>CM021100.1:158524059-158899142 GCA_007115665.2 Sequoiadendron giganteum | reverse complement strand
CTATCTCCCACTCTCCCCTCTCTCCCTCCCACTCTATTCTCCCACTCTCTCCCACTCTCCCCTCTCTCCCTTTCTCTCTCTCTCTGAATCTCCACTTCTCCCCTTCTCCCACTTTCTCCCACTCTCCCACTCTCTCCCACTCTCCCCCTCTCTCCCTCTCTCTCTATCTCCCACTCTCCACTTCTCCCCTTCTCCCACTCTCTCCCACTCTCCCCCTCTCTCCCTCCCTCTCTATCTCCCACTCTCTCCCTCTCTCTTTCTCCCACTCTCCCCTTCTCCCTCCCTCTCTATCTTCCACTCTCCCCCTCTCTCCCTCCCACTCTCTCAGAGAAAACTATAATTTCACATAACGTGCTCGCGTTATAACGTGTGCGATAACGCGAGCGCGTTTTGTAGTTTACTAAAATGGTAAAAAAATCAATATACCTATGATTTGAAGGCCCACAGTCTGCATATTCCCCTGGTTCTATGCGTGCTCTGACAAAAAATATATTTTTGATGATGTTGTGAAGTGTGCAAGCATCTTTTTCACTTTCCATCACCTTTTCCATGATCTTTTTACCACCTTTGCATGAAATAGCAGAGTTTCGACGTTGAAAGACATATAATATCAATTGAAGTTTGAATTCCATTGAAAACTGATATACAATTGAAGTGTGGAAGGGAACAAGCTTTTGAACAAGTCAAATTGTTGTGGAGTTTGAAGAAAGAAGAAGCTAAGGCTACATAATTGGGTTGAACTCCTCCATTTGAAAGTCTGGTTTTTAAGGTATGTGAAGTCTTTACAAATTTTCTTTCATTCTATTATGGCTTGCTTTCATTTTTGTTTGTCATTATAACCTTAGGTTGTCAATGCACATTTTAAATTACCAAATTATATACACAATTATTTACACTTTCCAATTACCATTTTACACTTGCCAATTATAGAAATTTAGAACCATTCACAAAAATTCATCCTTTAAGACAACTCCAAGCCTCTCCCATTCCTCTGAAGGGTCCAAACACCTTCCAATACCTTTGCACAAATTGATTCAGTACAAAGGAAGAAATCAATAGGTTTCTTGACACACTTATTCAACTATATTTCCCTTCACAAAACATTTGATTCGTGAAAAGACAATTAGGTCGCAAAACAAGATAATTTATAGGTCTTAGGACCTTACTCGCTCAACTAGGCTTCCAATAGAAATACCCCCATTTTTCAATGCAAAGAGGGAGGGTTTATATAAACTCCTATACCTAGGCCTTCCCAAACCATTCCAAAGCATCAAACATCTTCAAAATACCCTGCACAAGGTCAAAAGTTCATTACATAGACCACTCCTTCAACAATTGATGGGGAGTCTTATCTTTCAAGAGCAATATTGCTCTTCCCAAGACCTATTCTCTGGTATTCCTCTCTACCCTGCTCAAGGATCCCTCCTAAACCCCTCTCACCTCATAAGACTCTCCACCAATTTCAAATTCTTCACCATTGCTCTCAATTCACCACTAAGCTTCCCTGGGCTCCACACTGACCCAAAGTGTCCTAACCACTTGAGGGGCTATGAAAGGGTATTATCACTATCCCCTTGTTGATTTGAATCCTCACTGATCCATCTCATAGGATTCTTTCACCTTTTACCCATCGCTTTCTTGAAAAACCCAATTTTAGGCCTTGTAGCCTTTTGCCCAATTAAGCCTCCTAGAACCCATTTTCTTGGATTTTCTCAAAAACGGTCTTAACAACCCCAAAATATTTTTATAGATTATTTCTAGTGGTACCCTAAGCTTCAAGATTTACTAGGTTTTTAGTCCCTTTGGCATCCGTACATAGGACTGTCCTCATACCCCCTATTTTCAAGGGTTTCTAGGGTTCTGGATCATTTTTCCAACTTTGAGGACTTCAATGACCTCCTCAACTCTCCTCCTTGCACAAAAATGTATGGAATACATGTGCTCACACTCTCTTGCTGTTTATTGGCACAAAATAGTCCATTTAGCAACTTTCTTTACTGCTGTACTCTCCAAGCCACTAGCCAAAATGCACTTACACTCGCCTAGTTCTTGATGAATTCACCATCTCCCCTGCAAAAAAAGACACCACACACCATATGTATAGTGTAAAAATAGTCCCCTACTTGATTCCAAGTGGTCATGGTAGCCTTGCCACTGGAATTCAAGTGGGGATCATTATTTCCAAAAACTAGCCTGAACCGGCTATGAGACCAAAAACTCTAAAAAACTTGCAAAACAGAAAGAAATTGAACTAAATGGCTAATATAATGCTTCAAAGAGTAATTAAGTGACACAATTGAAAGAATCAAAGCATTAGACAGGTCCTTTCAATCCATTCTTGACTGGATGAAGGCAGAAAAATAGAAATTCAATGAAATTTGCACTCTTCCAACTCACAAATTCCCCTTCCAAAACTCCAAATCGTACAATAGCTTTCCCATATGCTTAATTAGGGTTTTTATGACCTTATATACCTTTCTCCCATGTTCTAGGACCCTTGGGTCTGGCTTAGAGCATCATTAATGCCCTTTTCCCACTTTTAGGACAAATTGCCATGTCTACATGGACTAATTTGCCTAATTTCATCATTCAGGCTTCTCCAAACTTCAAGGCTCTAGACTACCCTAAGTTTTCCTTAACTCACACATCAAAAAAACCATTGGGACTTTACATCATAGTCCTTATTCCCTTGGTGGTTGGCTAGAACCATCAACAATAAAAGACTACTTTTGTACAAGATGATTGTAAGTATTATTTAAATGAAGCCTTCAATGACATATATTTTTCAATTATCTTGAATGGATACATTTTTTAGGAACTAATATTCATCTCATTACCATGGTATAGATAAAATTATCCGCCATGCCGAAGAAAAAGACAAAGAGGAAACTAACAGACGAAGAGAATGAAACCTTGAAAGAAAAGGAGAGAGTTCGGGTGGCGGCATATCGTGAAAAGAAGAAATTGGAAATGATTGATGAAAACAACCCGATTGTAGAGGAACCTCAACCGTCAAAAAGAGAACGGGAATTGGCAACACAAAAGGCATGAATGCGAAAGCATCGTCGTAAGACAGATTCAGATACCGTAGTTGGAGACACACCCTCTACGACGAGTGAATATGAAGGGACACCATTAAGCACAAGTGAATATGGAGGGACACCATCTAGCACAAGTGAATATGGACAAACACCATGTACTGCAAGTGAATATGGAGGGACACCATTTACCGCAAGTGAATATTGTTGGACACCATCCAACACATCTCAAGTTGAGAGTACATCATCACTCAAAATTAACGAAGAAGGTATGCCATCATTCCCATGTGAACCTCAAAGTATGTCTTCTTCTCCACCCTCAATCGAAGGTATGCAATCTAGCCCACCTCAATTAAATATTGATGAAATTCCTAATGTTGAGATGTATGTATCTAGGAGAACACCACCAAGAATTTTGCGTAGAAAACCAAAGTATTTGATTAATATTGATGATGAGATTTTACAGCACATGGAAGGTAAGATTTCAACACGCACTTGTAGAACATATGCTGATAAGATTTGGGAACGATTCTTTGAAAGGCTAAATGAGACTGCAAGATGTCAACTATTTGTTGAAATGATGTGGGGTGTAAAGTATAGGAACATCATGAAGACTCTTGGGTTGAGAACATCGAATGCATCGAGTGAAGACACTATTGTGAATAATCTAATGGATGCTTATGAGAGTGTGGGTAAGACCTCACACTCAAAGGATAGTAATGTCACTCGACGTGTCATTACATCGACTTTGGTAAGTTGTCAAACAAAGAGAGCTCGCCTAATTAGAAAGACTAGTGAAAAAACGGGAATTAGTAGAAAAACTTTATCAAGAGCCATTCAAAGGCGGCAAAGAATTGAGGGCAATGATACAAATGAATTATGGGCATTCTCGGGGAGACTGTCACGAAAAGATAAAGAAGTTGTCGAAGCCTTGAGCACTAATTGAAGAGTATTGGAAGAATAACACAAGGCCGTCTCCGAATCAAAGGGATGTGGTAAGAAGGAGAATCGGTAGTCAGAATCGTGAGCCACATCCAAAGCATTTTTTAGATATGACTCAAACCCAATTTTTTTCAAAATTTGAAAATGATTATCCTCAAATTAGTATTTCTCAAAGATTTTTTAAATTGCTTAAACCTTTTTATGTCAAGATAAATCACACACGCACTACTTGTTGTTGTAGACTACATATTGAATTTTCTAACCATTACGATGTTTATTGTTCTATATGTTTAGATTTTCATACTAATGATGTTTTGCAGGATTGTGGCATAGAAGCCGCACCAAAATCTTCAAGAGAGTTCTTATCAAATTTTTTATGTGAAATAGAGGATGGCCATATATTCTATAGGACAACATGCTTGGATGGTTCATGCGAGCGTTGTGGTGGCTTCCAACGTATGCCAGTATGTCAACATATGGAAAGCACAGATGAGGTGGGACAAATACTAGTAGAGTTCAGGAAGTATAAAACAATGGCATATGCTACAAAAGATGGGTCTCAAGCAAAAAGGTGTGATTTGGTTATTGAGAAGATTCCAGTGTACAAATTTATGACCACATTTCATGACAGTATACTATCTGAGTATGTAATGCATACCCATAGAGCCCGATGGTTGGACACGCAGTTCAAGCTATGCAAGGACACCTTTCTAGTTGGAAGCATAGTATCCGTGGTTGACTTTGCAGAGAACTAGACTCTATAGCCACAACATGAGGTGCAGGCATAGTATTACAAATTCACATAAGTTTCGATATTTGTGCACATAGCATTCATTCATGCATCTGATAGTACAAATGAGAAAAGGAAGGTATTGAGGGAGTACCACTTTTACATTAGTGATGATCGCACACATTCTCCAGAGTTCGTGCAAGGTTGCTTCCAGATGTTCTACAGTGGTTTGGCTCAGAGGGGCATAGAATATGGTTCGATAACTGTGTAGCACAGTTCAAGAACTCGCGCATGTTCTACTGGTTATGCAGGATGCATGTCATTATAGGTGTTCAACATATGTGGAACTTTTGTGAGGCTGGACATGGAAAGGGGGAGCATGATGGTGTAGGAGCATGCGTGAAAAGAGCATTAGCACGAGAAGAGTTAAAGTATAAAGACAGTGCAAAGTTGACAGATTTAAAATTAATCGTCGAGTGGTGTAATGCTTTGATGGGTCCAGGTAATGAAGGTACATCTTCAGTTCATAGATTTTTTTGGCTGATGGATGATACTAACATTGCACCATATGAAGATTGTTGTACACTAATAGGATCGAGTGAGGTACACTCTTTCCTTAGCTCAAATACAGGTTCATGGAGTATCGATACACGAAAGATGGCATGCTTTTTTTCTTCATGTACAATGCAAGACTGGAATGATTGTGAGTCAGGGGAGTGGGTTGACAAATGGTTCACAAGTTATCTTAGCCCACTTCACACGTATCGCCCTCTGACGACATTGGAACTGACACAGATAGAATCATCAGTCGACTTTGACCACATATCAGATCTAGTTCAATGAGGTGATATATCTACTTTCTTAGTTGTTGAAATTCCATATCGTTAGATCTTACTTTGTATTGTATTCATAATGTTGACAAATTTCAAGAGATTTTTTGCACATATCAATGCAGGGCATGTTTATGCAGTTATTGTAGATGAAGACAATGAAGAGGGAACATACTATTACTTGTGTTGTTGTATTGAGATAAAAAAGAAATTGGAGGCCCCAATTATAGATGGAGAAAACATCGAATACCCTACAGGGTCAGTTGTGGTTACTGGAACATGGCTTAGAAGGTACCCACATTCAAGTGTTAAACATTGGCTATTTCAGGACTTTGACATGCATCGTAAGATTCTTCATTACTTGAACCTTGTCGTGGCATCCAATGTTCATTTGACCAAATATGGGGTTAGACCTTTGAACAAGACGTTATGGAAGGTCCGCGAGTCTGACCATGAGGCAATACTTGACACAATAAAGAGTAGAGAAGACCTGGATGGTTTGTTGGATTAATTTTTAAGTATATGCACATTGGTTCTTATTAATTTATACTTGTATGCACATTAATTTGTTTGATGCCAATGCTATCATCTTCTTTTACACTGATTGGTGTCCCCTTGCAAAAAATGTAGATATATGAGCCATCCAAGAGAATGTCAACCACAAAAGCAATGCAACATCCTTATTTTGATGCCTGCATGCAACATCTGTAAGTGCCTTCCATCTATTTTTATTTCATTTCCATTTTGGATGCTCTTTCTTTTTCTCTTTTACTTTGCGTATTTGTAAGTAAACTACTAAGGGTTGATTGATCTTTCGTTGCAGAAAATGCTGGTTTAAGAGCCATCAAAGAAAATCTCAGCCAAAAAAGCAATGCAACATACTTATTTTGATGATTTTGACAAATCTCAATTTTGATTTCAAGCCATTATAAGAGAGCATGTGAAGCTTAGCGAGGGAATCTCGAGTTACTCATTTGAAGTTAACCTCATGATGAGAACCTATGGTTAAGACATTTAAAGAGAATCTTGAATGTATGAGTGACATTGTAAAATATCTGAGAGAACGAAGTGCTAGAGGCATTGTAATAAGATTTAATTACATAATGAGATATACTCAAATATTGTAAGGTTGAAGTTCATGTTTGGTGTAGTAGCACCTTGTTCTGTAAATGCCTTGAGTAAGAAAATTTACAAACTTTGAATTTTGAAATATAAACAATGTGAAAAAGGTCATGTAAACAATTTGTACACATTTTTTTGCAACTCGTGTGACCAAGCGGACTGTTCCAACACATCCGAATAGGTATGTTTATGCTAGGCATGGTCCTCTTTCGCACCGAAACACGTAGAATCACTCTGAGCTATGTTCCACCGGATCGATCCCTAAAGGGTCCAAAGTGTAAAATGGCTGCAAACTTCAGCATGCTAGTACTCGGATACCGTGATACTTATAATCTTCTTGTCTAATCCTACAAAAAGGTGTTGGGCCCCTCTAGAAAAACCTCTCTCGATTTTGTCTATCTTGGAGTGATTTTCTCATGGCGGCAGATTTTCACTTGATGGAAAATGTGTCAAATTCAAGCAGTGCAAAGTTGCAAAGTGGTGCAACTTTCGCTCTGCAAGTTGTGTGACCAAGCGGACTGTTCCAACATGTCCGAATAGGTATTTTTACGCTAGGCATGGTCCTCTTTCGCACCGAAACACGTAGAATCGCTCCGAGCTATGTTCCACCGGATCGATCCCTTAAGGGTCCAAAGTGCAAAATGGCTGCAAACTTCAGCATGCTAGTACTCAGATACCATGACACTTACAATCTTCTTGTCTAATCCTATAGAAAGGAATTGGGCCCCTCTAGAGAAACCTCTCTCGGTTTTGTCTATCTTGGAGTGATTTTTTCATGGTGGCGGATTTTCACTTGATGGAAAAGGTGTCAAATTCAAGCAGTGCAAAGATGCAAAGTGGTGCAACTTTCGCTCCACAACTCGTGTGACCAAGCGGACTGTTCCAACACATCCGAATAGGTATGCTTACACTAGGCATGGTCCTCTTTTGCATCGAAACACATAGAATCGCTCTGAGCTATGTTCCACCGGATCGATCCCTTAAGGGTCCAAAGTGCAAAATGGCTACAAACTTCAGCATGCTAGTACTCGGATACCATGACACTTAGAATTTTCTCATCTAATCCAATAGAAAGGTGTTGGGCCCCTCTAGAAAATTTTCTCTCGGTTTTGTCTATCTTGGAGTGGTTTTCTCATGGCAGCGGATTTTCACTTGATGGAAAAGGTGTCAAATTCAAGAAGTGCAAAGTTGCAAAGTGGTGCAACTTTCACTCTGCAACTCGTGTGACCAAGCAGACTATTCCAACACATCTTAATAGGTATGTTTACGCTATGAATGGTCCTCTTTCACACCAAAATACGTAGAATCGCTCCAAGCTATGTTCCACCGGATCGATCCCTTAAGGGTCCAAAGTGCAAAATGGCTGCAAACTTCAACATGCTAGTACTAAGATACCGTGACACTTAGAATCTTCTCGTCTAATCCTACAGAAAGGCGTTGGGCCCTTCTAGAAAAACCTCTCTCGGTTTTGTCTATCTCGGAGTGGTTTTTTCATGGCGGCAGATTTTCACTTGATGGAAAAGGTGTCAAATTCAAGCAGTGCAAAGTTGCAAAGTGGTGCAACTTTCACTCTGCAACTCGTGTGACCAAGCGGACTGTTCCAACACGTCTGAATAGGTATGTTTACGCTAGGCATGGTCCTCTTTCACACCGAAACACGTGGAATCGCTCCGAGCTATGTTCCACCGGATCGATCCCTTAAGGGTCAGAAGTGCAAAATAGTTGCAAACTTCAGCATGCTATTACTTGGATACCGTGACACTTAGGAACTTCTCATCTGATCCTATAGAAAGGAATTGGACCCCTCTAGAAAAAACTCTGTCAATTTTGGCTATCTTAGAGTGGTTTTCTCGTGGTGGCGGATTTTCACTTGATGGAAAAGGTGTCAAATTCAAGCAGTGCAAAGTTGTAAAGTGGTGCAACTTTCGCTTTGCAAATCGTGTGACCAAGCAGACTATTCCAACACATCTAAATAGGTATTTTTACACTAGGAATGGTCCTCTTTCACACCGAAACACGTGGAATCGCTCTGAGCTATGTTCCACTGGATCGATCCCTTAAGGGTCCAAAGTGCAAAATGGCTGCAAACTTCAACATCCCATTACTTAGATGCCATGATGCTTAGAAACTTCTTGTCTGATCTTATAGGATCGCATTGAGCCTATCTACAAAAACCTCTCTCGGTTTTGGCTATCTCGGAGTGGTTTTTAAGTGGTGGCAGATTTTCACTTGATGGAAACAACATCAAATGCAAGCAGTGCAAAGTTGTAGAGTGGTGCAACTTTCGTTCTGCAACTTGTGTGACCAAGCGGATTGTTCCAACATGTTCAAATAGGTATTTTTATGCTAGGCATGGTCCTATTTTGCACCGAAACATGTGGAATCGCTCTGAGCTATGTTCCACGGATCGATCCCTTAGGTTGGAGGAGTCTTAAGTTGCAAATTTGTAAGTTGCTTAAAGCAACAAATTTGAAATTATATTGAATGGCCCACTTAGCACTCATTGCATCTAAGTGATGCTCAAAGAGGTGAGGCACTAGGCCTTCTCGAGAGGTCACCCATTCCAGTATACTCCAGCTCAAGCGCTTAACCACAAAGTTTTTTCCCCAAGAAGGCACAGTGGAAAAGGCATAATCCACTGTACTTTTGATGAGTGGAAAGGAATTCCTAAGAGACATGAAGGAGGAAGAAGGAGTTTCCTATGCAATCATGTTGAAGCCAAAGGAGGAGGAGTCACCTAGTCGGCTACCTATGACAACAGAGGTGAAGCAATTGTTGGATTAGTTCAGGGATATCATTTGCGAAGGAACACCAACTACACTACCACATAAGAGGGCAATCAGTCATCAAATTGACTTTGTACCAGGAGCAACATTGCCTAACAAGGCTGCATACAAAATGACACCGGAGTGGAAGAAGGAGATAACAAGGCAAGTTCAAGAACTTTTGGACCAAGGGTTGATCAGGAAAAGCATTAGCCCATGTGTTGTTGCAGTGGTGTTGGCACCTAAGAAGGGAGATAAGTGGAGAATGTGTACTGATTCTAGGGCCATAAATAGGATAACCATTAGATATAGGTTTCCTATTTCTGGGATAGAAGACTTAATGGATTGTTTAGGGGGTGCTAAGTACTACTCCAAGATTGATTTGAAAAGTGGCTACTATCAAATTAGGATGAAAGAGGGAGATGAATGGAAGTCAGCTTTTAAAACCACAGAGGGGTTATATGAGTAGTTAGTAATGCCATTCGGGCTTACAAATGCACCTAGCACTTTTATGAGGGTGATAGCATCTCCTCTTGAAGGACTTTATAGGATTCTTTGTGGTAGTCTATTTAGATGATATCCTCATCTTTAGCAAAACAAAAGAAGAACATATGAAGCACCTAGAACTTGTGTTGAAGAAACTTGAAGAGGAGAAGCTCACCATAAATCCTGATAAATAGGGTACTTGGTAACTTGTTGAGGTGTCTAACTAAGGAGTATGGACAAGGATGGGAACAAGTCATTTCACAGGCAAAATTTCCCTACAATGATAGCACAAAAAGGTCTACTGGTAAGAGCCCATTTGAAATTGTATATGGGTTACATCCAAGGGGTGTACTTGAGCTAAGAGACCTAAAAGGTTATGAAGGAATCGGTGGACATGCTAATGATTTTGCTTAGTCAATGAGAGAGGTTCATGAGCAGGTAAAGAAGACATTAATGGAGGCCAATCAGAAGTTGAAGGCTAAAAGAGATGAAGGAAAGAGAGATCTACAATTTGAAATAGGTGATTTGGTGATGGTATACTTGAACAAGGCAAGACTACAAAAAGGCATACCAAGTAAGTTGCAGATGAAAAGGATAGGGCCATGTAAAGTGTTGGCTAAGTATGGATCCAATGCATACAAGGTGGAGTTACCCAAGGAGATGTCCATTTCGCCTATCTTCAATGTGAAGAACTTGGTGAAGTATAAAGGACCAGAAATGGATGAGGAACAATATAGTGCTAAGGTGAGTAGGGATGTGGATGAACTCAAGGTACCTAATCAGATTATACCACAAGTGGACAAGATTCTAGACTCAAGGGTGAAGAAGAAGACTAGGCACAAGACATACATGGAGCACCTAGTGAAGTGGAGACATCAACCAAAGTCAGAGGCTACTTGGATAGCAGAAAATGACTTTAAGAAGCATGGAATTAGTGAGGAGCTATTGACACCACAAGTTCCTTAACTTCTTTGTTGCAGGGGGAAGAATGGTGCAGGAGCACCTTAAGGTCTTTTGGAGAGATCTTTGCAATTTTGGCTTGTAGGTGGTTCTAGCCAACCACCAAGGGAATAAGGACTATGATGTAAAGTCCCAAGAGTGTTTTTGATGAGTGAATTGGAAATAGGTTTGTTAGGGGCTTGCGGTTTGGGTAAGTCTTGGACACTGTGAGCATTTTGAGCAATGTTGCCTTGGCTATTTGTCCTAAAAGTTGGAAAATGGCATTAATGATGCTCTAAGCCTAACCCAAGGGTCCTAGCACATGGGAGAAAGGTATATAAGGTCAGAAAAACCCTAATACCTGGGTTGGAGGATTGTTTTCATGAATTGAGACTTGGAGAGTACATTGTTGTGATTGGAAGAGAGCAAGTTTTCATTGAATTTCTGTGTTTGAGCCTTCATCCAGTCAAGAATGGATTGAAAGGACTTATATGATTCTTTGATTCTTCCATTTGTGTCACTTAATTACCTTGTGTAGCATTAGATTAGTCATCTAGACCAACTGGTTATCTTTTTGCAACTTTTAGGTGTTCTTGGTCTCGTTGCCGGTTCAAGTTTGATTTGTGAATAATGAGTCCCACTTGACTTCCCATGGCTTTCCTCTCATGGCCACTTGGAATCAAGTTGGGGACCAGTGTTACAAGACTAGGACTCACCTTAGACTTGACAAGCCATTTTTTGACTTGGACTCGGGCTCGGAGCCCAAACTCGACAAATAGAAAAACCTAAGAAATTCAAAGATTTGTAAGGATTTAAAACTTGTTTCATGCACCCTTTAATAAATAAACCTTAAAGACACAATAGAATCATCAAATAGAAATTACTATGATCCCATACACAAACATACATCAATCACATAAGTATAAGCACAAATTTTAGCTGAAGGAAATAACACATTTAGATATATAAATATTGTGATATTGCTATCAGGATTCAATCATGTAGTTTTACAAGTCAAACTCATTGACCCATGATTCATCAGTAGTGGTTCACAAGAACCCATCTCTCATGATAATGAATGGTTCATAAGGAGGAAGATAAATCTTCATACATTTCTTCTATCACAAATGAGATAAGTGCTTGGTTTCATGAAGGTCATGAGACAACCATTAATGGGGAGTGGATACATGAAGAACTGATGGAGAATGATAATGGCTTCAGACCTACTATAAAGGATTTTTTTTTTCGTTTCAATGATGCAAGAGGTTTTTGGTTTCACTACCAAAATGAGCCTACAAAGAATGCATGTGAAACTCCTTTTGACCTTGAGGGTGAACTTACTCCATCTCAAGGATCATGCATTGAGGATGACATAGATTAATGCTAGGGCTAACCAATTAATAATTATACATGTGAATAAGTCAAACATGTACATGTCAATAAGGGAACTACAAGTACTCATACACACGTAAGCCTCAAAAAGTATACACATGAATACATAGTATACACAAATTAAAATAAAGTATATGCACAAATACAAGGTATATGCATGAAAACATGTAAGCCAAAAAGTATACACTCGAATGCACGTAAGTCAAAAAGTATACATGTAAGTTGTAAAGTATACACTTGAATATACGTAACTCATATCTATTGAACCATCAATTTAGAATGCAAATATGGACAGGCATCAAAAAAAGATATTTGTATTAACCAAATAGCCATGTAGGCATACATAAATATGTGTCGATATAAGTATGAAATATATGTACAAAATAGCCATGTAGGCTTACGAGAATGCCATCTAGGCATACAATGTCAAATATGTCCAATAAAAAATATGTAGAAAACTGCCATGCATGCATACAATAAACGACTCTAGAATCAAAAGTCATTGCTCTCCATGCCCAGGAAATAAACTCTTTCCCTTTCCTTTTCGCTCGGATGGCGATAGGTTTGTCACTCATTTTTGCTATGCTCGTGGAGTGCTCCTGCTACTCCTCCTAGGGTTTAGTTCATGGTGAAGTTTTAATTGTTACAATAAGAAGTAAAGACATGAATATATAGAAATTACATTATAAAAATGATATATTTGACAAAATAATCACTTACAACCATCTCACGATCTCCCTCCATGAGGGAAATATCCTCACGCCCATGCTTAGGCATGCTCAAGCCCTGTATAAACCATGCAAATAGACAAAAACTACGTGAATCAATAATGGTTTGATTTCTCACTAACTAACATCTATAACAACAAATGTAAATTAAAATTTACTAATTTGCCTCATACCTCTTCTGTTAGAGACATCGAGGATTGTATAGTAGATGTCATAGCAATATCCATTGCCCTCGTCACATTCGGAGGTGTATCATCTCGCAACAACTGAAAATAAAACAACAAATTATTCAACGTAATCAACGATGTGCATGTATAAACTACACAAATCTATTAAGTACTTGATTCATAGTTAAACTCTTTATTCTATTACCTGCGTGAAGGTTTGAGTAAATCCACCACCACTGGGAAGTGTTCCATCAAAACCTCCAATATTAGTATGTTCAACATCCAAAATTGCATATTAAATTACCATTTCGTAAAACAATGCCATTAATATGCAATAAACTTATAATTGTTTACTAGTTACATACCCTAGCGATAGGTGTACTGCAAAAATAGGTTGGTGGGGGGGGTGGTGTATCCAATCTCAAAACTATGACCCTGCAATTTTATTAAAATCATAAAACTTTTTTAGTTAATCTTGCATTTGAAAATCAAAATTTAATTAATTAAATTCAATGAACACATGCACTAACTTTTACCTGACTATCAATGCCATATGCCTCATGCAAAATGTCAACTGTCCTCTCCATCTCCATAGCTGCAGACGGATCTTGCGTACCAGTCTCCTGAGGGTTGGTGGGGTCATGTGAACAAGTAGCCCTACAAGATTGACACACATGTGTTTGAAGACCACCACTGGAAGACTCCCCTGGATGGCATTGTAGAATAGGGCTAGTATGATGGATGACACTCTGGGTCAAAGTGCTGATTGCCTGCAATGTCTCTACGTCAACACTTTCCTTCATGACGAAAGGCATAACAATGTGCTCATGAGGTGGCCTAGCGAGAGCTCGTCTACCTTGCCGCGTAGGATCCGATTGTGAACCAGGTCTATCTTGAGCTGACCCCCCACCTCTCCCCTGGAAATCCCTCATATCAAAATAATTTGGGATTTTGTTCAATATGAACTCACTGTATAGTTTCCTAAGGAAATATTGCAGGACCTCACAATTGTTGCATGGTGGGTAATCGAAGACCATGTACCACCTATCATAAAACCGCTCCTTCATTTGTTGGTGGTGGCACCAATGGATAGGAAACCTCTTCGCATTGAGGGTAAGAGTTTGATTTGTGCGTGGGTCGGTGAATAATGAGCACAAATCACCTTTTGTTATTTTTAAATCTTTAACATCCTTATATGATAGTTTATTTGCATAATAATCCCTAGCCACCTGCCTCCTATCTTCCCATCCAGTTATTTGTTTGCTAATTGAATCTACATTTGTTAACATATCTTTCAATGAATTCGCTAGGGTCATTCTTTCTGTGGTTGAACCATTTGGATCACTCAACCTATTGTTTTTTGTTGTTCTCAATTTCACTCATTAAATTTTGTTGAGTGCCAGGAGGGGGTTGAGTGATTGGTGGAGGAGGTTGATGTTGTGGTTGATTTTGATCTTGAGGATTTGGTCGGTCCTCCTGTTGAGGATTTTGAGGGTTTGCAAGTTGATTTGCATCTCCTAAAAATTCAAACAAATAGATATCAAATTCAACCAAAAACTAACAAATTCAAAACAAAAAGCATAGAATCCTTACCTCTTACAGCTCCTCGTCGTCGTGGCACCATCGTTGCAAAGAAATTCGGATTCTTGGTGAACAAACTCTTCTCCTAGAACGCGATTGCGATATTTTGGGGTTTTTGGCCGTGGGTGGAGCAAAAAAACCAGTTGAAATGCAAATGAGAGATTTGCATTTGTTTTTTTGCTTTAACAGTCAATAACGTGTGCACGTTATTTCTTTGTAGTTATGGCCACCGAGATCTTGACTAGGTTTAACAGAAGACATAACGCAAGCGTGTTATAACGCGCTCGCGTTATGCTTTTCAACTTTTTTTTTTTGAGGGTGTCCACGGAATTGCTACCCATTTCCATGCACTCGCCCAAATAGTCCTCTTAGTTTTTTTGGTTGACTTATAATTGATGCCTATCAACAAGGTGGAAACCTTCATAATTTAGTACCTAATGAAATTCTATGTAGAACCTATATTATTGTTATTGTTGTTGATTATGATAACCTTAATAAGACTATCTAGGCACATGACCATCCTACAAGATTTACAGTATCCTTAATAACAATAACTATCTTAAATGTTTATGGATTTAATGATTTCTCAAGAGTGTCCTTTTTTCCTATTGTTGTTCTCTGTGATGGCATAATGATAATACATAGAAAGTTGAGTGAGCATCTAGCCTAATTATAACAGTAACCTAGCTTGATTCCTATCTTATGTTAACATTGGTACTCTTACTAGCTACTATGAAAGAGTTATAACTAATGTTGATAAGAGGCATAAAACCTATATCTAAGTGATGCATGAATATATTTTATATCTTTTCATGATAAAATCCACTTAATTATAGTCTTTTTTGTTGTCTTTAACTCCCTCTTAACAATCCCTAGTGTTAATAATGGATCTATCGATACCATAAAATTATTCTAAAGGTGTGATATCCCTCATGATGCTATTAGGATAGCGTAAGAAAGATTATAGTCCACTAGTCATTGTATAGCATCTTGTGTCTATGCTTGATAGTCATTGCAAGTAAAGAATTATTTTGGAAGGTAACTTTATGGCTAAGAAACTAAACTCTATCGTGTTGCATTATTTTTTGGGTTAATACTAACTTATGTTGTTGTAATAGTCCTAGGATGTCATTTATTGTTGACAAAATGGTTGTTCTCAAATGTGTTGACTATTCCACCTAATTTTGTGACATATATTTCTTATTTCCTAGTAGATTATTACCTTTGAGAGGAATTTATTTTTACACTTCCTTTATAATTATATAGTTGGTAAGGAAGAGATAACTCACTATTTAGGGTCTGGCAAAAGTACCTGTCAAGGTTTTTCAAATTCTATGAGAATTAATGCTGACCACCCAAAAAAAATAACCATCTTTACTATGTAGGAAGCTCATGTAGGACGATAAATAATTTCATTTCTCTCTACAATCATACTTACACCCTAATGGTGAAATTTTAACTAATATAAAATAAGCTTCTTTATGGCTTGAATAAATTTCTTGGATCTAAGAAAAGGTGTTAACCTATAAATAATAATTCAAAATACATAAATAAAATCAATTTATGAGATCTTATATGGTTATGCTTGCATGCATGTCAAAAAATAAATCACGATACTAAAATGATATGCTTTTTTAGGAATCTCACAAAACTAAGCCTTTGTAATTCTATCTTTTCCCATGGTTGAAGAGGTATGCACCTACAACCTATTCTTTCTTGATTTCTTAAAATACCAAGACAAAAAAAAAGATGTTTTAAAAAAAATTCCATATTCCAACACCAATTTTACATAGTAAAAAAATATTTTTCTCTTAAATGCAACAACTATAGAGGGAGTTTGATATCATACATCAAATGTATTGAACCTTGTTGTAGGTGTTAGGTATCAATTAATTTCCTCATAAATGGATTTATTAAGGGTTACGACCCCTACTAGACAACTATAGCTTTGTCATGATAGCTAGGTGAGGGTTTTCAACACATACTTGACTATCAATTTTAGCCCCAAAAGTATTAAAAAAATATAAGGTTATTAGTGATCTACTAAAGGGAATCTAATGGTGCATTCAAGGTACATCATACATCCAATTATCCTTGTTCAAACCTTCATTATAAACTACTCCTTTTCATCCTTTAGATTTAAATTATTAGAATCAAATGTTATTTTGAAATATAATAAAGGTTTTCAATGCTTCAAGGAGGGTTTATAAAGGTTGTAGGTACTCCAAAATAGCTTCCAAGCTATTTCATAGACAACTTAATTATTTTGTGAGAGTTTTTAGGGGTTAGTCTCATGGTGAGTTCCTAGAGATTTTTCTAATGTATGAGTGATAGTAACATAGCATAAAATTACCATGATTACAATCTTGACACTCAAATTCTCTAATTTCAATAATCTTTTCCATGATTATGTGAGATCAAGTAGGATATTTGCTAGTTTAAAATACATTTTATGGAAATTTACTCATATATATATTCAATTTGTTACAAATCATAAAAGTTGAACTTGATTAATTTTAGAAGCATCCCCAATTTGAGGATAAAGAGAGTGCATAGTACAAATGTTATATTTTTTAAATTAGTGAAGAGATTAAAACAATGTCATACAAGTTACTTTAAATTTCAACAAATGGGTAATTCAACTTGAGGGTTTAGGATTAAACATACAAATTCACATAACTAAATAAGAAGGAATGAAAACCCATTCACGAGAACTTTCCTTGACAAGCTCAAACCCATTAATATATTTGAGAACTTTCTTTCCAAGCAAAAAGAAAGGAAATTGTTAAAAACCATTTTTAACACTCATAAACACATTCATGACAAGAATCATTTCATATCTCAAACCCATAACCATGAAATGCAAATGCAAGTAGTGGAGACAAGCTTTGAAACGTATTGAAGGCTCTTAGAAAATCATACATGTGCTTTGTGAAGAGCACATGGACTTGAAAGACCTTCCAAAATCATAAACACATGAAAATATCTAATATGAATGGCCAAATAGGGCTTTCTAGAAGCTTTAGATTATTTTGAACATGTATACTACTATCCATAAGTCAAAATTTCTATTCAAATGAAAGAAAAGTCATTTTATGACATGTTACTAAAGTTTAATATCCATACCAATCCTATTGTGTATTTATGATATTGGAATTAACCAAATCATATCATATTAAATTTTAATATTCATTATTGATTTCACTTTTACAATCATTTCCAACATCAACTTTTGATATCCTTATGATCTTTACCTCTAATTTTGACAACATGGGCACAATTGAAATAATTAAACCTCTGCATGTTTTGAATGTTTATCAAACATGTCTAGAATTTATACCAAGTGTGTTATATCATGTGTGGAAATTTTTAGTTAGATTCTAACATTTTTGTTTGTCTACTAGATGGATGTTGATTGGTCTTGCATCATGGAAAAATACGTTCAACACCCCCTAGGGGGAAGTTCTCCTACAAAGACCTTTCATGGGAGACATATATCCTTAAAGGCTCACAGTTGCTTTCAACTTGGATTGAGGATGATAGATTAAATGAATTTATTGAGGGAGAGAGTTTGAGGGACTCCTACCCAACTCAATTTTACAAGAGTCACACAAGGAAACCCACTCCTTCCGATACACAAACTAGGATTAATAGTCATTTGAAATACAACATGTATGAATAATATGTTAACTACAAATGTTTATAAGTACTATTGTGCAGTGAAAGATTATCTCTAATAATTGGTCAATTGCATTTATTAATAGTTTGAAGATTATTTATGATTTGCATAGGTATTGGTGTGTGTATGGACCAAACAACTATAGGGACAAAGATGCAACACCTTTTATCCTTCTTAAGTTCCCAAATTAGGGAAAGGTAGTAGACCTAGTTGTAAACACACACAACGTGGTTGTACCTATCATTCTAGCACATGAATCATGGTTCATAGGACAAACCATGTTTTGATATGGTACCACTAGGTTTAACATGTGGAAAATGAAGGCATACTTTGACATGGTCAAATAAACAAGTTTTTGGGAACAAGGTCCTTCTTTGCACCATATATTAGCAAATAATTGAATCAATGGGTGGAGTCATTATTTTTTCTTGGCATGCCCATAGATGTAGTGCATAAAAAACATAAGCAAATGGTGCATGAGAAGATGACCATGTTTGAGGGTCAATATTCTAGGGATGATTTTCTTACCATGGATGAAATTGCAAATATTGATCATAAAATTAAGACATCAAGCTACATGTTTGCTAGTAATGATGCTCTTTTGATGCAACAATGGGTTTTGAAAAACCCTGAAAAGTGGTTTGTATATCAAGAGTATAGTACCGTTGTTGTTGATGGAGATGGGAAAATCCATATTGATTCCCAAAGTATTCAACAACAATCCATATTGAGCTTTGCAAACATATGGTTCCATGAAGTTGTCTCTTGAACCTCATAAGTGTATAATTCTTGATCACAGTCTTGTAAATTCGTTGGAAAATAACCCATATCGAGTTCAACACCAAATTTCTTACCTATCTCCAAAAATCAAACTTCACATTGATATATGTATTTTTGAAATCCATCAAAATTAACAAGGAAAACAAGAAAGAAAGAAAAAGTGCTTCTCATCTAAAGCACCATCTTAAAGTGAGAAGCTAGCTTGAGATGATGAAAATTATTGTATCCTCTAGTGCCACTGACCTCCAATCACATGCAAGGAACTAATCAATGATTTTCCTTGACAACATGCTCATTCTCAACTCATATACAAGATACTTAGCAATTGCTTTAATATTTTGTGTAGTGTCAAAAAATGGGTCCTTTAACATTTTCACACTCGTTTGGGTCCTCCTTGTTGATTTTGGCTTAATGTTTCCTTGATTTAGTGTTTTAATGTGGATAAAATATTCACACTAGGTCTTGGGCCCTTGTGAACTAATGTATTTCAATGGTGCCTTGCAAAAGTGTTGTGAAGTGTTGTAACACACTTTCACACTTTTTTAGGGTTTTATAAATTAACTAAACATAATAAACATAATTTTAATCATAATTAACATTAATCTTGCCTTATTTGGAGTGTTATAACACACTTTCACATTCATCTAGGCTTTTCATTAATAATTGGGCTTTCTTATGCTTTAATTAGTCCTATTTTGCATCCACAAGCCTCATTTATTGCATCTTTTCAAGGATAATCCTGACACCAATCATTAACCAATCATAATTCAGGTGTTCCTAGCTTGTGTGGCCCAAATTTAGTATATGGCCCAACTCATTCGCCACCTTGGGCGAATGAGTCCCACCTAGGCCTTTTTGGTCTTAATGCAGGTTTCACACATTTCTAAGCAATTTTCATTTTTGGTCCCATACATTATGCCTGGGTGAACTCATTCACCACCTTGGGAAAATGAGTCTCATGTAACCAAAATTCAAATTTAATTCAAATTTTTGGTGGGATTTTATTCTCCTAGATATGATGTCAGCTTGTAGTGTTATAATTTTGGGGATTCTTGCATAATTGAGTATAAATACAAGGTTCTTTCACTCATTTTAATCCTAATAGATCTAGCATTCAAGAGATCACCTAGCAAATATTACAAGCATTCAAGAGTTCACAAGAGATCATTGAGTATTCAGAAGAGAATTCACAGAGCATTCAAGGCATTTCAAGGGTAGTTTGTCAAGCATTTCAGAGCATTCTTCAAGTGCCAATCACCATGTCAAAGATTGCATTCTTCATGTTTGTTACTGTGCTAACAATTATGATGTAGAGTCTATGATTCAAGCAAACATTACATTCAAGATCTATCAACATCAAGCAAGAGTCAAAGACCACATCCATTGCAACCATTTCAAACATATTTGCAACACCTTATTGCTAGGGTTCAGTGAGTTGCAACATAGTTATTTGTTCATTCATCATTCTCCACTCATATTTTCTTTCATTTCAAGGTTTAATTATCAACAAGGGGTTTGACCAAGGCAAACCCCTATTCTCTAACCCCACAACATTTTCCCCTCTTCTTGTGTGTGATTTATAGGGCTAGGTTGTATATTTGTCAAGAAGAAAAGTTGGAGAAAATTTGTCAAATCCTTAAAGTTGTCAAAGTTGTCATCAAGCCTTGGAGAATCTTGGAGAAGGTCTACAGGTGGCAATTTGCAGTTTCAAATCCATAAACCAGTCAAAAAGAGCAGAGCAGACTGAGAGGCACATAATCTAGTTTAGAACTTCCAGAAAAGTAGAAGTGGATTGATTTGCCACTATTAGCAAATGAGTCCCACTGTACAGGCTTGACAAATATTTTTACAGATCTGGATACCCTTTCGGTTGAAACCTATATCTGCACATTTTCTCAAAAGTAGGATTGATTCACCTAGCTTGATGAATGAGTGCTAGTCAACATCAACAATAGATTTTTCAATGATCCAGACCTCCATTATACCTTCTTCAATCTCCCAGGTGCACACTTATAGTTTCATATATTTTTGTTACATTTTGTTTATCTTTCTAGGTCATTTAGGGTTATTTTGCATTCAATTAGGGTTTTATCTTACAAATTGCATTGCATTGTCTTTTCCAAGTCTCAACTTGGTGGTGAACCCCTCATTAGATATCATTCAATCCCTAGAACAATCCCTTTGCAAGATTTCAGTATCCTTTGCATTGAAATCTCAAGGGTTTGTTCTTGAGTGAAGAGTAAGGAAATTGTCTCTCTCGTTTTAAGTCCAAAACCCTAGAAGAAAAAGAGAGCACAACATTTTTGTCTTTTCATTTTGGTGAACCTGTAGTTAGGACATTGAAATTCTAATTTGGAGTGCCTTTTCATCCTAGATTTAGTTTGCATTAATATTGCATTAGGATTTGCATTGGTTAATTTGCATCCTAGGGTTTCAATTTTTGCATTAGTGAAAAGCTCATTTAGCTTACTTTTTTTCACTTAATTCCATTAAAAATGATTGAAAAACTATATTTGCATCTCATACATAGCTTAAAAAATATAAAAAGCAAAAAATTCAATTCAAAAATTCTAAAAATCTTCAAAAAAATTAGTACCTGGACTCATTCACCACCTTGGACGAATCAACCCCTCTGCATATTTTTCACTACATTATTTGGCATTGACAACTCATTATCCAAGTTTTTGTTTTCTGTTGGTTCCTTTTTGTTTTAGTTTACAAACTTTTTTTTTCATCCAATTCATTCCATCTAGCTTAATCTCATTGTGCATTGTTAAAAATCAAAATTCCATTCACAACATTGTTGCATAGTTTACAATTTGCAATTTGCATAATGGATATGTGCTTTAACAAGCTTTGGATGTCATTAAAATCCTGAGTGCATGTTTCAAGTTGTGCTTTTGGAAATGAACCTAACGATATTGAACTCACTCATGCTCACTCAAATCCTAATGCATGTCCTCCTCGTGATGTTGAAGTCATTAGAGAAGATGATGACAACATGAATAGGTTCTTAAACGATTGTCTTAATAACCTTGAAGCTAATGCATCTTTCTATCCATCCATGAGACAACTAAACCTTCCTACAATACCACCTCTTGAGATGTTTGGTTACTTATATCTTGAAACAAAAGTTGAACCTAGTTCCTCTAGGCAAGCAAACACTCAACCATTTTATGACAGCAAAGTAACAAACACTCCCACCAATCTAGAAGGAACATATGGAAAAGGCTTCACAATCTCGAGTAAACAAGGATGTGACACAACAAATGAACATTCCATTAATCAACTCCTAGAACAAATACCAACTGATGGAAATTCAAAGGGGATAGGATATCAATATCCCTCTCACAACAAACATGTTCCTAAAGAATATATAAGACTTTGTAGTGATGGTATGGTGATCCTTGATGTTAGAGTAAAAGGTTCTTTACTTACTTATTTTAATTAAGTTACCTTTTATATTTCTCTAAAGACTAACTTAGTTTGCATTTTGTAGGAATTAATAATAATGCATCCCTTTTAGGTTACACTTTAGGGTTTCTTGATCTCCTTCATAAGGATTGATCTCTTTGTATTATTTCATTTAGTTAATTCATTTTTCCGCTTGAAGCTTGCATAGTACCTTTTCTTTTTCTCTATATCTCTTTCTTGTGATAGGTTATTTGCATGCAGGTGATTCTTGGGTTATGTGAAGTTGGATTTCACAACTTCTACATGGTATCTCTAACCTGCCGCTTCCTGTTCGTCTCCTGAGAGATTCACAGAGCTTCAAGGGTTTGGGGTTTGTCTCTTTTGATCCAAGGCATACCTATTTGATCGAAGCCTCCTGAGTCCAAACATACCTCTCCATTGAGTCTGTAGCACCCAAAAACCCCTAAATCGACTATTCATTCATCTAGTTTGAACACAGTTGATCCAAGAGGCAAAAAAAATTTGGCCCCAAGGCTGTACGGCCCCAGGGCACATTTTCCAAAAAAAAAAAAAAAAACTCAAAAAAAGCACTTTTGAAAAGCGCTGCCCGTTATTACGGGCGCCACCCATTGGCCGCTTGGCGGCCACCACCGAAGCATCGCCACCGGTGGCTTCTTTCGATTGCGGCCGAGTGACCACCATATCGCCGTCGGCCCACCGCTCCATCGACACGCCTCACGAGCGTCACTCACACACCTGAGCATCGCCCATGGATTTAGCCCCCTGTGCTAGTGCCCAGTCCTGCATAGGACTAGGCGCTTATTTTTTTTAGCCCCTAAGGGCTCCTGAAGGGCTTATTGGGCATTTTGAAGCAACTTTTACAAAATTGGGCGTAAAATGGTCATATGAGCTTAGAGTTTCAAAAACGAGATATCATCGGAAAGCTGATTCAAAGACAGATCTAGTGGTGCAGATAATTTTTTTCTAATTTTTCTGTTTTGTTGCCGTTTTTGCCAGTCAAAGTCAGAACTTGTGTTTTTCACTCTAGGGGGCATAACTTTTGCATCCAAACTTTGTTTTTTGAAAATGAGTAGGTGTTGGAAAGGTGTTCGAGTGCTCTCTTCAGATCTGTAGTTTATTTCCTTAGAAAATTCACCAGGTACATAGAATATTGTTTGAAGCATATTTTTCTTTTTCTAGCTGTTCAACTTTAAAAATTGTACCGGGGTTTGGCTTCTTGTGTTGTAGGGGGTGTTTTTTTTTTCTTGCTTTCTGTCATTTACATCAGAAAACCAAAAAATTATTCTATAAAACATTTTAAAAATCATTCATCATGGAAGACTCTTCTTCTAGTGAGCATCTTTCCCCACATAATTATCACACTTGGAAGGCACATATGACCAAACTTCTCATGTCAAAAGGGTTATGGTCATGTTTGGATGATGTTCAACCACAGTTGACATGACCATTTGAGGTTTTTCAACACATGAACAGAATGGATGAGGCCATGGGTTTGCTATCCTTGCATGTTTTAGATAGTCTTCTATTTCATCTAGAGGGTTGTACAACTCCTCGAGCTATGTGGTTGAAGTTTCAAACTTTATTTGACACCATTAATCAGTTTCGTACACTTTAGATTGAGGCCAAATTAACTTCCTTAGTACCTGATTCATATCCTACTATTGAGGACTTTTTGATGAAGTTAAAATCACTACGATCATTGTTACAGGGTTGTGATAAGAATAAAATAGATGAAGTGCATTTACCTGATTCTCTCTAAGCTTCATGGTCTATTTTAGATTTTTTCCTCTACATTCTATTCTACTATGGATGCCTTGGGTGCATGCTTTACCATGCCTAATTTTGAGATGTTCTTTTATCAGTTGACACGAGAGGAGGCCAAGATATTACAGTTAGATGCTCTCACTAGATCTAAGAACCAAGCACTGGTAGCTTAGTCATCTAAAGGGAAGCATAAATAGAAACAAAAGTTGAAGATAGATTCAATTGGCAGTGAGAATTCCTGCAAGCCCCCTCCAAAGTCTGATTGAAAACCACAATCCCATCCCAAACAGGGAAAATCTTCTAAGTCTGGTGAGTCTTCCTCCAAGACTAAGAAGAAATCCAACGATCCTTGTAGTTTCTATGGCAAGGAAGGACATCCAGTTTCCAAGTGTTGAAAATGATTAGAGGCTTTAGAGGAAGCCATGCAAAAACATCATATCACCTCACCTCAGGCTCCTTCTCCACCCACAGGGAAAGGTGATGCTCTTTCTGCACGAGCATTATCTTTAGGGTCCACTTGGATCATAGATTCTGGTGCCTCTCACCATATGACACACACACAAGATTTGGTCACCGCACTTGCCCTGACTGGTACTACACACATTGCAATGGGTGACTCAGCACAACTTTCAGTTAAGGGTTCAGGTACTATTTCATTGGATGGTGGCTGTCTTCAGGATGTAGTTGTTCCTGGCATTTTGACGAACCTTCTTTTCGTTTATCAGATTTTCCACTCTGGCTCTGGTAAGACAATTGAGTTCTCACCACATGATGTGGTTATTCGAGACCTTCATGATCTTGACTTGGTTGTGGTTACTGGGAGTGTTGATTCTGCATCTCACTTATACAGATTTGATGGCTTTGAGAATTTAGACAGTTCAGGTTCCTCTCTTATAGCACATGCAGACTCAACAAGCAGGGTTTGGCATGAGGGTTTGGGCCATGTCAATTATAGATATCTACAACAGATGAGTACAAAAGCACTTGTGATTGGGCTCCCTAAGAGTTCCTGTACCAATGGTGTTTGCAATGGTTGTGCACTTGGAAAACATCACCAGGATTCTTTTCCTACGAGTAGAGCCACATGTGCTAAGGCACCCTTGGAGTTGGCCCACAGTGACCTTATGTCTTTTTCCACTCCTTTTTCTGGGTCCTGATATGTGCTCACTTTTATTGATGACTTCTCCAAACGCAAATGGGTGTACTTTCTTTAGTACAAGTTTGATGTCTTTGATTCATTCAGGAACTTTAAGATATTTGTGGAGAAGCAGTCTAGACTTTCTATCAGGTGGATACACACAGATAATGGGGGGGGGAGTATGTTAATCAGGTTTCAGAGATTTTTGCACTGAGCATGGTTTGCAACATCAGTTTACAGTACCTTACACCCCTTAGCAAAATGGTGTTGCTAAGAGAAAGAACAAAACCTTACGGGAGATGGCCAATTATATGATACAGTGTCGAGCTATGAGCTCTTCTTTTTGGGATGAGGTAATCAATTGTGCCAATTATATTTAGAATCGGATGCCTCATAAGGCATTGCGACATATGACTCCTAAGGAGGCTTGGACTCATGTCAAGCCTAATGTTTCTACATTCCAAGTTTTTGGTAGTGAGGCTTGGACATTCATTTTTGATGCTCAGTGGAAAACCATGGAGAGGAAGAACCAACAACTCATATTTTTTGGCTATTGTGAAGATGTTAAGGTGTACAAGTTGTTTGATCCCGATTCTAGAGAGGTATTGTTTCAGCGGGATGCCCATTTTGATGAGTGCTTTCCTCGGATGGATTCTCCATCACCAACTTCTCCCTCATTGCCTACTCCTCCCTCTTCATCTCTTGAGGATTACTTATCTCTTGAGGATGATGTAGATGATGATTCACCATCTCCACCACCACCAGGCACTCAAAAATTTCCCAAGTGGGCCTATTACTGTTGAGGCAGCTGGATCTTTGGCAGGTGATCCTTCAGATACTCGTTGCATTTGTGCTCAGACAACTGGTACTGGTCTTTTGAGTCACACCATTTCAGATGATCCTCATATTTTTTTAGAGATGACATGTCACCTTGAGTGGGATAGGGCCATGGATGAGGAGTATTCTTATTTGATGAAGAATCATACTTGGGATCTTTGTCGTCTTCCTAAGGGAAGAAAATTGGTTTAGTACAAGTGGGTGTATCGTACCAAGTATGCTGCAGATGGTTCCATTGATAAGTATAAGGCACGTCTTTTTGTGAAGGGGTTTTCTCAGGTGGAGGGTATTGAATACTCTGAGACCTTTGCCCCTGTTGCCAAGATGAATTCTATTCGCTTTGTACTTTCACTTGCAACTTCATAGGGATGAAATTTTTTTCAGATGGATGTGAAGAGTGCCTTCTTGCATGGAGACCTTCATGAGGAGATCTATATGGAGCAACCACAGGGATTTGTGTAGGACACTTCTTTGGTTTTCATACTTTGGCGCTCAATGTATGGTCTCAAACAAGCCCCTCGAGCTTGGTATGAGAAAATGGACTCTTTCTTGCTTTCCTCTCATTTCACACGTTGTCATTCTGATCATACAGTTTACATTCAACATCAGGAGGGTGATCTTTTGATTCTTGTGATATATTTTGATGATCTCATTATTATAGGTAGCTCATCCTCCATGATTTAGAGTGTTCAGAGAGCTTTGATGGAGTAGTTTGAGATGACAGATCTCAGTCTTCTGCATTTTTTTTGGGCCTATAGGTTATTCAGTCTTTGGATGGGATTTCCATATTTCAGCAAAAGTATTCTTTTGATATGCTCCAGTGTTTTGGCATGCTTGATTGCAAGTCTTCTCCCACACCATTTTAGTCAGGTGTTGTTTTTTCTTCCACTTTCTCTACTCCTCCAGTAGATCCCACTTTATACAGGTAGTTGGTTGGCATTTTGTTGTACTTGACACATTCTCGTCCTGATCTTTCCTTTGCGGTTGGCCTTGTATCTTGATTCTCACATGATCCACATGAGAGTCATTGGAAAGCTTCCACACATATCTTGAGGTACATTTGGGGAACTACTCATTATGGCATTCACTAAACTTCAGGATCCCCTCATATTGTTGGCTTCATTGACTCAGATTGGGTTGGTGATGTCAATGATCGGAAGTCTACTTTTGAATTTATTTTTTGCCTTGGTTCTGGTCCTATCACATGGTCTTGCAAGAAGAATTATGCTATTTCATTATCATCTACAGAGGCTGAGTATCGAGTAACAGTGTTAGCTAGTCAAGAGATTTTATAGCTTCGAGGCAATTGATGACAGAGTTTGGGTTTCCTCCTGATAGTCCCACTATTCTTTGGTGTGGCAATCAGAGTGCCATTTACATTTCTCGTAACCCAGTGGAGCATCAACAGACTAATCACATTGAGATCCACATGCACTTCATTGGGTAGTTGATTCAAGATGGTTCTCTCATCTTGGAGTACATTCCTATAGAGGAGCAGGTTGCTGATATCTTCACTAAACCTTTGGCATTGCCATGCTATCTTCAGTTGTGCTCCATGCTTGGGGTGAAGGAAGTTGTCCTTGGGGGGTCTCTATGAGGCCTTCCTTCCTTCATGTTTTTTTCAGCATGTTTCTTCATCTCTTTTTGGAGAGGAGTTTTTTCCCACTGGGTTTTCTCCTTTACTCTGCTTTACAAAGATTTGGTTGTATTTAGGTACCTGATCAGGCCTAGTTTTCGGGACCCCTGTTTGCTTTCTAGCTTGTAGTTGAATTGCTTTCATGCATTTAGTTTGTAGCTGCTCCCTAAGTTCATCTTAAGAGGGGGTGTTAGAGTAAAAGGTTCTTTACTTAATTATTTTAATTAAGCTACCTTTTATATTTCTCTTAAGATGAACTTAGTTTGCATTTTGCAGGAATTTAATAATTATTCTAATTATTAAATGCATCCCTTTGAGGTTAAACTTTAGGGTTTCTTGATCTCCTTCATAAGGATTGATCTCTTTGTATTATTTCATTCAGTTAATTCATTTTTCCGCTTGAAGCTTGCAGAGCACCTTTTCTTTTTTCTTTGTATCTCTTTCTCGTGTCAGGTTATTTGCATGCAGGTGATTTCTGGGTTATGTGAAGATAGATTTCATAACTTCTACACTTGAATCCCCTCCTGATATGAATGTACTTCTTCCTAAAGAAAATATAATAATTCATAACAATGACAAGGATGAGAGGATCTCCTTAGGTCCTCCTCCTCAACCTTCAACTAGAGAAGTTGGTGAACCTAGCAAGCGCAAAAGACATTACAAGTTACAAAAGCTATAACCTCCACATCCACCACCTGAAAGTGAACGAAAGCTACAATTGGTTTTGAACAAAGAATTAATAACATTACCACCTATGAATAGATTAGTCCTATATCCTAAGGATGCAAAGGTCCCACATTGCACATATCATCGAATTCTCGGGCACAATACCAATGAATGTCGTGCATTCCAGTTAATATTGTAAAACTTTCACTTTGATGGAAATGATTGCCATTGAGTGATTGCATACGTTTAATATTGTTTAACCCTTTCTAATGTAATAGTTGTAGAACATCTTATTCTCATTATTACATGACCCTTCTCATCACTTATCTCAACTCATTCTTGTCTCGCGCTCAGTAGGGGAAAGAAGTTGATAGCCTTGTCCTAGTAATGCACTTGTCATTGTCCCTTTCATTCTTTATTCACCTTCCACTTATACAGATTGAGATTGGGAGGCAGATGACTTGCTCATAGGTTGACTCGCATTTTCCTTACTAGTCTTTTGCATCATTTATTTTTCATTTTATTTCGTGTGATTGCATGTGCATGATGTGATCCCCCATGACATTTTGTTTGATGTTCTCTCTCTTTGTGACATTCCTCTATTTGTACCTTCATTCTTCTCTATGTCATGTATCTCTTTCATTTTTATCTTTTTCTCTTTTGTCTTGTGTTTTCCTTTTGGGTATGACGCAAGGAATCAAGACACCTATGTCTCTTCCATGTTGACCCAAAAGGCTTTCTTTTTCCTTTTGCCTTTTCAGTTGGTCCTTTTCATTTATCTTGTATTTTTCTTTTGGGTACGACGCAAGGTGTCGAAACACCCTATGTCTCTTCCATGTTGAACTGAAAGGTTTTTCTTTGTTTTCACTTTCTTGGTGTCATTCTTCTAGTTCTGTGTGTATTTGGAGGATGATGTCACTTCTAAGCTCTCTCTAAAAAAAATATTACAGCAAAGAACATACTGACCCCAAATCCATAGATCCCTTATGTGTTTGGTGTTTTCATTTTGGGGGAAACCCATCTCTTTTCTTTTTCTCTTGCATGATATTTCCTTACTTGGAAACATATGACTTAGCATAGGGATTTCCAAG
This sequence comes from Sequoiadendron giganteum, assembly GCA_007115665.2. NCBI lineage: Eukaryota > Viridiplantae > Streptophyta > Pinopsida > Cupressales > Cupressaceae > Sequoiadendron > Sequoiadendron giganteum. The sequence goes on along the minus strand of CM021100.1, from coordinate 158,869,396 downwards.
TTGGCTCTCATGTCTTCTTTCCTGTTTGTATTTATCATGTGCTACTTTAAAGTAATTCATCGCTGTATAGTGTTTAGCAATTTCTTTAAAGTGGGGGCATACATTGGCATTATTCTTTTGCATTTCCCTTTTTCTCAATTCTTAGTGCAATCTTTTTTACTTCATATGATGTGTTTTCCACTTTATGGATGAAATTGGGTATAATTTCCTTTAGGAGTGTGATCTCTCTTAGCATATTACATTCCTCTTAGTGGATTTATGCGATGCACTGCATCCCCTAAGTTGCAAATTTTCTAAGCTTTGATTGGTCCTCTCTTGGAGACATTAGGCACAATGTTCCCTAAGTTAAGACCTCGCATGAACTAAGCAAGACTTCTTTGAGCATTTACTATTTTATTGTTTGAATTTTTTGTTATATGGCCACCTTGCATAATACATCTTGCATGCCTATGGAGCTATCTTGTTTGTTCATGAGCTCCAAGCATACAAAGTTTTGCTTGCCTCATGAAGCTCAAAAACACCCATTTTTTTGTGTGGAACCTTTTAAAGTTATCAGGAGGTATAACTTTGGTATGGTTTGAGCTTGGGAAGCCCAATTTGAGGCATGAATTTTCCCATAGCCACTTGCATGTGTGTGAGTGCATACCAACCATGAGTGTATGTGTCTCACCTTTTAGGACTTCTCACCTGGCAGACAACCATGAGTTTCGTCGCCTTTGAGTGGGTATGCATTTTTCAGAAAAATAACCTATATCTGATCCACATCGTGATGGACAAACGGTCGAATCTTGATCCAATTATTTTTATTTCACCTTTTTCTCTTTCGTCTTTAGCAATGTATGCTTGTGCCTTGTCATTGTTCTTTATATCATTTTCATGTGTGTTCCCTTGTGCTTATGTTGGTTTGTCATGGTTTCTTGATCGTGGGGGATTGATCACCCCTCATGATCGTTGTTGTCTCATCTTGCTAGCATCAATATATTGGAACCCCTCTTGGTGCATTTTTTCTACTTTAATGTGAGTTTGAAGCAGGTTCATCCTCTCACTAAAGTGGGGGCTAAATGTAGTGTCAAAAAATGGGACCTTTGTATTTTTCACACTCGTTTGGGTCCTTCTTGTGAATTTTGGCTTAATGTTGCCTTGATTTAGTGTTGTAATATGGATAAAACATTCACATTAGGTCTTGGGCCCTTGTGAACTAATGTATTTCATGGTGCCTTACAAAAGTGTTGTAACACACTTTCACACTTTTCTAGGGTTTTATCAATTATCTGAGGATAATAAATATAATTTTAATCATAATTAACATTAATCTTTTCTTATTTGGAGTGTAGTAGCACACTTTCACAGTCCTCTAGGCTTGTCATTAATAATTGAGATTTCTTATGCTTTAATTGGCCCTATTTTGCATCCACAAGCCTCATTTATTGCATCTTTTCGAAGATTATCCCAACACCAATCAATAAACAATCATAATTTAGGTGTTCCTGGTTTGTGTGACCTAGACTTAGTGTTTGGGATTCATTCACCATCTTGGGCGAATGAGTCCCATCTAGGTCTTTTTGACCTCGATGCAGGTTTCACACATTTCTAAGCATTTTTCATTTTTGGTCCCATACATTGTGCCTGGGTGGACTCATTCACCACCTTGGGCGAATGAGTCCTGTGTAACTAAAATTCAAATTTAATTCAAATTTTTAGTGATATTTTATTCTCCTAGATTTGATGTTGGCTTGTAGTGTTGTAATTTTAGGGATTCTTGCATAATTGAGTATGAATACAAGGTTCTTTCACTTATTTTTAATCCTAACACACCTAGCATTCAAGATATCATCTAGCAAATAGTACAAGCATTCAAGAGTTCACAAGAGATAATTGAGAATTCACAAGAGTATTCAAGGCATTTCAAGGGTATATTATCAAGCATTTTAGAGAATTCTTCAAGTACCAATCATCGTGTCAAAGATTGTATTCTTCATGTTTGTTATTGTGCTAACAATTGTGATGTAGAGTCCATGATTCAAGCAAGCATTACATTCAAGATCTATCAACATCAAGAAAGATTCAAAGATCACATCCATTGCAACCATTTCAAGTGTATTTGTAGCACCTTATTGCTAGGGTTTGGTGAGTTGCAACATAGTTATTTTTTCAGTCACCATTTTCCATTCATATTTGCTTTTATTTCAAGGTTTAATTACCAACAAGGGTTTTGACCAAGGAAAACCCCTATTCTCTAACCCCACATAATTTTTTCCTCTTCTTGTGTGTGATTTACAGGGCTAGGTTGTAGATTTCCAAGAAGAAAAGTTGGAGAAAAGTTGTCAAAGTTGTCATCAAGCCTTGGAGAAGCTTGGAGAAGGTCTACAAGTGGTAATTTGTAGTTTCAAATCTGGAAACCAGTTAAAAAGAGCAGAGTAGACCGAGAGGCACATAATCCAGTTCAAAACTTCCAAAAAAGTAGAAGTGGACTGATTCACCACTATTGGTGAATGAGTCCCACTATACAGGCTTGATGAAGATTTTTACAGATCTAGATACGCTTTTGGTTGAAACTTGTATCTGCACATTTTCCCAGAAGCATGAATGATTCACCTAGCTTGGCGAATGAGTCCCAATCAGCATCAACAACAATTTTTTTAGCGATCTAGACCTCCATTCTGCCTTCTCCAGTCTCCTAGGTGCACACTTCTAGTTTCATAGCTTTTTGTTACATTTTGTTCATCTTTCTAGGTCATTTAGGGTTAGTTTGAATTCAATTAGGATTTTATCTTACAACTTGCATTGCATTGTCTTTTTCAAGTCTAAATTGGTGGTGAACCCCTCATTAGATATCATTCAATCCCTAGAACAGTCCCTTTGCAAGATTTCAATCTCCTTTGCATTGAAATCTCAAGGGTTTGTTCTTGAGTGAAGAGTAAGGAAATTGTCTCTCTCCTTTTATGTCCAAAACCTTAGAAGTGAAAGAGAGCACACCATTTTATTCTTTTCATTTTGGAATGCACTTTCCCAAGCATTGCAAGTGAGAAGATAGATTACTTGATTCGAATATCTCAAGGAATACATGCTAACTTCTTGGCATCTTATAATACTCATAAAACTAATTGGAATTTCATCTTCTCTTGCAAAGAAACTTACCTCCAAGTTACAACTAATAAGGGATGCATGCAAATGACTATGTAGGCTTTATGAACCCTCATATGTTTCAAACAAATGATTTCAACACTCTTGATTGCATCATCCAACACACACAATACCTGCTCTACTTCAATGGTGAAGTCAACATGACTAGGTGTATCAATAATATTGACCTAATGACCATCACAAGCATAGTAAGTGACAACAAATTGAATTTTAATTCCCTTTCAATGCTCCAAATTCATAGATTGAATCTTAGAGTCCACAAAATCTTTTCCATAGACCCCATGAATCTTGTGAATCCTTCCCATGTAGAAAATATTTCTTTCTGTCAATGTTGTTTTCCCATAATCTAATTGTTGAAGATTGGACAATAGTGAACCCTTCTTCCAATATTTACTGTTACAAATTTGAAGGCTGAACTATTAAATTTTAAGAACCATACCATAATTAATGATTTTTTTTTCTTGATGCCCATGGTTTACATCAACAATGTATTACAAATCAATTTCAAAAAGAGAAAATTATAAGACCTTCTAGATCACCAAAAGGGTGTAATTTCAAGACTCCCATATATTAATATATCCATGTCATTGAAAGGTTTTCAAAGTGTATTATTTCCATTCATAGTAACCATCTCACCCATGGTGTAAATAACATACCCTCAATGTGATTGGTTGAAAATGAATCTAATTCATTTATGTGAAAAAAGAGCATCAACACATCAATTGAACTTCGTTGGTAGAAAAGATAACATTTGTACACACAAATAAACTACACATATAATATAGGGTCCAAAAATGTCTACATCATTAGTGTAAAGGGAATCAAGGGGTGGCTTAACAGGCTCCCTATAACCTACATGGTGGCGGCGATCATCAAGAAAGGTAAGCTTGATTTATGTGAGAAGCTCATGCCCACCGTCATCATTCATCAAAGAAAATTAACCTCCAAAATCTGGTTTCCCTTTGATGGATTCTTCTCCATTGACTCTCCTTTTCTTATACGAATGCAATTGTTGTGAAGATGATGCATGGTACTTAGGCCATAGGAGCATTAAAGTCATCAAGAAAAAATAAGATATGTCTAAGAAAAATGAAGGCTCTCTATCTTTTCATTTATAGATTAATGCACTGAGATCATCAAGCCCTGCTTGATCATAATTCACTTCAAACATAATATTCACCATTGCTCAAAGACCTTCAAACACACAAGAAAAAAAATATTAATTAGCTTTGATACCAAATCAAGATATCTTGATGTCTTATTCGATGGTCATGAGATATATTTGTATAATTTATACAAGGGAAAGTGTATTTGTGTAACCACATAACTGGAAACATAATGAGAACTGTAAAAACGGTTAATGTAACAATGTAATAACTGCTAGGCTAACAAGGTACTCATAATTTCATCAACAAAAAGTTGGCTACTCATCTAAATTATCTTATATATTCATCTCTAAAGTTTCAGGTCTTGATCACAGATGGTGAAACTGTTAGTTGCTTTGAAAAATGCCATAGAATTAAATTATTCGATGCAAAAAATATTATGTTGGGAGTACACTTTCTTACTACTTTGGGAACAATTGAGATGAACTTCCAAGAACTATTCATGAGATTTCAATGAAAAAGAAAGACAATAGAGTTAAGAGGGTTGAAGGAAAAGTTTCCACAAATGGTAAGCTCTCATCAAATGTAGAAGTTTCTTAAGAAATGAGTTGATGGATTTGTGACCCAATTATGTTAATTAGAAGTCTATCAATCTCATGTTCCCACACATCCAAATTTACAAGCAATAATTGATTGTCACTCAGTGGTTTTTAGAGATATACCTAAAATAATTCTTCCTAAGAGGGATTATGACCACGCCATACAACTAGTTCCAAGGAGCCAACCACCAACAACAAAGATGTACATCCAATTTTTTATGTTTCTTGTTTGAAGAAGGTAATTTGGCATAATATCCCTACTCATGCAATATTATTGAATTTCAATGAAGAAGGAAGAAGCATATTAGAACCAAAGTTCATTCGTTAAACACACACAAAGGAGCTAGGACTTAAACACTCACTAAGTATCTCATCCAATGGAAAAATTTACCAATTGAAGATGCCAAATGGGAGGATGAGGATTTCATTCAGAAGTATCCACATTTGGTTAGCATTGAGGATAATGATTTTTTGAAAAGTGTGGCATGTCACATGCCCTTAATATTAGTATACATAAGGTTATGAATAATCATCTTGTTGCTATCTTGACTCTTAATTAAGTAATATTATCATTATTATATTTTTATTTAATTAATTAAGTTGGCCTAAGACTTATATAGGGCTATCCAATTCGGCATGGGTGATATCCTAGACATAAATAAGACACATATAGGAGGTAGTGACTCTTATTTCATTATTATATTGCAAATTGTGTTCTCATTGGAGATATTTGAAGGTTTGTCCCTTCAAAGTGGCTTATTATTCTCAGTTATTATCAAGTATTTACAACATATTTTCTATCATATTCTTCTATTGTGAAGTTATTTCATTACATAACAACTCAGTAGGGGTTCAAACTTTGGTGGCAAGAATCACAACATCACAATTTAATCACACTATGCCATTACCAACAAAACATAAAACTACTTTAAAAATAAAAGTTGCACAAAAATTAAAATTAAGAGTATATTCTTGAATAAATTCCATCAATACAACAAAACTCATCATTTACAAATAAGTTCAACTAAAATAAAAAATAGCTTGTTGTTGGATTATTTAAAAATAAAATAGCTTTGTTTGAAATAAAATAATTTCATTCTAGAAATAAAGTTCACTTTCTTTTTTTACAAATTCTAAAAATAATAAGACTATATGAGGAAGAAAAAGATAAAGATGTTATTTATGGTTGGGAGCTTTCTTTAGAAAGCTCAAAGACCCTACTCATGTATGAGGAAAGTTGAATGACTTGGTTCCCAATCCATTTCTTAGTAGTTTAGCTCTATTGTGTAGTGACTTTTGTTTCGAGTATAACCCATTAAGACTTTGAAATGTGATTTCTTCCACCCATTTATAAAAATATATTTAATATTATTTCAAATAATAGACCACACACTTAAAAAAAGTAATAACAAGATTGATAAGTAGGAGGTTTCTTCCACAACGTGTCAAATTATGATATTGCTATCAGGATTCAACCGTGTAGTTTTCGAGTCAAACTCATTGACCCATGATTCATGAGTAGTGGTTCACAAGAACATCTCATGATAATGAATGTCCACTTAGCACTCATTGCATCTAGGTGATGCTCACAGTGAAGTTCACCTCTGTGAGCATCACCTAGATGCAATGAGTGCTAAGTGGACCATTCATGAGAGATGGGTTCTTGTGAACCACTACTCATGAATCATGGGTCAATGAGTTTGACTCGAAAACTACACGGTTGAATCCTGATAGCAATATCATAATGACAAGATTGTAATAGGTTTTTGATGGTGAAGTGAACTCTAATTGTCCACTTCCTTGGGCAAAGTATATTAGATGTTAAAAAACTACAAAGGCCCTTTCCTTAGTGGGCACAAATGTGAAAAGAAGCAAAAATGTAGGGTACTTATATAGGTACTCGTTTTCGACATAAGCAAATTACGATGCTTCAGATGTAGGTCAGCTCGCCAAAAGAGACTGCGCCTCCATTTCCAGAACCACATGCGCACCAAAGGAAACCATCTCCAACAACACCTCCACCTGCAAATACAAAGGTAGGGCGAAGTTGCAAGTGTCTTAGATTTGTTCATTGCAATCCCTCATACCTGTTATTATATATCTCTCCCGTTTGTTAGTAGGTTCCGGAGCCTGGCTTATTTGACCCCTTAGCTCTCCCTAGCTCTGAATTAAAGTCTCGATGTGATTGTGAAAGTTATGATCAAACAAAGATAATAGTCTGAATACAAAATATGAAAAAAATGCAAATATCCCATTTTGAAGGGCCTTACAATCTTCAAAAACCGCTAACCTCGTGACGAAATTTGTTAAACCCTAGCTTTGCGTACCATGAAATTAAATTAATATTTAATAAAAGATTTACGAAAAAATAAAATTGATATTAAACATTTATAAAGCCTTTTAGCTTTTTAAGCGCACGTTGCCCCAAAGTCCAAACACTTTGCTTCGCTTGAATGTCAAGCAGGCTTTTGGGCCCGCCACACCAACTTCGCTTTTTAACTTTTTTTTGAACATTCCAAATGACTGAAACAAGTGACATGAATGAGCCGGATTGTACAACATTCCTCACAATGAATTCATTTTCCCAGCCTCTTATTTCCATGCCCCCAACTGAAAAGAGTTTATTATAACGGTTCAATCTGTTTCGAATTGCTTCCTTCACATGATCTTGGGAAGCCTCTTGCCACTCTTTTCTCTTTATAGTTTATACCAGTATTTTTCAATATGTTTTCAAGGAATTTAGTTTTAAAAAAAATTGAATAAACAACAAGAATAGATAATAATGCAATATTGAAAAGAAAATTTTATATATTTCGAATCAATATTTCAGATTACATTTTACAATTGTACGTGGATTCAATAAACATATCTATGAGAGAAAAGTACATGACGGAAACACGATTGATCTGGGAATAATAAACTTAATGGATTAACATGTTTTGAAGTACGTGTAGAAAATTCATGGTCCATTTTGATGAGCTAAGGCAGGGTTGTTGGAGTGTGAGGGGCATCTAGGATCTGGAGCTGTGCCTTGGCAGTTGGCATGCGAAGCATCACTTTGAAAGAAACCAGGCGAAGAAGCTTCTTCTCTATACAGCTTGTAGCTCGTTAAGCCATGCACCAACATTACGTTCAACACAAGAAGCAGTACGATCATTTTCCTAAGCATTGAAGAGAAAGATTACTTAATTAAATCTATTGCGCTTGTTACAAACAAATAAATTCTTGATACATATGAAAATATTTATAGGCGTCAGGATAAGGCGGTACTGGATTCTTCATGGCTATGGTATTCAACAAGTATGGAATAAACTCTCAAACACAGGTTTACTGCATTTTATCTAGATATGGAATAAAAGCAAGCGTGAGAAGAAAGGCTTAGCTGATGCATGTGGGCCCCACCTACCCCCTCTACGTAGCGAACTGCCATTTCCGTTCCCCGTTAATCGGTACTGCATACCCTCTATTTTTTCCTTATTTTGTTCCACCATTTTTCCCAAGCTCGGTTCTCATCGCTCTTCATATCACGTGCACTTAAGATTCCCAGATAAGTCCGCCCAATCCCTTTCACCTGCCGTTTTCTTCCAACATCCATCTTCTTGTAGACCCCACATGTTTCTTCCAACAATCTCTCATGTATAGGCACAATTGAACTAGTTATTGTTTATGGTTTAAGCATCATATTCTGAGTTTTGATTTGTTTAGGTGTCTTATTAGAAATCTCATTAATAGGCAGGTTTTGTTGGAAAAATTAATGTAATCTTATATGAGCCACTTAAATAAGTCAAAGCTTAGAGTGTGTTGTTTAATATTTTGGCTTAAACATTACACTTTGAACTTTGACTTGTTCAAGTGGCCCATCTTCAATCACGCTAATAGGTGAGCCCTATAAGATAAGCTAGTTTGATTTTTGATTAAACACATAAACAATTCAATATTTAGAGTGTGATGTTTCACATCTTGGTTTAAAAATCACACTCTAAGCTTTGAGGTGGCTCATCTTAAATCACACTAATAGGTGGATCCTATTGGAGAAGCTATTGTGATTTTAGATGAGCCACTTAAAAAAGTCAAAGTTTAGAGTGTGTTCAACATTTTGGCTTAAACATCACACTCTAAGCTTTGACTTGATTAGGTGGTTCATCTGAAATCACACTAATAGGCAAACACTATTAGAGAAGCTAGTGTGATTTCAGATGAGCTAGCTAAACAAATCAAGACTTAAAGTTTTCTTTTTAAGCTTGCCCCTAGTTATTTGCGCATAACTCTTTTTTTTTTTATAGGGTTGATAGACCTAAAATATGAATGCAAATTTCATTGATTAGTGCATATATATGAGTTTGAACTGCCACCGAATTTGAAGTTTTTTTATTATCCCAAAAAACAAGAAAAGAAATTTTAGGATTATCTATTGATTTGAATTGTGCTTTAACTTTCAAATATTATTATTCAAAAACTTAGAATTTTCATTTTCTAGGAAACAAATTACCTCACCTTGACATTGTACAAAACTATATTACATAATTGATTATCTAGAAATGAGTGTCAACCATCACATGGTTTGAAGTTTTCATTCAAATTGCTATGAAAATTTGGTAGTTATATATCTTCTAAATAGTTTGTTATTGTTAGTTGTCATAAATGGTATAGAAAGTCTCAATTGAATTTACTAGTGGTGGATTGTAACACCGTGCTCTCTCAAAATAGTATTAATAAACCTTCCCATTTTGTAATGAATCAATAGCCACCTCTTCTTTATTGTGATAGTAGTCATTCTTTATTGGTTAGTCACATCTATTGAATTAACACAAGACATATTAATATTGTAATTTTATTTAAAATTATAAGGTAAATTATAGAGCTAAAAATAGGAAAAACCAATTGTTTTACCTACTTAATATGGCTTGTACAACTTATAAGATTAGTAATCCTTTGCATACCTCTCCTTAATCTATTCAAAGGTTAAGAAAACACAACTCACTTCTCAATTCCTCACCAATAAGAAGGTAACAAGTGTCCTTTCTCACCCAAAAAATTCAAAGGTCAACAATCTCATCTTTAAGGAGATAAATGAAACAATAAAGAATATAAGAGATATATCTATAACCCATAACCATTAAATGCAAAAATACATATAGTGGCTTAGACAAACTCTTATTAAAGGCTCTTAGAAAATCACACATGTGTCGTGTTAAAAGCACATGGTCTTCATATATCTCCTTCCAAAATCATAAATACACCTCTAATAGTATCCAATATAAATGACCAAGAAGGGCTTTCTAGAAGCCTTTAGATTCTTTCCAACATATTCATTTTTATTCATAAGTCAAAATTTTCATTCAAATGAAGGAAAAGTCATTTTATGATGTCACTAAAGTTCAATATTCATAAAAAATTAGTTGTGAATCTAAACCTAATCACATTTCCATTAGAATTAACCATTGCAACCTTATTGGGATTTAGTAGATTATTAGTCACTTGATTATCATTTCTATTAAAGGGGTGACTATTAAACCATTACACCTTATTATTCATTTCTAGGCATTACTTTGGATTTGGATGTATGCATTTATATAAATTCAACATTTACATCCAAGAATCCTCCAACAAGGTTCTCAAAAAACATATCAAATATATTTTTTCAATTCATAGATATAAATATTGGTCATAAAATTTTTCTTGGTTATAAGATTGTTGCCTCTTGCGAAGAAATTATCCTTATGAAAATAGTGGACCATGTGTTGATATAGCCATTCTCTAGTGGGAAGGATATGACCCCCTTTGAATTGACCCTCAAATTTCATCCTTGATCTCGATGTCTTTCTAGAAAAAAATATGAAAAATAAACGGTTCTCATTAAGAACCACCCTTGGTACCATGTGTAGAGATCTATGGATGAATTAGATTGATTAAAGATGCATTTTAGGTTATGGATTGTTTTATTTTAAATTTTGGTGATTTGGCTATTTCATCTCACTTCAATGGTTCTTAATCTTATGGTGGTAAACAAGTGTGAATTATCCTCTATCAATAAATCATATCTTATTGGTTTTATTTTTAATGTTTCAACATACAAGTGGTTTGGTCTTTTATAGGTCCAATAGACCTTGTACAAATCTTAGGGGATGGTAAAAATATAAACAAAATTAATTAGACAAACTACAACATTCAAGAAGGTGAATTTAAAGAATTTACTTCACATAAAATCCACAATATGTATTAGGATATATTCAAAGTCCATTGCCATTGGTTGCCATCATAGATTTATAGTATTTAACGCGTAAGTGAGTAACTCCTTTGGGACATAGAGGTATTTTTAAGTGAGAATGAGGTAGAAATGCATGTAGGTGAAATGGATATGAGGCATTGTTATAATTTGAGTCCTTCATGTTGGCAATAAATATTAGTTGGCCTATCAAACTTGTTAGAGTAAATGGTTTTTACCATTTACCTGCTTAACTTAGGCATGATAGTTTATTAATGGATTTAATATCCCGGGTGGTTTTTTCCAGTGTGGATAGTTTTCCCACCCGTCTCTCATTCGTGAAGGTTTATGCTATAGATGATCTTCCTGGGTTATTTTCTGTAGAACATGGTATCAGAGCCACCCAATTTGCAACTCCTTCCTTATGATTTTTCGCTAGAGGTTTTTGAGATCCAAATAATTTTTGTTTGCATTTTGTTTGGCATTTGAAATTTCAAAAATTGCCTTTATTTTTTATTTTTCCAATTTCTTGTTGTTATTTGATTTTGGAGGCATTTGGAGATCTGGATTGAATGTTTCTTTTGAGGCTGGGTGTGATTCTTTCCCTCATCTAGAAGTAGCGCCCTTTGTATTGGTTGATTCTGATTTGAAAGGTCGATACAATTAGTTTGAGGCTAGTTTCTTTATTTTGGAGGCATCATCTTGACTGCAACTCGTTTCACTCTTCTAGGCACGATTCCTCTTGTAGAGGCATTTGGAGAGTGTCTTTTCTTGGGTAGAGGCATTGGTTGGGCTTAAACGTCACACACTAAGCAACCCTGACTGCTTAGGTGGATGTGCCTTTTTAACTCAACGTCTCTTTAACTCAACTTTACCTGTTCCTTTAACCCAAACCTTATCTCAATTGTCGTTAAAAGTTTTCTACTCGTGTATCAATTGGCACTGCATTTTTATAAAGAAGTATTTATGCCATCTCCTGCTTATATTATTTTAATTTTATTTTTTTATATAAAAATCTGAATATTTTTAAATTTTAAATTTAAATTATAATTTTTTAAAATTTTAAAATATTTAGAATATTATTAAAATTAAATGACAATTGAAATTTTTATTATAATGTAAAATGTATGAATATATAATATAAAAAATATTGAAATCATTAAAAAATTTATTTCTATTAAATTAATTTAAATATTAAAATTTGATAGTTCTAATACCGATTAATGTTTAAATTTTGATAAAAATATAATTTTATTCATAAATTTTTAATTTGATTATTGATAAACGATGTTCAATTTTAAAATAAAATTTTAAATCTTATGTATAAGATTTGTTGTAAATATTTAAATTTTTTAAAAATATGAAAGTATAATTTTGTACAATAAAATATAAATTTAGTTTTTATAAAATTTTATATTTTAATGATTGAATGTATTTAATTTTATAAAATTTCATATTTTAATAATTGAATACATTCAAAATATATTTTAAAATAGTACTTTTGATATATATATATATATATATAGATATATAATAAAAAAAATTACATCACGAATAATGCATGTTCTTCAATACATTGTATTTTGAATATCTTTTTTAATTAACATATTAATTATGTTAATATTGTTAAGAAACTAATATTTAATTTTAATAAATACTCACCTTCTAATCATATTAGTCATATATTAATGACTTTTCTTTATGCTCTTTAAATTGATTAGATTAAATGTATGCATAACACCTTTTTAATATTATGTAAATTAGTCAAGTAAAATACACACAAAATTTTGTTGATGTTATTTAGGTTAAATTATTTAAATATCTAATATAAAATAAAATTGAAAATTGAAAATAAGAATATTTAAATATGAAAATATTCTAAAAAATTGTTTCTATTAATTTAATTTGAATATTAAAATGTTGATATCTTTAATATAAATTTTAGTAAAAATATTTTCTAACTTCTAAATTTTTAATTTGAATAACAATAATTCAAGATATGTGATTACTTAAAAAAAAATGTTAACTTCTTAAAATAAAATATAAGCCATATTTATGAGGTTTTGGACAAATCTTTAAATTTTATAACTTTTAATATGAAAAAATATTAAATTTTGGATAAATTTTTTTTTTAAATTATAAATTAATAAATGAATTCATTAAATAAAAAGTCATTTTAAATGTATGATAGTATTTAAGATATTTTATATATAGAAAAATTATATAATAAATAGTTCATTCTCTCTAAATTGTATTTATTTTAATAAATATTTTTTAATGTATTTTAATTATGTTAATATTTTTAAAAATTAATATTTGATTTTAAAAATATAATTTTTTATATAAAAATAATAATTTTAATTTATTATAATTTATTTTAATGTTAAAATATTCTAAATATTTAATAAAATTGAATATATTTATATTCTCATTATAAATTAGAGTATTTTTCTACAAAATTTTACTTTACATAATTAAATTAAAATATTTTAAATGTCAAAATGACTAAACTCTATCTAAAGTGATATCAATATTCAATTATTATATTTATTAAAATGTTTAATTTAATTTTATTTGAAGAGATTTATTGTACTATGTTTACATTCTACCCCTTGTTAAAACCATATTTACACTACACATAATAAATCAAATCAAATCAAATCAAATCAAATCAAAGCTTCATAATATTTATGACCTTAGGGTATGTGCTAGGTATTAATGTATATATTAGAATCTTAGGCAAATCTTTCTTAACAAATAGAAATATAAAATGAAAGCTTCATATTATTTATGATCTTAGGGTACATGTTATGTAACAATGCGTATAAAAACTAATCCTAAGACACACAAACATGCACATCACTTTTCTTAATGTTATTTAAATTAATTAAATAAAATGCATGTACTTGATACAATTAATTTAAATGAGTTGATGATAATTTGGTATGATAAGATTTGATGTAGTGAGGATTTCACTTAGTAATTTGGATATTTTTGTTTTCTATGCTTTTATGTAGATTCCATAACTATACCTTAAGTCATTTACATTTGTTGAATGCAAGGAATTAAAAAAGATAGAAAAATAGCACATGAAATTTAAATGCATACTAATCATTTAAAGCATGTAAAAAAAACACTATCACTAATGCATCATGTAATAAGCCAATAATACATATATAAAGATAGGTGTGCAAGCACATAGAATGCAGATAAGCATCTAGGTATATGAGATTACCCCTAGATATGAGATTTAATGGTAAGGTGAAAATGGCCCTAAAGGTACAATAAGCGATATGAGGAGTCATGGTTTCCCTTATGTGGCTCTTACAACATGGTAGTGCATGTGAACACACATGATAGGATACAAAATGCATTTTGATACCTTTAGTAAGGTAAAGATAGATCTAAGAGCATAATCAAGCATGTAGGCACAAAATGATATAGATAAATCCAAATTTAATTGGATGTAAAATGCTAACTCATTATAAGGACATCACAATGGAGAAAATTAGACGTCCCCAATTTAAAAGGGTGTCTCTAGAATCATGATAGGATAACATGAGTGAACACTGAATATGGGGGAAGAATGATGTCTCACAATATAATAGGATGACATGGAATTAGAGACATGATATGATTACATAAGTTATAAAAAATAAGCATGAACACATAATAGTAATCTAGGAATGAGGTAAATTGATAAGGCTCATAACTAAAATATAGTAATATAGAACAAGCATATGATCTAAGCATGGTACAAGGTCATAGAAATAAGCATAAGTAATCAAAGTAGAATATAGGTATTACAAGGGATGAGATCATGAGTATATAAACATATAAGTATAAAACTATCATGATAAATTGGTTCTAGGAAAATTCACCACCAACAATTCATGAAAAATTCACCACCATGATTAATTTTTCGAGATGGTGAATTGTTGGCAGTGAAATTTCTGTGGGTAAATTGTTGGCGTGAATTTTCCTTATGCCTATAAAATTAAGTTTGGATGATAGAAAAGATGTGACAAAGATGAAAATATAAAGATAAGATGTGAAAGAGAAATAAAGACAATGTAACACTTAGAAAAGAGCCAAATAAAAAGAAAAGTGTTGTGTACATTTGATTTAATCAACCTAAAGAACATAAATAAAAGTCTTTAGTATATGACTAACATCATTAAAAGCTAAGCTTTTATCAAAAATAAATTTATTAGATTCTTAAGAATATTAACATAATTAATATATTAACAAGAAAAAATATTCAAAATACAATGAATACAGTTTGAAGAAAATAAATTATTTATTATGTAATATTTTATATATAGTATATTTTATTTTTGATCAATAAATTGCTGGATAGGGCCAGCTCCCCTATATTAAAATAAAAAATAGAAGTTACAACATCTAAAGTATTACATACCTACCAAACATCCAGTATCCAACATAATCCAACACTAACTATCAAAACTTAGCAAACCCAACCTCCAAACATTTGATTGAAAGGGGAGAACTAAGTCCACATACACAATCCACACCAACCAATCCAAAGCTTACTTTGCAAACTGTTGACAAATAAGGGCAGGCTACTAAATTCTCGACATAATCCCCTTTACAACATACTGTGGATATGACTACATTTGGTTTGATGCAAATATGTATAAAACTGTGGATAGTGTAGACATGGAAAATGTACATTTTCATTTTGACACACCTAATCCTGATTTACTAACAACATTTCCTCCTAAATCACATTCTCAACATTTCACTACATTCTATCACTTAATTTGATAAATCATTATTTATTGGATAAAGTCTTCTCCTTTCAGTGATTAAATTAATCGATTTAATTTAATTAACCTTACATATCTATTTAATTAAGTAAATCATTTTATTTAATTAAATTCTCTAAATTTCTCCTATTAAATTAAATAAATTAAACCTTATTTGATTTAATCTAACATATTCCTCCTTGATTAAATAAATCAAATTATTTATTTGATAAATCATTTCCTCTCAATTATTGACTTAAATTAATTCACAAATCTAAGTCTAAATTGTCACATCATCTAATTCTTCATTAAGTTAATCAAATCCTTGATTAAATTAATCTCAATCCCTAAAATCCTCTAGAGAATGCAACTTGCACAATAAATCAATTATTTTGACTTATTAATTCTTCTATTTTCCCTCACAAGGCATCAAAAAGGGAATATTCCTCTTTTGAATTCAAAAAGGCCAAGTGGACTTGGTCCTTCCAACAAGGCATTAAAAGCCTCTTACATGTCCTTGACCTTGAGCCAAGTGACATTAACTTCATTCCTTTTCCCTCTTCAACATGCCATTTCTCAAATTTGAAATGCCACCTAATTGCATTTATTGGCACATTGGCCAAAACTTGCACATTCCTCATCCAATCACATTTGGACAAGTGGCACAATGACATTGGACTATCTTTTGTCCCACATTGCTTATTTCCACTATCTCTTCCAAGATTTGAATCTATAAATTGGAGACTCTTCTCCTCAATCTTCATCCACAACTCATATGCAAAGTTACTCTTTTCAAGTGAGAACTAATTTTGCTCTTTTCATCCATACTTTTCCATCATTTTCACATTTGCACCAAGGTTATGCTCAAATCTCTTTGGAGATTTGACCATTTCTTCATCAATCCACATTGCAATCATAGGAATTGGGAAAGGGCCAATTGCAACACATCATTGGCACCAATTCCCCCATGGGATCATCACTTTATTGGCTTAATTAGGATTTAGTTCAAGTTTCTTATTTCATGTTCTTCTTTTTCCTAATTTTAGCTTTAATAAATGGATTTTGTGGGGAATCCCTCACTCTTGTATGCATTTTGATCTAACAAACTAATGTGCTTTGTTGTCTTTGTGCATTTGCAGGTTTAGGGGTTCACATTTTGGCACTAGAAGAAGGGAAATCTCACATTTAACATGTTTTTCTTTCAAAATTCCGTGATTTTTTCACCTTTTTTGTTCATATACAGGAAACTGCACCACAGACTAGACACACAATGCTGTATTGCACTGCGGATGCATATGCAACACTGTATTGCACCACACCCCCAGAAACCCGTGGCACCATATAGCACCACAATTGCCTCCCATGCTTCAAATTTGAAAATTTGCCGAACACCACCGCTTCCAAACTCCACCGGTGTAAAACTCCGCCGCACCCGTGGTCTCTATTTTTGCAGAGCACCATATACAATCGACCGCGCGGCGTTGTATAGCACCGCTTGTGTTTTTAATCAGCACCGCACCCGCTAAACAACACCGCACTTGCTAAACTCTACCGCAAGAACAGTCTGGTTCTAAAATTTGAATAAATTTTTGAACTTTTTGGCATTAACTTGGTTTGCTGTACTTTTTGCTCTTTGTTTTTCTGTTATTTTGCAGGTTGGAGCAAAGGAAGAAGTCATCATGATGTCATGTGCAACAAAAAAAAGTGTTTTTAAACACTAAAAAGTGTTCTTTGACACTTCTTAAGAAAGTTTGTTAAATATCTTTGGCCTTAGGAAAACTAATTTCATTTTGGGCTTTAAAAAGAACAATCTAGTTTCTCATGATACCATGTTTATTTTGTACAAAGTGTTTTTAAACACTTAAGTGTTCTTTAAACACTTTTTAAAGAAAATTTGTTAAATCTTTGATCTTAGGACACTAAATTTTCATTGGGCTCTAAAAAGAATAAATCAAATTTTGTTTTTCTAAAGTTGCCAAGGGGCTAAAAAGAACTTTAGGCAAACAAACTAGATTTCGTTTGAAAGGTAACAATTGAACAAGGCAAATTCACATTTCTATTTGGTGCTTAAAAAGAAGTCATTATTGCTTTGAGGTTTAAAATGAACAAATGTCTTTCATGCTTTGCAAACTTTTTCACAAATTAACATCATTAAAATGTGTATGCGCTTCTCTCATGCTTTATAGCGATCTTGAGAATCAAAAGCATTTTGGTGATATTAACTTGTCAAAAAGATTGAGCCCACATTTCGATTTAGGCACTTAAAATTGAACAAAACATGCGAGTGTGAGCACGACATATTGCGGAGGTTTTCCCCTTTTTTTTTCAACAAAGGTTGTGTAAACGATGGGATATGTTAGCTCACTTTTGTTTATCTTAGAGGGCCTGCCTTGTGGGAAAAAGTAATCACCCAAGGGAACGACCCAACTGGGAACACGCTAAAGCCAAGCGACTTCCACCTGGGATATAAGTGTGGATATTGGAACAAAGGCCAATATCACGAGGATTATTTCGACGAGATGGACAGCAATGGACTCTCGCTGATGTTGGATAATCCCCCACGAACGGAATGCCTGAATTAGAACCCTTTGTTTAGAAAAAGGCCAAAACCTCGTCTATCTTGTTGGTGCAAAAGGTCATGTCCTTTGAAGCCGCCCCACGTTATACATGCGGTCTTGTTGTGGAAATGGAAAGTATGCCATGGGAGATTCATGGGTACTAATGCTTGGCTGACCCGAATAAGTGAGTGCCGTGGAGGGGAGCCAGTGTGGTCAAGCATTTAGCCATTCGCACAAGATATGTGCAGCTGGATTTATCCAAGTGGGAACCTAACAAGATATTGTCTCATCATCCTAGGAGTGTGAAAGTGCTTGGAAGAAATACATTGCTTGATCTTGAAAACATTTGAAAAAAACAAACATACATAAAAGCTTTCAAATTTCAAACCCCTTTGAAGAGACAAATACCTTTTGACGAATTTGAACACTCTTGCTTTCCCTAGGGATTTGATCCTTAGAGGTTTCTAAGTGTTTAGATTCTATCATCATTTATCTTCAAAAAGGTTAAACATAAGGAACTTTTGCCCTATTTTCCTCGATTTCCGCATAATGGACCTTGTGGAATGAGAAAGAAAGTAGGACACTAGACATGTAGTTTGAAACCTAAGCAAGCAAGTGTCTTGGATAAAAAGAAACTCATTAAACCAAGATAAAAGACAATTTGAACTTCATGTGTGTTGTCTCCAATGATTTCGCACAAGATTAAAATCCCAAAGCCAAAGTTCAAGAAACTTAGTCTAAAAGCTCGTGAGGAGCACCTTGAAAGACTTTTCAAATTTAGAGAAAGACTTGTGTACAACTTTTACAGAAAAGCTTCAAGGAATAATCCCGCATTGTATGCATTTTATTGTCAACAAAATCTCAAACTTTTTGAAAGGTTTTCTTTTCTCCCATAAGAAGTCTAGCATGTTCTTCAATACCGAGGTTTTGTAGAGAGAGTCATGTCTAGGATAAAGTTCAAGATCAAATTTGTCATTCTCATTCATTCCTCCATCAACCAAATCCCATCTCATCATCAAAACCTTTGTGAACTCAAAGAATCAATCATCACGCTAAACTTAAGGGGCTAAATCAACATCACCATATCTTGGCTTAACACAACTAGCCAACATAGTCTCAACCATTGGACAAATTTTCTTTAGGATAACACAACTTCTTAAAGACTATTAGTTCAAAAATACATTGGCTTAATACACTTAGCCAATTCATCCATTTGTGCAAGTTCCCCTAGGATAACGCAACTTCTTAGGGAGTACAACTTCACAACAATCCTGTTTGACTTAACACATCTAGTCAAATTATCACAATCGATCAATTCAAAAGCTCTTACAAGTTTAGCATACACCTTCAAAAGTTCTCCAAAGGTTTCGTTCACTCATCATCATCCATTTAACCCTTCATCATCACCACCATCTTTGATCTTTTAGCTTCCCTAGTTCTTCTCTTTTGGACCTAAAGGGTTAGGATCGAGAAAATCCCTATTTTTTATGGTCCAAACAAGATCTCAACACAAGAAAAACATGGAGAATATCAAAGAAATATCAAATTCTATGGATATGAGTCATTTAAACACCGAAGTGAACCTAGCGGGATCAAGCAATCCCCCAAGCAACTCTCCCTTATAATCACAAAATCCTCAAGAGGAGAGTCATCAAGAGGACATCATAAACAAAGACATGGGGATGATAAAATCCGAAATCATGGAGATGGTTCAAAATCCAGAGAACCACAAAATTGTCAGTGCTATGTTCAAATACCTAAATACAATAGCAAGAAGAGGGGTCCCACCCCCTCCTGATCTTGACGCAAGCACTAGTATAGATGTGCCTATATCTAATGCATCTCCAATGTCACATATTAATCAAGAAGTACCTTGCACCACATCGGTCATCACACCAACCTTGCCGAATGTGAACAAGGGGAGTGCCATGTTCCAAGAATTGCAAAAACACCACCTTGTGGCTAACAAAGAAACAGTCATCACCACCACGCCGGTCACGTCTGTTTCAGAAAATCTATCCCACCCCTACGTCCCGCTCATTTTCCATAACTGCGTTGACTCATCTTCATTCCATGCAACACCAGCATGTCAAACAAACATACAAACTTCTCTATCGCTTGAAGAAGGAAGCAAGCCCAAGCACAAGTGCAAGCCCAAGCACAAGCTCAAGCACAAGCCCAAGCCCAAGCCCAAGCACAAGCACAAGCACAAGCTCAAGCTCAAGCCCAAGCCCAAGCACAAGCTCAAGCACAAGCCCAAGCACAAGCACAAGCACAAGCTCAAGCTCAAGCCCAAGCACAAGCCCAAGCACAAGCACAGTACCAAGCACAGTTGCAAACAATACACTTGCAAGCTTATCAACAAGGCCTGCAAGACTTTCAGGTGCAACAACAAGCTAAACAACAAGCTTTATTGGCACAACAGCAGCTCGACCAACAACAGGCTATAGCTAGACCAACAACAGGCTTTACTAGCTCAATAGCAAATTGATCAGCAATAGGCTTCATGGGAATAGCAGCAGATGGACCAACAACAAGCATTGTTGATACAAATACAGGCATACCATCAGGCTTTGAACACAAAACCAAGCTTGCAGCAAACGCTCTCTAGTATGCTCCCCCCACATCAAACACCTCGAACACCTCACAACTCATTAATCCCACCTCCTGATCCGAGCAAAGATGTTGCAACACAAATCAAATTGCTCTCGTAGCAGGTGTTGGACCTCCAAGTGGGAAAAACAACTCGAACACCAGGCAATTTGTGCCCTTATCCGTTCGATAGGAGTCTCACCATGTTACTGTTCCCAAAGGAATTCAAGATCCCCAAATTTGATAAATACAACGGAATGGGCAACCCTGAAAACCACGTCAGGGAATTTCAGGTGCACTGCATGGAGGTCGCATATGATGACACGTATCTAATGCGACTCTTCCCCCGAAGCCTGACTGGTCCAGCTATGGAATGGTTTTTTCGCCTACCCATGGGCATTAAAACATTCGAAGAAATAGTGGAGGCTTTCCTTAAAAATTACGCTTTCAATATGGGTGTGGATGTCAGTGTAGAAGAACTATCTGCACTCAAACAACGAAAAGGAGAGTTATTTGCGTCATTCTTGCAAAGATGGCGATCCAAGGCCAATCAGAGCAAGTGGACCATGCTAGAGGAACAACAAGTTTGCACTATCATAGCCAATCTAGATGAAAACTTGGCATTCTACCTAAAAATGCAGTGCATCACATCATACGATCAACTGATCCCAAAGGCGCTCAACATCGAAAGAGCCCTTACCGTGCGAGGAGGCGCACCAACATTCACTCCCCCGCAGGATAACCGCCCGTCTATCAACTACAATGATAAACCTCGAACATAATCGAGGAAAAAAAATATCACAAACGACGACGTGGTTGACGCTAAGGTGGTCATCAGTGCCCCTAAGCAGAATACCCAAAATCATCATCAACCACAAAATCATAATCACAACAATGTGCAGACTAATGCGGTAGTAGCACAACCACAACCATCTTCCACCAATCAAGTCAACAATTTGGGTAATCAAGGAGGACCACCTCCCTGCAACAAGTTTCCCCCCAAGAGGAAGTTCATAGCTCTTGGTGAATCAATTGAGTCCATAATGAAGAAGCTGGTCAAGGAAAATCTAATCAAAATCTCTAATTCCGAGCAGTACACAGAACCTATGACCAAGCCACCATGGTATAATGAGAACCTCCTTTGTGAATTTCACAAATTCAAAGGACACACCACTGCCAATTGCATGAGACTCAAAAACATCATCCAAGACCTCATTGAGGATAAGGTCATCAACATCGAACAGCCGACCGAAAACTAAGACCTAAAGATATACACGAACCCGATGCCTAATCATAACCAAGGGAACAATCAGGGAAATAATAAAGGGAATAATAAGGGCAAGCAAAAGTATGCTAGTGCTAATCTAGTATACGAGGAGATAGTCAGATGCATCGATGAAATGGTCACCATAATAAATGTCAAGGGAGCCAACAATGACTGTGGAGTCACCACACGAGGCGAAAAAGTTACCATTGTTGGGGCACCTGCTAAGACCCCCATTTCCAATACAAAGGCCATCCCCTATGATTATAATGTCATAGACTTGCTAAAAAGAACACCAACCCAAATCTCCATCATGGAATTACTGAAAATCTCCGCCGCCCATAGGAAGATCCTTGATGAAGCACTAGCTGCGTCTACCGTTGCTGCTACCCTTGACACAGAGCAATTTCAGGCTATGGTGGGTAACATCAAAACCCCAAACCTCATTACATTTTCAGATCAAGATTTCCCTCCTCAACCATCTCATAACCGTGCACTCCACCTCCAAGTCCTAATCCACAAAAAGAAAGTCAAACGAGTCATGTTAGATGGAGGTGCAGGCCTAAATATTTGTTCTTTAAAACTTATAAAGAAATTGGGATTCACCGAGGATTCCATCAACAAGAACAAAAGAATCACAATAAGGGCATATGACGACCAAGAAAGAGTATCTCAGGGTACTATCAAAATCCCCATTCAAGTGGGGTCGACAACCATGGAAAGCACTTGTCAGGTCCTCGACCTTGACTTGCCATACAACATCCTCTTGGGACGCCCATGGATCCATGGAATGAAGGCAGTGGCCTTGACCTATCACTAGTGCATTAAATTCTCACATCAAAATGAGGAAGTCACTATATATGGGGATCCTGAACCTTTTGGCTACTGCAAAAACTTGGAAGCCAAGTTTTATTAGATTCCCCAAGTGCCCAAAAATGATGGACCATCTGCTTCATACATAGACCCAACCAATCTTTCCTCCACTTCTGTGACAGAGACACCCGCCATCCCTGACATATCCGAAATCAAAGGCATGATCGAAGACAATGGATGTGTTGACTATAGAATGAAGAGAAATGAATTTTTTGTAGGAGAGTTACCACAATCTCCTAGGTCGCATGGACAACCCCAGCCAGTTCAAGCACCTGTTCGCACTATTAGAACCGAACCCTCTGGATTCCACCGCTGGGGGGATCTCAGTCAGGAGAATGTGGATGAGGAGGACATCTCAAACATGCTATACCAAGATGAAAGACCCACTCCCACCTTGCCCATGGATGAAACTAACAGAGAGTTACAAATGATGTTTGGTATGGGCTATAACAGGAATGAGAGCCTGGGAAGAAACAGTGATGGGAAGTTGGAGCCCATCATTGTATAAAGAAGAATGCAGAACCTTGGCCTTGGCTATACTCCTCTGAGTATAACCGTACGTGGAAGAGGTACTCCTAGAAGAGCAGTCAGGTCCTCTCCTAAGGTAACAATGACCACTCCTAGACCACCCGTTTGCCTAGGTATCCCGCTCGATAATTACACCTTTAATGTCACTGATGTTTGTGCTAGTAGTGACGATGATGATACCATAGCAGGTCTCCCTACGCTTTTTGAGGATTCCACCTTGTTAATGATAACTGCATCCACAACTGAGTCAAACCAACCAACCCACCGAATTACCTTAGTACACCCCCAACTCATCGATCACAACCAATGGGGACCACCGATTCTAGACTCGTTCGAAAATGATGAGGCCCTCTCGGAATTCATGGGACTAAGGGATACAGTTCCATGTGGGGATCACAAGGCTGGATTCAACATCACATTGAACACACAAGCATACTATGGGGAGACGATTGAGTCCTTCAGTCGCAAAAGAAAAATATCAAGAATAAGCTCGGGGTTATTAAGTGAAAACCACACTGTGGCACTCTCTAACCATAAAACAGTAAAAATAAAGGATGCATCCAATGGTGAAAACCTTTTTGAGGTGCCAAAGGATGAAGGACTCAATCTCCTACCTACTGCTCTACATCAGGAGAAATCAACAATATTGGTAGAACAGTGCAACCTTGTCAACTTGGGAACATAAACAAAGCCGCAAATCACATTCTATGCTCAAACACTTCAAGCATAAGAACAAGAACTGTTGGCAGCATTCCTAAAAGAAAGAAAGGTAAATTTTGCATGGACCTATGCTAGCATGCCAGGTTTGGACCTTGAAGTAGTAGTTCATCATTTGGTCGTATACCTCGGAGCAAAACCAGTCAGACAAAAGCTAAGGAAGATGCACCCACAAATAGCCTCGCTCGTCAAAATTGAGCTACAGAAACTTCTGGATGTTGGCTTCATACGCCCGATTGACTATCCAGAATGGGTATCAAATCTTGTACCTGTCTCATAACCAAAAGGGGGCATCCACATCTGCACTGATTTCAGAGACCTAAACAAATCATGTCCTAAGGATGATTTTCCACTACCCAACATTGACATGATATTGGATATGACGGCCGGATATTAGATGCTATCCCTAATGGATGGCTTCTTGGGGTATAATCAGATAATGATAGCAAAGGAAGACCAACATAAGACAACCTTTACATGTCCTTGGGGTACTTACTGTTGGAATGTGATGCCGTTTGGGTTGAAAAATGCAGGAGCTACATACCAAAGAGCTATGCCATTGATCTTCCACGACATGATCCATAAAACAGTCGAAGACTATGTAGACAACATACTGGCTAAATAAAAAAAGAGATAGGATGATGTAGCAACTCTAAGTGCTATATTTGATAGGCTAGAACAATACAAGGTTAGACTCAACCCGAAGAAGTGTGTCTTTGGAGTACAATTGGGAAAGCTACTGGGATACATAGTTTCAATGAGGGGGATAGAGGTGGACCCTGCGAAGGTAAAAGAAATAATTGAAATGGAAGTGCCAAGAACGTTAAAGCAACTAAGAGGATTGCAAGGTAGGCTCCAGTCCATCCGAAGATTCATAGCATAGCTAGCAGATAAAAAAATCGCCTACTCACACCTACTCCACAAGGGAGTAGCATTCAGATGGGATGACAAGTGTGAGCAAACATTTAATAAAATCAAGGAATATTTACTTACACCTCCTGTGTTGATGCCACTGATCGTAGGGAAATCTCTAATCCTATACATATCAGCAACAATGGCCGCCCTTGGCGCCCTTTTAGCCCAACATGATGAAAAGGGAACCGAGTGGGCTATTTACTACATCAGCAGAACAATGGTGGGGCATGAGCTCAATTACACATCAATAGAAAAAGCTTGCCTAGCACTGGTATTTGCAGCTCAAGAATTTAGACACTACATGCTAGCTCACCAAATCAAATTGATTGCCAAGATAGACCCTCTAAAGTATCTATTGTCAAAAGCAATGCTTACAGGTAGAATGGCTAAGTGGGTAATGATATTGTCTGAGCATGATATCAAGTATGTAGAACGAAAAGCCATAAAAGGACAAGTCATTGTTTATTATCTTGTAGAAGCTCCTATCTACGTAGATAACCCACTCACATCAGAATTCCCAAATGAGTCCCTTTTTAACCTTGGTGTAGTCGACCACTAGAAATTGTACTTTGATGGCTCCCACACGCAACATGGATCAGGAGCTGGTGTGTTCTTCATCACCCCACAAGGAGACTGTATACCTAGATCATATAAGTTGGCATTCCCATGCACCAACAATATTGCAGAATACGAGGCTTTGACCATAGGCCTCAAGATTGCAGCACAGTGGCGAATCATGGCACTAAAGGTCTACGAGGACTCACAACTTATCATCAACCAAGTCAACGGTGAATACCAAACCAAGGATGATAAGCTTGCACCATACAAGAAGGTGGTAGAAAGCCTCAAGGAATCTTTCATTGACATCACCTTTGAGTAGATACCAAGGACAAACAACAGAGCAGCCGATGCAATGGCGACAATTGGATCCTTACTAGACATCCCTCGTAACATTTCAAAACATGAATTCCTCATAGAGCAGCTTCTCGTACCCACGTTCAAGGTACCAGAGTCAGAATACGCGTGTGTACTCATTGGTGCCAGTGATCTTTGGTATCATGACATATACACCTACCTAAAGTTAGGAATCCTCCCCACTGACATCACCCCGAACCTAAAACGCACTTTTATCAAAAGGACTTCACGATTTGTCATCCTAGGAGAGACCCTCTTCCGTAGAAGTACCAACGAAACCTTGCTACGTTGTTTAAAACCCGAGGAAGCCTTGACTACTCTAATTGAGGTACACAATGGCACGTGCGGGTCACACTCAAGTGGTATGACTTTGGCTAAAAAATTGCTGAGAACCGGGTACTACTGGCCGACGATGGAGAGAGAGGCACACAACTTTGTCAGAAAATGCCTGCAATGCCAACAACATGGAGACCTTATCCATGCACCAGCTCAAGAACTGCATCCCATTGTTACACCTCGGCCCTTTTCACAATGGGGGCTCGATCTCATTGGTAAAATCTCGCCCACCTCATCCAATGGTCACAAGTTCATCATCACTGCCATTGAATATTTCACAAAGTGGGTCGAAGCAATTCCCATGACCTACATCATAGGAAAACAAATATCCAAGTTCATCCTGAATTACCTCATTTGTCGATACGGTGTTCCCCAATCCATTATCTCTGATAATGGGACGCCCTTCAAAAATTAGGATGTCCATGATTTATGTGAAAAATTCAAAATCCAGCATCGTTTTTCCACCCCATTCTATCCACAAGGCAATGGTCAAGCAAAAGCTACAAATAAAACCATTCTGAAAATCCTCAAGAAAATAGTCAATGACTCTGGTCCTGACTGGCATTTGTAGTTAAATCCCGCCTTATGGGCCTACCGCACTAGCATCCGCACGCCAACAAGTGCCACCCCATTCTCTCTGGTCTACGGATCAGAAGCCATCCTCCCTATTGAGATCGAGCTCCCGTCACTGATGATATCACTGCAAAACCTCATCACAGATGAGGAATACAGGGTTACAAGACTGAATGAGCTGGAATTACTAGATGAAAGGTGCATGGATGCCCTTAATCATCTACAAGTGTACCAGAATCACCTAAAAAGGAACTACAACAAGAAGATCAGACAATGCACTTTCCAAGTTGGTGACCTCGTACTGAAAGAAAACCAAAAGAATGTGCCAAACCCAGATACAAAGGGAAAGTTTGAGCCCAACTGGCTGGGACCCTTTGTTATCACGACAAGTTACAAATCAGGGGCATATCAGTTATCGACATCGGAAGGCGAGCCACTACAGGAGCTCATGAATAGCTCCCACCTCAAAAAGTTTTATGCCTAAATCTTGCAAGGTATAGAACCAGAAAATACAAAAACAATCAGAAAAAGTCCTGAAAAAATGGTTACCTTGATGAAAACCTGGCAAATAGGCATCTTGGCGACAAAAAAAAAAAATAGTAAAAAGAAAAAATTCGTCCTCTAGTGAAAACCACTTTGGTGGCGCTTTGGGCAAATACCTTGGTGAAAACCTGGCAAATAGGCACCAAGTGTAAATAAAGCACCCCCCATCTACCAGGATTTGCATAACTCATTCCATCGCATCTCAAATCATCCATCCACCCATCCGTTCGCATCCATACCATAGCCTGCGTTGGTGTCCGTACCATATTCCACCAGGGAACTACTTGACATTCCTAAGGTCAGTCTGTCCTACCTTTATCGAAGTAGTCCATCGCACCACACTGG
Organism: Sequoiadendron giganteum; assembly: GCA_007115665.2. Lineage (NCBI taxonomy): Eukaryota > Viridiplantae > Streptophyta > Pinopsida > Cupressales > Cupressaceae > Sequoiadendron > Sequoiadendron giganteum. The sequence goes on along the minus strand of CM021100.1, from coordinate 158,841,414 downwards.
GGGCACGTTCTCACAAACATCAGATCGGATTCATGTATATTCTCGTGATTTTTTTTCAAATCATTCAAAAATCCAAAAACATGTCAAAATATCATAAAATCTTCAAAATTTCATCATCAAGTCTTGTCAGTCTTTCACCTTGTCGAACTACGTCATCTCTGAGCTTGAACGTAGGCAAGGTTTATCTTTTATCATCCCTCGAGACAATTAGGGTTAGTCCTTAGGCGTCCATCGCATTGGCAATCCGTTTGCCCACTTAGTTTGCATCTTAAGTTTGTCCTTTAAATAATAAAATGGCAATCCATTTGCCCATCCATCTTTTCATTTAGTCAGTTGTCATTCGTCGAACTACGTGCTCTCTACGTATATAATGTAGGCAAGGCTCATCTACGGATCAGCTCCCGAGACCCCTAGGATAGGTCTTTAAGTTAGTCTGTTCGCCTTAAATCTCAAAAATACCAAAAACATTGAAAAATGTGAAAATACCAAAAACAGCCTCAAAAATATCGAGAAAATCCAAAATGGTGCATCCATTTCATCTCGCTTTCACCCGTGATTGTCATCACTCATTATAAATCAATCGCCACCTTCACCCTTTGGTGAGTCAGTCAGAAGCAAGTTTAGCAAGTTCTAAAGGAAGCACCTAATCGTCAAAAGTCTTGGAAGTCTAAGTCAGTAAGCAAGCAAGTTGGTGAACTCGGAGTATCAATAGCTTATCACCCAATCAGTCCCATCAAACCCTAGTCATGACATGTCCTAGGATGAAGCTTTCCTGCGATGGACATAAGCATCAGGTAACCCCTCACAGTAGTTTAGCCTTGGCTGGCGGTATGAAGAACATTAGCTTGTTTGTTTGCTTTTTCTTGGTCTTGTTTAGACTTATCTTATTTTGCGCTCATTCCAAGGACCTCTTGATGATGCCTAAACAAAATAGGTTTAGAGAGAAAGGAATGGGGCATTGATTGTTATCTTTTTATCTGCTATGATTGTGGGATACGCTTGTAAAATAACTAGTTATACATGTTTCATTTGGTTTGTAGGAAGGATATTTTAGGTATCTTGTTGACCACATAGGAAAGCTTGCTTTTCTGTGTTTTGGTCTGAGATGTTTAGAATGTCTGAACTACACCCTGAATGAAGTATGTATGTTAAGTGTGAACAAGAATACTCCTATCTGATTGTCGAGTCAAAGTCCATCACACTAGGTACCACGCCATCCTGGTCCTTTATACCTTGATGCATCGTACCTATGTGTATTATCAAAACATAACGCAATTGACCCTTTGAAAATCCCAATTCCTAGCAATGCAAATCACCATCTCCATCTTCACTAATTCATTTTTTTTGTGTTTCTTCTACCTTCTTTCACACTAACATGGTATTATAATAGTAGTCAAAACATCGCCCATGCATACATCCTGCATCCACTAGATCGTCAGCATCAGAAAAACATTGCATCATATCAATATCTTAAGTTATGAGGAATAATATAAATTTGTTATTCTAAGCATCTTAAGGCATCATTAAATCATACATTATACATCCATTACCATTTGCATCCATTACCATCATTGATATGCAGTACATCATTAAAACACGGAAAATACAAAAGAAAAGCACTCATTACATACACTACATCACATAAAGCATAAGGATAGAAACATCTCATTACATCACATATTTGCATCCACATTTTATGCATGTACATCATAAAAGGGTGAATCATCTCATATATATCATCAAAAATACTGTTATAATACAAAATCGGATCAGGTGTCCATCGGATACATAATACAATAAGGCCAAAATACTGCAGCCCGTGTATCAAAAATGAAGCAAAACTGTCCTATGATCAAAAAGGGGGCGGGCCTTGCTGGCTGCTGCCCTCCCCATCCTGTCTCTCACCATGTGCCTCTGTTGGTCGCCTCCCTGTCTGCTGGGAAAAGTCTGGCACTCTGCGGTCTGATGGCACTACCTGTCGATAATGGTGCTGATAGACTCGACCTCTTTGATAGCATCCCTATAATCTCGAATATCGACTGATCGGCCTCGAGATGAGGACGCTGCACTCTCTGACTGCCAACACCGGCCTATCTCCTGATCCCTCTCAGATCGTGCATGGTCTCTCTCCACAGTAAGAACCTGTACCTGCCCCTGTATCTGTTGAATTAGCGCATCTTTGTGATCAGGCTGTCCTGCTGGCTGCCCTGCCGACTGTCCTGCTAGCTGCCCTGCTAGCTGCTGCTGAGGATCTACCCTTAGCTGACCACCCTGGTCCCCTACTCGGACAAGTGACTATTGTGCCCCATCCCTGGGAGGTGTTTGATGAGGAGGTGCCTCACCTCGTCCTCTGCCTCGCCCTCTGCCAACTGTGTGACCCCTGCGCCTGCATCGTGGGACAATTGCACCTGGAACTGTCAATTTGAGTGGAGGTCTGAACCAAGCCTTGTAAGCTGGAGTGACCCCCGCATCTACTGGCCCCTGATCATGTGGCCACGGTCGGGCCACCAACTGCCTAAATGAGGACACCGCCTTGGCTGTCGGGATGGGTTGGCCCCATGCTGTCTCCCTAGTAGTACATGCAAAAATGGCCACATACTGGTCATCAGGCTGATCCTATACCTCCCCGAACTGATGAGCAACCCTGTTCGAAAGATATCTCTCAATCATGGTGTGCTCTCAGCCCTACATCAATCTGTCCTATCGGGCAAAGAAGAGTTGTTGATCATCATCTCACCACAGATCGACACCCATCCACAGTCTCCAGATGAACTCTCTCATATCATCAAGAACTCGCCACCAGTGTGGAATACCACCTACGCCAATGAAGGAAAAGTGCATCAATGCCCCACCGTACCGCCAAACAAGGGGATCATTTGTCTCCAAAGGAACTGGTGTGATGTTTGGATGAAGCACTGTGATCCTCTCCCATTCCCACACATGCAGTAAGGTGCCTCCTGCCCCGATAGACCTACTGTCCAAGTAGACAAACTCATGAAGATCCCTATAGAGGGACGCCAACAATATCGGTCCCCAAGCAAAGCACTCCCTTTGATGAACCATTTGATCCCATGCAAGTCCCCATCCTGGACTGAAGTATTGGCCCCGCCGATTAGGTACTACAAGGCCTGAGATAATAGCAGCAATAATCAGTCGATACGTGTGCACGCGGTCGCGATACAGCTCCAGGTCAATCTGACCATCGCAAAACTCAATAAAATCCATCTGCATCACTTCGTAACAGGCCTCTCTGCCAGCATCCGGATCATAGATGACTCAAGTCCCGTGAATGGGCAATCAAAGAATGCATCATACGTCCTCAAGGGTGATAGTGGCCTCGCCAGTAGGAAGATGGAAGGAGGAGGTCTCACTATGCCATCGCTCCGCCAAAGCCATAAGCATGCCTAGGTGAGCCCAAACAGGAGGGGCGTACGCAATGTACCAAAGGCCAATGGCACCAAGGTGCTCCTGGAACAGCTCAGGCATAGCCCCTAATCTACTAAGCACCAACCATTGATGCTCCCATGAATAGAGTACACCAGGCTCCTCCTACATAGGGAAGGCTGTCGCGTCAGAAAAAATAAAGTATCAAAATCAAAATCTGCCTCAAACTGGCAAGTGCGGCGCTATTTGCGAGTGCAGCACAGTTTGGAAAGTTCCAAACTGCACCGCCGTGGTGGAGTTTTCCATTTGAGCAGTTACAAAGTGACCCGCGCGGTGCACTTTTCATATGCGGTCCTATTTGACGCAAACCCTAAATTCCTAACTACGCCGCACGGCAGAGTAGGGACATGCAGCGGGCTTTGGAGTAACTAAAAACTAAATTGCAAACTGGCCTGCGTGGTGCACTTCGCGTATGCGGTGCAATATAGGACCGCACAGTTGTGATAAGACACTTTTCGTGGTGCCATATGGCATCGTGCAGTTTGTGCAAAGTCTTAACCCTAATAAATGCATGTAAAACGATAAATTTGAAAGACAGATAGGGGTACATACCACGGGTCCTGCGTCGACTGGCCGTTGATATGTCCGAACCCTCTTCGTCACGTGCCTGGGAAGCTGTCGTTGCGCCATTTCCACCAAAACTCAGAGCTAAAAATTGAAATTTTCTAAAGGCTAAGATTGCAAAATGATTTGAAAATGACCCCTCCAGGTCTATTTAAGCCTAAAAATTAGGGTTTATTGACCTAATTTGACCTTCCAACTAGAATTTTGGTCTCCCGAACTTGTTTTCATCCAACTGAGAGTCGTTCTGCATCCTTTCTGGCATTTTAATGCATTTTTCTGGCATTCTGGGGCATTTCTGGCCTGGCGGGCACCTTGTCATCTTTTTCACAAGATCACCCAAAAAATCAAAATTTTTGTCCGATCTCTCAAGGGGGCAATATCTAGCAATATCCTTCTGCTAGGGAAGTGGTGGGGCATCTGAAAATCGAGAAATTTTTGAACCTTCAATCATAGTAGTTTATTCTTTGAATCAATGCAACAAGTACATCGCTTCAAAGAGGGGCAAAATGTAAACATGGAAAATGTACATTTTCGTTTTGACACACCTGACTCTGATTTACTAACAACATTTCCTCCTAAATCACATTCTCAACATTTCATTACATTCTATCACTTAATTTGATAAATCATTATTTATTGGATTAAGTCTTCTCCTTTCAGTGATTAAATTAATCGATTTAATTTAATTAACCTTACATATCTATTTAATTAAGTAAATCATTTTATTTAATTAAATTATCTAAAGTCCTCCTATTAAATTAAATAAATTAAACCTTATTTGATTTAATCTAACATATTCCTCCTTGATTAAATAAATCAAATTATTTATTTGATAAATCATTTCCTCTCAATTATTGACTTAAATTAATTCACAAATCTAAGTCTAAATTGTCACATCATCTAATTCTTCATTAGGTTAATCAAATCCTTGATTAAATTAATCTCAATCCCTAAAATCCTCTAGAGAATGCAACTTGCACAATAAATCAATTAGTTTGATTTATTAATTCTTCTATTTTCCCTCACAAGGCATCAAAAAGGGAATATTCCTCTTTTGAATTCAAAAAGGCCAAGTGGACTTGGTCCTTCCAACAAGGCATTAAAAGCCTCTTACATGTCCTTGGCCTTGAGCCAAGTGACATTAACTTCATTCCTTTTCCCTCTTCAACATGCCATTTCTCAAATTTGAAATGCCACCTAATTGCATTTATTGGCACATTGGCCAAAACTTGCACATTCCTCATCCAATCACATTTGGACAAGTGGCACAATGACATTGGACTATCTTTTGTCCCACATTGCTTATTTCAACTATCTCTTCCAAGATTTGAATCTATAAATTGGAGACTCTTCTCCTCAATCTTCATCCACAACTCATATGCAAAGTTACTCTCTTCAAGTGAGAACTAATTTTGCTCTTTTCATCCATACATTTCCATCATTTTCACATTTGCACCAAGGTTATGCTCAAATCTCTTTGGAGATTTGACCATTTCTTCATCAATCCACATTGCAATCATAGGAATTGGGAAAGGGCCAATTGCAACACATCATTAGCACCAATTCCCCCATGGGATCATCACTTTATTGGCTTAATTAGGATTTAGTTCAAGTTTCTTATTTCATGTTCTTCTTTTTCCCAATTTTAGCTTTAATAAATGGATTTTGTGGGGAATCCCTCACTCTTGTATGCATTTTGATCTAACAAACTAATGTGCTTTGTTGTCTTTGTGCATTTGCAGGTTTAGGGGTTCACAAATAGGAACCAAAATGGTCATGAAACATGTACTTATCAGATCCTTCCCACAAAGCATACAAAATATGCTCCCCACGCCTCTAGAACAATACAACGTTGCCTAGTCTCTCCAACAGCTGATGAATTCTCCAATGACTGCGTTCTTCGCGATTTCATCTGCTATATTATTCCCCTCGCAGTAGATATGACTTATTTTGAAATCAATAAAACTGTTAATTAATTTTGAAATGGGCTCCAACCACCTTTGAAGTATCCAATTCGAAGCCAAATTATTCCTGAAAGCGTTGACAATGATGAGAGAGTCACCTTCCAGGTGGACTCGCTCCGCTCATAACCTTTTCCCCAATTCCAGCCCGATTAAGGCCGCTCTGAATTCGACCACATTGTTAGTTTTCTCCCCAATAAACACTAATTTTTTTCCTAATACCTTGCCAGTATCATCACGCGCAACACATGCAATACCTGATGGACCTGCGTTGGCCATCGATGCACTGTCAAAATTTATCTTAACCCACCCTCTTTCTAGTACGTTCCAGGTTGTGCTCCTTCGGGATGCGACAAGCTTGTTCAATTCTTGGGGACCTGCTAATTTGGGGATAATCAGTCTGCTTAAATTCTTGAGGAGCTCATTGTCCCTGCTGGTGAAGACATTCCCTTTAATTGACTTTCTTTTAGCTAGTGAATTGACTAGTTCAACAATTGAGGTTTCTATTTTTGTGACCAATACTTCTCTGGGCATAGCCTGGTCTTTAAATATCCTCTGGTTTCTCTCCTTCCATAGCTCCCAACATACCACAGAGAGGATTACTTGCGAGATGTTGTTGAAGACACTTCTAGTGATCCTACTTGGCCACAAGCTAAACCAAAAACATAGATGCAAAGGGAAGGGTGACTGGAGATTTAGTTTTGAAGTGAAGGATTTCCAACAATACTCTACATATGGACAAGAAAACAAAAGGTGATCCATAGTTTCAAAATTGCCTTTGCAAAGGATACATCTGCTAGGGCTCCTAATACCAATATTTTCCAGTCGATCTTGAGTGAGGATTCTATTTTTTATCGCCAACCATGAGAAAACCCCAGATTTGGGGAGGACATGTTTCCCCCAAAGGAGATCTTTTGGCCATTGACGGTTGATCTCCACTACCTCTTTAATTTTGTAGCTAATCTTAACCTTATACTCCCCATCCAAGGAGGCACACCATCTGAGTTCATCTTCTACTTCTAAGACTGGAATAATCCTTTCTTTAAGAATATTAGTTAGTGTATTCTTCTGATCTTGAGGGGCATTAATCTCACTAAACGATTTCCACACCCATCTGCTAGTGCCATTATCTGAGGAGACATATCCAAAATTATAGACCGTCTTCCCCCAGACTCTGATGGTTTCCCTTTTAAGGTATTTCAAGTTAGGGATATTGTAGAGCTTCCAATTGCCATCCCATGAATCCCCCCAAAAGGAAGCATTGTGGCCATTTCAAACATCCCATGAGGTATGCTTAGTAATGACCTCCTTGCTTTCACAAATAAAGTTCCAGATCACTAAGCCTTTTGGGGGGTTTTGGATGGTGATAATACTAATAGGGTCACTAGAGTCTAAATACTTCCTCCGCAAGATCCTTACCCTTTTTTGGTTGCCCTTGAACATCATCCAGACCAATTTGGCACCCATAGCAATATTCATTATGTTGAGCTGCCTAACCCTAGCACCACTAGCATCCCGAGGCTTGTAGATCTTGTCCCATGACATCAAGGGGTATTTCTGAGTGTCATTTGAACCATTCCAAAAGAACCTACGTATGATCTGAATGAGGCTATCCTCAATAGAGGTGGGTAACTTCATGCAAGACATTGAGTATACCGGTATAGCAGAAAGCACAACTTTGACCATCAATAATCTCCTAGCCGAGGTGAGCCATTTCCCTTTCCAAAATTCCATTTTCTTCTTACAACTTTCAATAAGATTTTCCCAGTAACATTTCTTGTTGGTGCCAGCAAAGAGGGGCATGCCAAGAAATCTTCCTGGTAGGCCTACCACTCTTAGACCCAAAATACGGGTTGTGTTCCTTTGGAAGCTAGGCTGCACATTAAGGAAGAACACTTCTAACTTCCTCTAGTTAATGGTTTGTCTTGATGCCCTACTATATCCATCTAATAGCTTCTTAATAGCCCTAGCCTCCGCTCTTGTGGCTAACCCAAATAGGATTGTATCATCTGCAAATTGTTGGTGTGTGACCGACTCCTTTCCTGAGGTGACCTATAAACCCTTCCATTTACCATCCAATTTGGCTTGAGTAATAATTCTTCCAAAGGCTTCAACCATAATAATGAAGAGAAAGGGATATAGAGGGTCACCTTGCCTAATGCCCCTTGAGGAATTGAAAAAACCTTGAGCAACACCATTGACCAAAATTGAAAACTTAGGGGTGTTAATACAACATCCCACCCAATCGAACCACTTCCTTTCAAAACCAAACCTGCTTAAAACATTCAAAAGGAACTGCCTATCCACAAGTTCATAGGCTTTCAAAATGTCCAACTTAATAACCATACTAGGCATCCTCAGTTTCTTGGCCATGTGAATAGTTTCATGGGCCACAATGATGCCTTCTGCAATGGATCTACCAGGAGAAAAACCACTCTGTTCTTCTAAGATCACTCTTCCAATCACCCTTTTGAGTCTATTGGCTATTGTTTTGGTGATAATTTTGTAGAAAGTGTTGCATAATGAAATCGGCCAAAAATCACTCATACTCTTGGCCTCCTTCTTCTTGGGAACTAATGCAATGAAGGAGTGATTCGCTTCCCCCAACACTGTTGACTTCCTCCTAGATTCCTCTATTGCTCTAAGCAAATCATCTTTCAAGATGTCCAGAAGAAGTGATAGAAGGCAGCTGGGAACCCGTTAGGCCCTGGGGCTTTGTCAGGTCCCATTTGAAAGGTGTCTGCTTTGATTTTCTCCAAGCCAATAGGTTTGCATAATTCTCTGTTTTCTACCTCAGTGATTACAGAGGGGATTCTATCTAGAAATTCCACCCAATCAAGCCTGAAATCCTGGCTTTCCTGATTCATGATTGTTTGAAAGTATTTGATTGCTTCTTGATTTATTTCCTCGCCAGTTTGGGCTACTGATCCATCATCCTTTTCTATTTCCACAGTCCTATTTTTACTTCTGTTGATTATGGCCATTTTTTGAAAGAACTTAGTGTTCTTGTCCCCTTCTTAAAGCCAAACCTCCCTGGATTTCTGTCTTTAGAAACATTCCTCCCTGGCCATAATTTTTGTCAAAGAAGCCTTAAGAGTCTTCTCTTTCTCGAATTCCTCTTTCCCCATGCCTTTTGCAATTACAATTTCATTGAGTTTTCTCAACTCTTCCTCAACTCGGGCACTTTCCTCAATTTCTTTTTTGAAGTGCACCTTATTCCATTCTTTCAATTTTATTTTTACATATGTGAGTTTTTTGTGGAAGGAGAACAATTTTGAATGATTATGAACCCAAACCTCATTCCACCATTCAACAACCAACTCATATAATGAAGGATCCCTAGTCCACATCTTTTCGAATCTAAAAGGAGAACTGCCATTGTAATTGTCTTGTGCTATTGTTAGCTGGATAGGGAAGTGGTCTGAACCACTAAAAGGGAGAATAAATGCCTCAACAGTATCTGGAACTTCCGTCCAGTCCCCAGAGAGAAAGAATCGATCCAATTTTTTTGCAATACAAGTAAAACCTTGCCTTCTATTTGTCCAAGTGAACCTTGCGTTCTTCATGAGGATTTCTCTGAGACCATTTTCGTCCACAAATTCTTGGAAGTCCTATTGGACCCTGGTTAAGTTCTGTAGCCCCCCTTGCTTTTCAGAGTTGTTGAGAGTAGCATTGAAATCTCCCCCTATTAAAATCCTATCCTTTTCATGTTGCTTTAACCACTGAGTTATCATTCCCCAAAGTTCTCTCTTTGCAATTGTGGAGATGGGGCCATACACATTGATCGTCAAAAAATATGTATTGCGAATAAGGCATTTGTATTTGACTATCATCCAATTTTGACTAGTTGAGATTAAAGAGCAGTTGGCCTTGGCTAGATTCTATAATATCCCCATTCCACCAGACGCCCCATTAGACTCAACAAACAACCCACTCCATTGCCTCCAGCATTTTAACTTGTTCTCTTGTTCTTCTTTATTCCATTTTGTTTCTTGCACAAGGACTAATTTAGCACAACTTGTGTCAATTTGACGCCTGAAGAGGTGCCATTTTCCAAGGGAATTTAAACCCCTAGCATTCCAACTTATGATCCTCATACCTCCTCGGGAAGGAATAACTCCTTCCCATTCCTTAGTTTGGTTTGACCTTTAGCATTTCTTGCCACATCAAGTTTTGTATTGTTGGATTTGCGCCCTCTTTGCTTTGTAGACCAAAATTTGGGGGCCTTGAGCTCATATTGAGTTTGTTCAATTCCACGCTCTTCTAAGATGCCAACATGATACTCTTCAAAACTATCATCTGGCTTTGTTTATGAATTAGCACTATCCAACTCCAAATATCCTTTTTCATTATCTTCTTCTAAATCCTTGCAAGTAAGAGCAGGATCTACTTGGTTTCCTAGAGTCCTGCCTTCCTCAACACCAGGTTGGATCAGGATCTGCTCCACCAAAGGGTTTCTGAGCTCCTATACAAAAAAGTTCCTTGATTGTGTTGTCAGATGTGGGTACACTTCCAATGCCTTATTAAAACTCTGAATATTACCAGGACTGACATCCACAAACTCCTCCAATATTTCGTTTTGATATAATCTGATCTCCTCAGGTATTAATTTGGGTGTTGTGCAACTCTCACCCCAACCATGTTCCTTTGCCTCTACTATAGGCCAGATGGAATCCAAAAGTTCCTTTTCCATATCTGTTAAAGGCTTTCCTAGAGTGGTTACACACTTGTCATCCTCCTTTGGGTACACAATCTGCTCATACCTATTGATTCCATCCACTGTTACCCTGAGGGAGCATCCAGCATTATCATGATCCTTCAACTTACACCTAGGGCATAGGACCAACTGCTCTTCCTTGACAACCTTATGCTTCCAGACACCCAACTCAGACACAATTTCAATTTCAGAGGATAAATCTTGTGGTGGTATGGATATGCAAGTTCTGAAATATGAGCCCCATATACGATCTTCTGGGATCTTATCCAGGAACTTGAACTTTCCTAGTTTTCTCCCAATTTCCTTAAGGACCTCTTCCTTCCAGTATTTTGACGATATATTATAGAGGCGTTCCACATGTTGAGCTCTCCTTCAACATGTGATTCCATGGATCAAAATTAGGGTTCCACTCGATTAAATGCATCTCAGATCCATCTAAGAAATAAGGACCACGGGTCAGGGCCTTCCATTTCTCTTCATGTGTGGGGAAGGTTACCAGGTAAAATTTTTTCTGGAGGAACCTCACAACCGTTTGATCCCCCCATTGTTGATGACACTAGTTTTTTATGCAATCCGATTTTTTAGCTCCCCCCCCATTTGATAAATAGTCATGTATTCATCAAAAAATCCCTAGTGAGCCTAACTCCCTCATCATCAAGGGAAACCTAAATTTTGGTTTCAGGGGGGGGCTTGTCATTTGGAACCTTGTATTGGTGGGAGGGGCCAGCCTCATCCAACATAATTCTTTTCCCTTTCAAATCCAAATTGAGGCAATCAACCTTTCCTGACTCCACTACATCAAGGGGCTTGCTTCTCCAGTTGTCTGAAGAATCCGCCTTGGGGATTGACGTTTTCCTGAACCACCCATTTTTCCTATTTCGAAAACCATGCCGTTTCAATACATCCCAGGCTCATACACTCTTACCTTGTTTTCGGGGAGGTAGGTTTTTCCTACGCTTCAACCAATGGTATTGTGGTTTAATCCAATGCAACTCCTTTTGCCTGCCTTGCCTACGCTGTCGTTGATTTGTATTCGTCCGTCAAAGTGCTCCTTGATTGGCTATTGTTGTCCTTCTATGCCTGCTCCTAGTGACAAAAGGGTTGCGTCGTCCTTGATAGCGAACATGACATTTGTCTACCCATCTCCCATTTTCAAATACCCACTGCGGTGTATGATTATCAGGGTCTTCATGGGATGTGCCCCATCCTCTGTTCCACTGTATGCCATTGCTAGGGTTTGCATCTGGCTGGTTGTTACCGTAGGCTTTCCACCCATTGTTGAATTTTGCCCGAAGGATCTCCATTGGGACTTCCTCGTCCATTTCTTCTCCCCACCCTATCGAGCGTTGGCTGCAATTTCGTATATAGTATATTTTTTATTATAATATATTTAAAATGATTATTTTAAAATATATTTAGAAAATTTTGAATGTATTCAATTATTGAAATATGAAATTTGATAAAAATTAAACTTGTGTTTTATTTAAAAAATTTATATTCTTTCATATTAGAAAAGTTTAAATTTAAATTTTTATTTTAAACATTTGAATATTGTTTATCAAAGTTTAAAAAAAATAAATAAATTTATTTTTATCAAAATTTAAACATTAATTTATATTAAAGATATTAAAAAATTTAGATTTAAATTAATTTAACATAAACAATATTTTAAGAGATTTACTATTTTTTATATTAAAATATTCATATATTTTTACATCAATTTTTTTTTAAATTATTATTAAATTTTAACAATATTTTAAATATTTTTAAACTTTAATAAGGATAATTAAATATTTTAATTTTTTATATAAAAATAAAATAAAAATAATATATATATATTAAATAAAGAGTGTCGTTTTTGCTGAAAGACGTATGGAGGAGGCACGTTTTTTAAGTTGAAGGGGCGCAGAGTGATTTTTTTTGCCTTTGAAGGCTATGGTTTATTTCAAATTAATTTAGTTTGTGATTTGTATTGAGAGGCACGATTTTAAGTGGAAAGCCCGTGAATCTGGTTTGAGGGCACATTTTGCAATCCATTGATCATTGTAGGTCACTTAAATCCTTCAGTGGCTGCGATTTGTTGTTGGGAGCTCTTGTATAGGTGCTTCTTTCTAGTCCTCGGCTCTGGGGAAACATTTTTTCAAATCAAATATTGTTTCTAGTGGTGTCCAAGGGGATTGCATGTAAAGGTGCCCCTATTTTGCTCAATTTTTTTTCCAATTTCAAGAAAAAACTTTTTTTGTTTGAATTTTTTTGGAAAGTGGTGACATTTAATTTTTAGAGGCTGATTTGAAGGTTTCATGTCTTTGTAAATTCATAAAATTATCTTGTCATTATGGGTTTTTCATTTTACCCTTCTCTAATAATCTTGAAAATGGGGAATTATACACAATGGAGAGATGGTATCTTGAATCATTTGCGATGGCTTCATCTTTTGCCATACCTACATGGTCTTGTTCCTCAAATTGGTACTTCTTGGAGCAAGAAGTTTGTTTGGCATTCCTAAAGAGATCATGTTTTCAGAGTGATTTCTCTTCATGTTGATGATAAAATATTGAGTTTCATTGATGACATTGAGTGTCCTCGTTCTCTATGGACCAAAATTTGGTAGTTATATGGAGATCCTGATACTCCACCCTTCCCAGATGATCCTACTTCAGATTGTCTTTTACCTCTTGATGATTTAGATAATATACCATACGATTGTGATACACTACAAGAGTTTGCTTCTTTGGAACACCTTGCAAATCTTGATAATGAGGATGATGAGGGTTCCACTCCTACTACAGAGATACCTGATGAGCCTTCACATTCATTGGTTGCTACTTTCCATGATCCTAATCAACATGATGCATATTGTTTTCTAGATCCACCTCATTGGGATTCTTATCTTGAAGACATATCATTCTTGTTTGTGGAGTCTCACATTGATGATTTGGAAGACAAAATTTATGATGTCCATCTCCTCTTTGAAGGAGTTGATTTCACTACTTCGGATGTGATGAGGGAACCCTCATACCTTCTTGTTCTTTCTTCTTCTCTTCCAGTGTCACAAGTTGGCATTGAGTTGGAGCATTTTGAGCAACATTCAGAGGAATCATTATCTTTGGAGGTTGATCCTGATTTGATTATGGTATCATTCGACATTGATATGGAGCCATTTGAGCATCCTTCAGAGACTTCATACTTCTTGAGACCTCCTTCTTCATCTCTTGGTTTAGAGTTTCTTCATACACCAATGGATTGGTTTCTTTCCAAGGGGAGAAACATTGTTTGCAAGCATTGGATAGTGTTTTGTCTTCATGCATGCACCATTGGCATATGAGCTTCTTCATTATGGGGGAATATGATATCTCATTTTTTCCTTCCTATGGGGGATCATTGATTGTATATACATGATGTATGTAGTCCTTGGGGGGTGTAATTGATTCCTCCATCCATGCATCATTTTTCTTTTATTTTGTCTCTTTTAGAGAGGGTTTTTTTCCCACAAGGTTTTTATCCTTTTCTCCGGTTGTGAGAGATTGCATTGTAACTGGGTACCTAACATGGTTGTGTAGTCGAGACCCATATTGCATTTTCATTTTTTCATAATAATTCTCCCTAAGTTGCACTTAAGGGGGGAGGGGGGGTGTTAGAGTAAATGGTTTTTACCATTTACCCGCTTATCTTTACTTAGGTAGAATAGTTTATTAATGCATATGGTTTTTTTCCGTGTGGGTAGTTTTCCCACCCGTCACATAATTTCTTGCCTTTAAAAGGCTGTATCATATGTAATTTTATCCATCTCATATTTTATTCTCTCTTTTGGTGAAATAGTATGTGTGCTTCTCTCACATTCGTGAAGTTTTATGTTGTACATGATTTTCTTGGGTTATTTTCTCTAAGAAAACTATTGCATCAAAAGTATGACAAGATTTTTTTTGACAAACTAGAATGTTTGATTTTGAACTTCACATTCCTCAATATCTACATGGGTGTGATGTTTTATGACTATCATGTAATACAAAAACCTTTAATATAGAGGCCAAAGAAGCCTTGGAAACCATCAATGGTCTATTATAACCATTGCTCAAAATTAGATTCAAAACCATGGTCCAACCCGTGTTCCCCCTTCAAAAGTAACCCCTCCAGAGTAGAATGTAACTTTTAAGTTGATTGTTTGATTCTTATGACCAAGAAAGGTCCAAGTAACTCCTAAGTGCTCTATGTGGGTACAATTTAATTTTCATCATTAATAATGATTTTACAATCATTGGCCACATTGACATTTGATATACTTGGGATCTTTTGTGATAATGGGAATAATTGTACGATAGTTAGATGTAGCATGTTTTGAATGGTTATTAAACATGTCTAGAATTTCTACCAAGCATGCTATTGGAATATACAAAAAACTAGTTTAATATAGAAGGTTCTTTATTTTCTATTGTTTTTTCAATACACTACTCTAGGATAAAACCAAATTTACGAAATAACTATTTTTATGTTGTTCTAAATAGAATAAGAAAAATAATACAAGAATATCCAATAATGTTTTAAACTTGGATATTAATTTTTTTCTCTAAGTTAAAACAATTATATGCCAAATGATAAAAAGTTGATTTATATATCATCTAAATCACACAATTTAAAAAATAAGTTTAGAATTGTTAATTTCAAATAGAAAAAATATTGAGTCAAAGTATATAAGTCTCTACCAAGGATGCCTACATGACTCAATGTCGTCAGTACAAATGATATAGTGTCGAAACCTATAGCAACTAAACCGTTAATAATTTGTAGATGGTGTGAACTAGACATTTGTGAAGATTTATGTTTAGATTCTAAATATATATTTAAAAAATTAATAAAAAAATGTGATTTTTTTTAACGTAACTTTTAGTAACTTATTTTTAGAGTTAACAACATTTTAAAAAAGTGACATTTATGTCATCCTGAGGTTGTTGATAAAAAGTTCTTTATTCTATTATTTTATTCCTGTCTCACACAATAAATAAGGATGTAGAGTAATATTCCAAGGGAAACTAAAAATGGAAATAAATAATCTAACCTAAATATTTTTTGGAATAAAAATAATGAAAAAGAGGAAGGAAGAAAAAACAAATCCCATGTGATTGAGAGCTCCAACACAGCCTATAGCTAAGACAAGAGGGAAGGTTGGGGCTACTTAGGATATTGCCATGGATGGTCAAGCCCCTATTTTGGTCTTTTGACCTCCATGAGAAACTAAGATCTAGAAAAACGACATCTCCCATGAAATACATTTGTAGGAAAAATTTCCACTAGGGAGTTCTGAACAAATTTATCCATGATGCAAGAACAATTGACATCCATCTAGTAAGCATATAGAAACATTATCATTTGATTAAAATTTTCCACACATGATATAGTTGTAACATATAAAATTGCATATACTTGCAATTTAACATTATTTTTTGGACCTAATTTGGTTTATGTATCCCTAGCTTAGTATGGTTCTAGTCTCATTTAGCCCTTGCATTATCCTTTTCCACCCATGGTGCCGAGGTCATCCTTGTGTTTATGCCTTTCTATGGTCTCTTTTGTAAAATATTATTCTTTAGCCACATTAACCTTTCATTTTCTTAGTGTCTAAAACTTTTAAAAGCTATAGCTAACTAGACTACAATATGTCGCATTGATGTCTACATGACTCACAAATGTCTAGATATGACATGAACATCCTATAATATTATTGTGTGATGATAATTTCTGAGCTCATTTTCCACCTTGTTGCATGCCCAAGTCATTGTTAATAGTTTTGAGTCAAATCTAAATGGATTCTTGAGACCTTGGACCCTATTATTTTCCCTCCCAACTCTATTTTTTGAATCTATAAAATCTATCAACAATAAATCAATCAATATTTAGCATTCTTGCACTCACAATAATTTCTCTCATTGACATTGTATTAATGGAAAAAGTATCCCATTTTCCTACATTTGGAAATAATTAATATAAAATTAACCTAATAATGCCTTGATTTAGTGAATCTAGATCCCTTTTTAGTGATAATATGTACTTAATTTTGTCTTATTTAGGGTGTTGTAAAGTGGTTTCTTAAACTTTCACACAAATCTAGGGTAACTTCATTAATTAATTGTGGTTAATTGAGGTTAATTGACCCTTTAATTCAAATCTAAGCCTTGTTAATTGCATTTTCCAAGGATCTATCCTGACACCCATTAATGATATTGCATGACATTTAACTTGGAAAAATTGGAGTCCATTACTAGGACCCATTCACCCATGGTGGCGAATGGGTCATCCTCACATAAGACACCCCTTTTTAAATTTATTTGTGGCTGCATTTTAATAATTTTCAATTCTAGATCTGATGTTGGCTTGGATTATTTGAATTTTGGGGTTAATCCTTAGATTTAGTATAAATATAAGGTTAATTCACATAGTTTCATCTAATATTTTCAAGAGAGTATCCTAGTACTTCATAAGAGCATTATAGATCATTTTAAGGACATTCAAAGGTAGATTATCAAAGTTTTATTGCAAAAAATAAAGATCATATCATCATGTCAAAGACTGTGCATTAAACATGTTGTTGCGCTAGTGTGTTGATTTAGCATTGGTGATCAATTATCACAATTGCATATTCAAGCTTATGATCAAGATCTACATTCACAAGGCCAATTCATTCTAATATTCAAATTTTCATTCCAAGGTTTCAATTGAGGATTGGTGAGTTGTTACATTACATTGTTCATTCATCATTCCTTCATGTGCATTTTCATTGTTTCATATCAAGATTTAATTATCAAAACGGGGTTTGAGAAAGGAAAACCCCTATACCCTAACAAACAATTTTTTTCCCCTCTTGAATGTGTGTTTGTAGGTTTTTAGGTTGAAGATCAAATAGAGAACAAGACTGGAGCAAAATTGTCAAAGTTGTCAAGTTGCAAAGTTGTCACCTATATTGTAAGAACACGGAAACGAAGCTACAAAATTTGTTTCAAGTTTTCGAGAGTTGAGCATCAAGAAGCTGGAAGTGCAAATACAAGGAACATAACCCAAAAATCAGTTTTTTGAAACCCTAATAGGGACCCATTGGCCACTAAAGGCGAATGAGTGCTCAGTGAGGCTTGAAGTAGTGAACATCTAGAATCTAGAGTTGCGGACTGAGAGGAACAAAACCCAAAAAACACTTTCTAGAAACTGTGACAGGGACTTATTCGCTAGTAAAGGTGAATGAGTCCTTGGTGGGCTCCAAAGCAACACTTTTCTAGCAAGGTACACATCATTTAACCATCTTAAAACCTACCTTTTGTTATTATAACAATTAGGTTTAATTTCAACACCTTACTTACATCATATTGCACACATAATTGAATGAAACACACACCAAGGGAAAATTAGGTTCATCATTGATACCCTATTAATGGTGAACCTCTTTTCCCATGTTTCATTTTGGTCAACCCAAGTTTTCAACATTCTAATTTTTGATTTAGAGTACATTTAAGCCCTAGATCTAGGATTTGCATAAGTTTGCATTGCATTGTTGCATTGCACTGTATTGCATTGCATTGCATCTCATTTAGGGTTGTCAAAATTGCATTAATTTACATTGCATATAGGGGTTTAAATTTTCATTCTTGCATTGTTTAAATCTGAAAATTTCAAACATTTACATGCATATTACATTTATTTTGCATAGTGTTTGCATATTAGTATAATTTTCATCATTCATATTCAAAAATTGAGTCAAAATTGCATTTCAAAAAGTGTCATATAGGTCATCATTTACCCTTCATTTCACTTGCATTAGGTCATCAAATTCTAGAAATTTCCGTCACAAGAGTTACATTTTGAAGTTTGAAACTGGGCAAAAACACATAAAACAACTTAAAAATTGCATTTTTCACCTTTTTAGAACCCTAATCTAAGACCCATTTGCCCCTACTGGTGAATGAGTCCCTGATTAGATGTGAACTGCATCTTTTGGCATCTAAAACTCATTGCAAAACACTTAAAAATCAGTAAATTTTTTTTTTTCAAAATTCCTCATCTAGGACCCATTCGCCCCTATTGGCGAATGAGTCTCTGATTAGGACGTGATCTACATTTTATGGGATTTGAAATCTCTGTTTTAGGCTTCTATTTTCTGCTATTACATTTTTGTTTCAATTTTCTGAATTTTTTCACTACATTCATTAAATCTAGTAAAATTTGCTTCATTTAGTGCATTGTCAAAATTTAGAATTGCATTTACAACATTTCATTTTCAGTTTGGAGCAAAGTGTAATCAATAAATTTCCTTGTCTAGAATACATGAAAAATTCATAGTTTACTTTTTCACGATAGCATGTTTTATTTTCAAGAATTTAGTGTTCATATAGTATCACATGGCTTGTATGATTCTATTTTCCCTACTCATAAGCATAATCTAGGAAAATAAAATAAAACCTTTGGCAAACATGTTGGCTACCCTACTAGTATCTATCAAATTTGTAAGAATGTTATAATACAAGAGGATGCAAGCGTAGACAATCATGACAATCATAATTTTTCTTCTCTCGATACCTCTTCTATTAGTGACAAAGGTATCCTAGTGAAAGAAGTTAGTCATTGAGATTCATGAGAGTCTTGTTTATCCCTCTCCTCCTCCCCCTTGGAAACATATTATGAAACAAGAAGATGAGATCGTTGAAAAAATTCCTTAACATTACTTTACTTAGTCTCCATTCATCTCCCAACACCTCGCCTACTTGTGAGAACGCTGTAGTGAAAGAATATACAATCATGGACAATCATGAAAATCACATTTGTGAGGAGGATATGTTGGTATTAAGAGATCCAATGATTAAGAGCTAATACAATCCTACCTCTCCTACTTGGGAAGACATTATATAGGACATGATGTAGTTGTAGATAACCATGAAAATCAACCTTGTTCTTGTCCTAATATCCCTCCTAGATGCAAAGAAGATAGTTTGGTGTTAGAAGATACACTTAGTGAGAATCGTGAGAATTTTGTTCCTCCCTTCCCTAATGTTCCTACCATTTGGAAAGATCTATTTGAACAAAAATGTCCAATCATTGCTAACCATGAAAATCACAGTTTCTCTTCTCTTGATGCCTCCCCTATTTGTGATGAAGCTACTTTACAAAATCTAACCATGGAATGTGATGAAAATATTAAAATCCCCCCTACTAGGGTAGATATTATGGCACAAGAAAATGAGAACTTAGAGAAAAAGGATGAAATCATGGAAAATCATAACAATCAAATTTGGATCTCTACTAATATCCATTCTATTTGTGACGAAGCTATTTTTGTGTTAGAAGAACCAATTGATGAGAGTTGTGAGAATCCTATTTTCCCTTCTCCTAGCGAAAACATTATTGAACAAGAAAATTACATCATTGATAATCAAGACAATACAGCCATTGATAACTCCTTTGATTATGATGAAGACAGTTTAGAAGAACCAAACATAGAATTTCATGAACATCTAGTTTGTAGCTCTCCTACTAGGGAAGATATCATTATGGAAGAAAATGAGAACATTGACACATGTCTTTCAAACAATAATCACGAGGCTTCCTTAGATGAAGATGATGAAGTGACATTAATCTCTCCTTCACTAAGAGATCATGAAAATAAGGATAATTCTTCTGAGGTTATGCACATTAGATATCCCTTGAAGTACTCTCTTGCTCACCTAAACTTACAATTTATCCACCCTCATAAAAACCAAAAGTACAAAATAAACTCGTGCTTATCTTAGAACCACCTAAAAGTAAAATTCATAATGTTTCGTAGCAACCGAGTTACAATACTATTGCTCATACATATAACACTAGGAACAATCCACAACCAAGACAAACAACTCAAACATCCCTCCCATTACCTAACCCTATCTTGCCTGGTCCTCCTCATTTTCCTTTAAAAATGAGAAAGGAGTATGATCTTGTTGAACAACTTAAAAATACTTCTGCTAAGATATCCTTATGGGACCTTGTTCAAGCTTCACCTATTTATCGTAACATGCTTCAAAGTGCTTTACAACAAGTTCCTACCCCTCCTAATGTGCAATCAAATGATGTGGCAGCCCAAATTCAAGCTCTAACTCTGGCCAACTTAGACATTAACTTTCATCAAGATGAGTTTCCATCATTATAAGGGAAAAAACAAAATGAAGCTTTCATGATAATAGTTCACATTAATCGAGTTGGGATAAAGAGAACCCTTGTTGACAATGGCTCGACCCTTAACATGTGTAGCATAAACCTTTTGGATAAGATTGACGTAGACAAAATCCAAATTCAACCCGACTCTTTATCTATTCACGGGTTTGATAACATAGGAAAACAACCACTTGGAGTCATCACATTACCTATATTAAAGTTGGAAATATTACATTGCAAACTCCAATCCATGTTATGCCTCACAATCTTTCATATAATCTTCTTTTAGGTAGGCCATGGATTCATGCAATGAATGGGGTGCCTTATACTCTTCATCGTATAATGAAGTATGTATACAACATCACAATGTATACAATCAAAGCCAATCCTGAGCCTTACAGGTTTTTACAACTTGAAATAGACAAGGAAAATCCTTTGAAAACATTAACACCAACTACACAAGTGGAAACCATGCCAGAGAAAGCAAAAGAGAAGAACAATGATGAAGTCACTAGGTTATTAAAGATGATTGGGGTTCCTTAGATCTCACACCTGCATTCATGGGAGAATACAAGATCACAAACAAAGAGTTTGAAAAGGGAAAAGGAAAAGCAGTAATGTCAACAAAAAATTCAAAAGCATCCACCTCAACTACTTTAGAAGATCAAGCAAATTGCACAACAAAATTTGACGAAGTTGATTATGAACAACCATTGAATCCTAAAGAAATGCAAAAAAATTATGGAAGAGGTTATAAACTTATGAAAAAATTTGGTTAAAGTGGAAAAGGATGCGGTGCTAAAGAATAAGGTATCCGTGTTCCTATAGAGCCTAACACACAAGAAATGACTAATGGTTTTGGTTATCGTCACTCAAAAGAAATAAACAAGCCTTCACTTAATATCAACAACCTTACAAAAGATTCTTCCAAGACAAGTTTAACTTTGGTGCATCTTGAACTAATAGATACTACATGTGGAATTATTTCATTAGATATGCATACAGTTGATACTTTTCCTACTCATTGTAGTGTATAAAAATGTATCCCTCTACATTTTCACACTTGTTTGGGCCCTCCCTACCAAAATTGGGCTTCTCAATGCCTTATTTGGCCTTATTTTTCATCCATAAGCCTTAATTAATGCATATTTTCGAGGATAATCCCGACACATATGTAATGACCAATCATAATTCAATGATTTTGGATTTTATGGCCTAGATTTAGTGATACACCACCTTGGGTGTATGGATCCCAACTAAGTTTCAGGGTGGGTCCCAACTAAGTTTTGGGGCCTAGATATGAATTTAACATTAAACTAAGCATTTCTTGAAATTTTTGTCCCAAGCCTAGCCTAATGGGACTCATACGCTACAACTGGTGTATGAGTCCCACTTAGCTCGGACCTAATTTAAATTTAAATTCTTGGCGAGATTTTATTCTCCTAGATCTGATGTCAGCTTGTAGTGTTGTAATTTTGAGAAATTTGGCATAAAAAAGTATAAATACAAGGTTATTTCACATATTTTATCCTAACAATTCAAGTATTCAATAATTATAGAAAATTTTTGATCAAGAGCATTCAAGATTTGATTATCAAGCATTATTCAAGTATCAAGCATCATGTCAAAGTCAGTATGCATCATGTTTGTTCTTGAACTAACATTTGTGATATAAGGTTTTATAATTCAAGAAAGTATTCACGTCAAGATCCATAACATACAAGAAAGAGTAAAGATCCACATTCATACTAGCCATTACTTACAATATTCTAGCATTAATATCAAGGGTTTGGTGAGTTGCAACATAGCCTATTTGTTCACTCATCATCCCTTCATGCTATTTTGATTTCATTTCAAGATTTGATTACCAAAATGGGGTTTGACCAAGGCAAACCCCTATCCACTAACAAAACAATTTTTTTCCCTCTCTTTAGTGTGTGATTTGCAGATTTAGGTTGAAGATTCATTGAAGAGCAATATTGGAGAAAAGTTGTCAAGATTGCAAACTTGTCAAAGTTGTCACCTTACTTGCAAGATTGCGGAAAGTCGCCTATAGGTTGCAATTTAGTGATTCAAACTTAGAGATTTGGTAGGAGAGAAGCTATAGGAAGTCATCAAAGGATATAAGAGTTTTGGAGCAACCCTGATACTGGGGCTAAATCACCACTTGTGGTGTATGAGTCCTAGTATATCTATTTTCAAACTTTTTCTGTAGATCTTGATTCAACAATTCTAGATTCCAATTTCAGCCTAAAACCCTAGACTGGGACTTAATCACCCCTACTAGTGTATGAGTTCTAGTGTACTTCAAAATTCAAAATTTCTATAATTTTAGACCATATTTCAAGGCTCTTCATTTTCCAGGTGCACCCCCGTACTTTCTTAGTCTTTTATTCTGCATTTTAGTTTCATAATCTAGGCCATATAGTTAGGTTTTGCATATCTTTTAAATTTCTTGTCTTTCCAAGCCCTATCTTGGTGGTGAACCCCTCTTTAATCTTTAATCACACCCTAGGACACCTTATTGCATATTTCTTTCATTCAATGTATCCTTGGATTGAGATCTCTAAAGTTTCCTTGAGTGAAATATTAGAAAATAAGTGGAAAGGTCCTAAATCCTATTTCTATCTTCCAAAGAGATTAGAACTTCCCCACTTTATTTTTTGAGGTTTAATTTTGGTGAAACTTCCCTTAAAACACCCTTATTTATAATTTGGAGTGCATCACAATCGTAGATCTAGCTTGCATTAACTTTGCATTAATTAATTTGCATCTAGGGTTTCAAAATCTTGCATTAGTGAAAGTGCATATAGGTTGCATTTTTACCTCTTGCATCATTAAAATTGAATTGAAATCTATAATTGCACTTAGCATAGACATCATTCAAACTAGAAAGCATAAAATTCACTCAAAATTTTCTAAAATTCTCGTCAAAACCCTAATCTAGGACTCATACGCCCCTCCAAGTGATTTAGTCCCAATGCAGGTTATTTTTCCTAATTTCTAGGTATTTTGTGTTGACTATTTATCAACATTTGAACACCTGAAAAAATATAATTGGGACTCATACACCCTATGGGTGAATTAGTCTTGTTTCAGATTTTAAACTACATTTTACATCATTAAAAACTTTGTTTCTATGTTTCAGTTTGTTGTTATTACATTTCTATTTTAGTTTGCATAGATTCTGTTTCATTCATTTCATTCCATCTAGCTTAAGTTCATTTGAATTAGAATTAGAGAATAGTATTTATCTTTTGTTCATTGCATTTATCTTGCACTCATTACCCCTTGCTTGAGATTTACAACTTGGTGTTCTATTGCTAATGCTATAGTGAGACGAAGTTCGAGACTCATGTCATCCCGCGATAGCACAATCATTGTGGATCTTGGGTTATCTAGCTCTTTCACTACTAGTGTTGACACTAGTTCACTAGGTATGGACCATACCCTTAACAACTCTTTTCCTTCAAGTAGTGTGAAAAATGTTGAAACAATGGTTGCTAGTATTACACAAGAAAACATCATCCAAATCCATGAAGACTTAGCAAACCTAAAAAATCAAGAGAGTACTGAAAAAATTTCAACCACTGCTATCCCTACCACAGATAACATACATCACATTATTGAAACTGAAGAAGGAATATAACTTGCACGTAACATAGTTCATATTTTTGGAAAACATCTTACCTCAACAACTAGTTGTACTTTACCTTCTGTTGGTTCCCAAAATTGTAGATTGAAAACCCTAAGAGTATGCTAAGCTCTATGGTCATATTTACAAATTTTTGGCCAACGAATGGAGTTAACCAATATGGTTTAGAACTCCTTGCACTTCAATTTCTGCTAGACCTAGGTGGGTGTACCTTGATAATGGAGCAAATTTAAAGGTTGTGTGTATTCTTTAACTTGGGAAATCTATCCACAATGGCATGTGAATGTGAAATAGATGCAAAACTAACAACTAATCCTACTGCTAATGTTGAAAATTTGAATGTGTGAATAAGGTTTTTATGAAGTATTCTTTTGAAATGAGTGTGATCAATGCCTAGTCCTATTGGGTAAATGGAGTCAAGATGTGTATGGTATGTGGATCCTCCTTCTCGGTTTAACTCTAATTGTTTGGTACTCTTAGAAGTTTATACCTTGTATAAACGTGCAAGGTTGTCAGTTATCAGGCTCTTCTTACAAATCCCAGTGACATCTCCTTAGGTTACTATGACTATTAAAAGGATTTTAATTCTTGTTTGAAGGAGACCCAAGAGAGACTTGAGAGGGGGTTGGAGTGAGAGAGAGAGAGAGTTGGCTAGGTAGGGTGGGAGGGATAGAGAAAGGGAGACACCTGAGAGCACTAGTAGAATTTGGCAAATAAATAACTAGACGACTAAAAATTTTAGTCACAACAACTAAAAATGACTAAATTCTACTAATTTTTTGCAAATCGACTATAAATGAGTAAATAAATGACTAATTTGGTTGTTTAATAAAAAAATATTTAGTCAAAAAATTAAAAATGACTAAATAGTTAGTCACCAAATACAAATTAGATGAAATTTTAAAAACACATTTCGGCCAATTATTGGCACGATGTATTGTGTGTGTCGATATATTGGTGCTTACTCGCATTCATTGTAGAAATATTCCTTGCTTCATTTGTTAGTTGTAGGTGAGCCTGACACTGAAATATTTGGAGAGGACCCAGAGACTTCTAAAAATGTGGGCAAGGGCAAGGAATTCAAAGTTTTCTACAATGAATTTGAAGTCGGCGAGGCCCTTTGTAGCGAAGTTGGATTTGGGGATGATCTCTACAGTGAATTTAAAGGTAATTTGAAACCCTCATTATATTAAACAAATCTATAGCTTTCTGATTGGAAACTTATAGTAGTTACAATTTACTGCTCTTAATAATTTTATTTTACAATATTGCCATTGTTCTGCTTCATAATGTGTTCAAGCTAAATATAATAAAATTTGGGTGTTAGTGCCAACATAGAATTTCCTCAAACAATTTTGATACATTTTCACTGCAAGCGCAAGCTTTCCTTGTGAAAAGTAAACATGTGCTAGATTTACCCACACATCAAGCATCTGAATAAAGATGTTTCCTGCTGCAGCTTCTTGTACTTGTGTAAAAATTTCCTTTGCAATATCAAATTGACCCCTTTCAACTAGCACAATGGCTGCCCCATTTGCAACATAAACATTTCCTGGTCTCTGTGCCAACACTTTACAATATAGTTCTCTAGCCTTCTCAAGATTTTGTGCCTTCACCTGTGGATCCCTCCTCTCATTGTGAAAAGATGCAAAATAATTCTAATTTCCAAGTTAAATGTCAACATAAGAATTCTTTGCATCTGATTCACTTTGTGCAGATTTAATTTTTTTTTGCTTTAAGCCAATCATCTATTTTTAGTTCCATTTTTCCAAGCATAGATAAAGAATTTGATGAGTTTTTATCCGCCTTAAGTGCATCCCCAATCAATTCTAGGCTTAGTTGGATCTCATTCCAAGCCTGGGCCATGGTGCAAGACGTAGATATGCATCCACATAATTAGGAAACTTGAACAATATTAGCTTGTATAAAATATTTTCTTTTTTAGTACCATGTAGTAGTTCAAACAACCTAGCAAGATTAAATAGTGTTGTGAATTTATCCCATGGTAACTCAAGTGAAACACCACCTTCTTCTAGTCGATGGAATAATTTCATATCCTTAAAGAGCATAGGAAAAACTGCAGAATTAGCACTAAGGATTTTATTTATAAATTCAACTCAAATGCCATTTCTTAATGCCTCCATAAAAGTTTGTTGAGCCAACTCTAGTTCATCACGCTCAAAATGAAGAAACCCAATGTTGTTTAACAATTGAATGGGTACTTCTTCTCTACTCTTCTTCAGAGGATACTTTTTTGTCTTAAGAGAATCTAAGGCTGCACTGGGGTTTGACAATATTAATAACTCATCCATCTTGATAAATGCATGGGCATCACATGGATCTATGCAAGTTTCCTTTCTTAATTTCCAAAGCCTTCTCTACCCGCCCTTGTTGGGCATATATATGGCCTATATCTTTTAAGCTCTCACAGTTCTCAGGGTGGACATCTAGAACCTTTTCAAAATTTGAGAGAGAACTCTTAAGATCTCCCAACTTCAATTGAACCTATCCATAAAATCCGGTGACCTCTAGCTTTTCATGACTGATGTCATATAGTAGTAGCTAGTGGTGTCATAATCACCTTTACTATGATAAGATCGTGCAAGATTATAATATTTATAAGATTTCATGAGAGGGTGGTCAATTGAAACAAGAGTTATCTTAGTCAACTATTTCACAAGAAAATGTTGCCTTGCGGTGAAGAAAAAATGGTTTGCTAAATGATTCAATGTCATTGCACAGTACAGGTATAATTCAAAGGTTCTACACATCTTTTCTATTCCTTCAAGAACACTACCTTTTTCACTAACTGTGAGAATCCTACAAGTAAAAAATGCACAAAAATGACCATAGAGATTTATGTAGAGGAAGAACATCATTTCCTAATGCCTCCATAATTTTTTTTTTAGCCAAATGTAGTTCATCATGCTCAAAATGAATAACCCCAATCATGTTTAAAAATTGAATGGGTACTTCTTCTCTGATCTTCTTCAGAAGAGACTTTGGCGTCTTAAGAGAATCTAAGGCTGCACTGGGGTCTAACAATATTAATAACTCACTCATCTTGATAAATGCATGGGCATCATGTGGATCTATGCAAGTTTCATTTCTTAAAATTTCCAAAGCCTTCTCTGCCTGCCCTTGCTGAGTATACATATGGCCTAAAACTTTTAAGCTCTCATAGTTATCAGGGTGGACCTCCAAAACCTTTTCAAAAATTGAGAGATAAATCTTAAGATCTCCCATCTCCAATTGAACCTATCCACAAAATACCATGGACTTTGGCTTTCCTTGACTGATTCCATGTAGTAGTGGCCAGTTGTGTCATAATCACCTTTATTATGATAAGATCATGCAATAGTATAATATGAATGGGATTTCATGAGAGGGTGGTTAGTTGAAACAAGACCTGTCTTAGTCAAATTTTCCACAAGAAAATGCTATCCTGTAGTGAAGAAAAAATGGTTTGCTAAATGATTCAATGCCATTGCATAGTACAGGTATAATTCAAAGGCTCTACACAAATTTTCCATTCCTTCATGAACACTACCTTTTTCACTAACTGTGAGAATCCTACAAGTAAAAAATACACAAAACTAACCACAAAGATTTATGTAGAGGCGGAACATTATTTCCTAATGCCTCCATAAAATTTTGTTGAGCCAATTCTACTTCATCACGGTCAAAATGAAGAACCCCAATGTTGTTTAATAATTGAATGGGTACTTATTCTCCACTCTTCTCCAGAAGAGACTTTGGTATCTTAAGAGAATCTAAGGCTACACTGGGGTCTAGCGATATTAATAACTCACCCATCTTGATAATTGCATGGGCATCATGTGGATCTATGTGAGTTGCCTTTCTTAAAATTTCCAAAGCCTTCTCTACATGCCCTTGCTGAGCATATATATGGCCTACAACTTTTAAGCTCTCATAGTTATCAGGGTGGACCTCCAAAACCTTTTCAAAATTTGAGAGAGAACTCTTAAGACCTCCTAGCTTCAATTGAACCTATCCACAAAATCTTGTGGTCTTTGGCTTTCCTTGATTGATTCCATGTAGTAGTGGACAATTATGTCATAATCACCTTTACTGTGATAAGATCGTGCAAGATTATAATATGAATGATATTTCATGAGAGGGTGGTTACTTGAAACAAGAGCTTTCTCAGTCAACTGTTCCACAAGAAAATGCTGCCCTGTAGTGAAGAAAAAATGGTTTGGTAAATGATTCAATGCCATTGCACAGTATGGGTATAATTCAAAGGCTCTACACATCTTTTCCATTCCTTCATGAACACTACCTTTTTTACTAACTGTGAGAATCCTACAATTAAAAAGTGCACAAAATTGACCACAAAGATTTTTCCACTTTTCAAACAACAAAATTGCCCAAAAATGTGTTTAAAACCTACAAAAAAATGCAAATAAAATCACGCCGATTTTCATGCCAAAAAAAACCATGAGACAATAGCTTGTTGCTTACTATTATGCTTTGATATATTTTTTCCAAGTATCCATAACTTTTTGTAAATCACTTGTATTTGGCTTTTAGCCATAGTAGCAAGGCAGTGAATTGTTGATGAAATGCTTTGGTAGACATGTATGAAAAATGTGGTATCATAGAAAAGGAATTGAACTTTGGAAAAAATGCCTCAAAGAAATGTGGTCTCATGGTGGTGGAATTCCATGACAAGTGAATTGTTATGTATTTTCATGGCATTCCATCACCATGAGACCACATTTCTTTGAGACATTTTTTCAACCAGTTCACTACCTTGTGTATGCTATTGCTTACTATTATGCTTTGATAGATTTTTTCCAAGCATCCATAGCTTGTTTTAGGATTTTAGAAATATAAACAAGGAAGTGAATTGCTTGATAAAATGTTTTGGTAGACATGTATGAAAATGTGGTAGCATAGACAAGGCAGTGATTTTTTGAAAAAAAATCCTCAAATAAATGTGGTCTCATGGAATGCCATGACAAGCAAATGCAATTGGCAGCTGATCCTAGTTATTAGTTATGCAATGTGAAGTAATTGCATAACTTCTTAGGTTGACTTTGTAAAAACTATATTGTAATTGAAATTTTGCAATTTATTAGCATCTAGTTATTAGTTATGCAATGTGAAGTAATGCTTTGAGTTTGAAAGATGTGAAATGCAATGCAATCAATAATTTGAATATAAACTACAAAAAACTATTTTTACAATTCATTAGTTAAACTCTCTATTTTTTTTTCTTTCTATAACTCTATTGCTATGGAAATTCCTTTCAATTAAAAAAAATAGTTTGTCTCTTATTCAACAATTCTTTACATTTTGTCATATATCTTGACATCTAGTTATTAGTTATGAAATGTGAAGTAATGCTTTGAGTTTGAAAAATGTGTAATGCAATGCAATCAGAATTTTGAATACAAACTACAAAATTCTATTATTTACAATTCATTAGTTAAAATCTCTATTTTATTTTCTCTTTATAACTCTATTGCTATGGAAATGCCTTTCAATAAAAAAATAGTTTTTGTCTCTTAGTCTACAATTTTTTGTTGCTATGTGTAGAACATTATAGATGGATCAACATCGAAGGTTGACTAGGGATCAATACCATCCATTTGATGAGATAATAGCCGATGAGAGGGACATGGAAAAATATCCATGTCCATGTAATGAATGTCTTGGTGGAAAGGTGAAAAAAAGAAGTTAGATTTATTGACATATGATAAGATATGGGCATAGTGGTATAAGCTCTTGGAATGTCAATTATTATGAAGATATGATAGAATGGTAGAGTGTGAGAGATGAAGAGGCAACAAACATAGATGAAGTGACACCAAACATAGATGAAGTCGCATCGAACATAGATGAAGAGGAAGCAATGTTAGATGAAGGGTTTGAAGTTGATAAAATTTTGAATGAGGGTCTAAACGATGATTGGGAAAAGTTGATGGAGGATTCTTCAAAGCTTGCATATGCTAATTGAAGTTTAAGTCATTTGACAACAATATTTCAAATTCTTAACTTGTAAGTGGTGTTTGGTTGGACAAATGAGAGTGTAGATCAATTATTGGCATTATTAAGTTTGTTGTTACTACCTGACTCCACATTGCCAAAAAAATGAAGTCAATATAGAAATGAAATCACTAAGCTAGGCTTAGGGTATGAAAAAATAAACACATGTGTGAATGGTTGTGTATTATTTCACAAGAATCTTGGAAGTGAGAGTGAATTTCTGAAATGTCATGAAGTGAGGTATAGACAAGGGTTGAAATCAACTGTGGTTCCTAGAAAGGTTCTTCGCCACTTTTTGGTAATCTCATGATTACTTTGAATGTATAGGTGTAGAGACATTGTTGAACTTATGCAATGGCATGCCCAAAATAAGAGCCTTGATGGAAAAAAAATGATATGTGCCTGATTTTAAGACGTGGATGGAATTGATAATAAATAGCTTGATTTTTTCTCAATATCCTCATAATATAAGGTTGGGTTTGGCTCTAGATGGGGTTCAAACCCATTCTTAGATCAAAGTAATAAATGGTCAACTTGGCCAATGTTTAATAAATCATAACTTGCCTCACAGGTTAGCAACTAAACCATTTTTCTTAATGCTATCATTGATTATACTAGGAAAGAAAAGTGTGACTTCAGATACAATTGATGCTTATCTAGAGCCATTATATGATGAGATAATGGAATTGTGGAAAGGAATTGAAGCAATTCAATCTTTAAGGGATGGCCATTCAATCAAATTCACTTTAAGAGCTTCCTTATTGTTAACGATTCATGGTCTTCCTGCATATGGTACATTATCTAGTCTCAGTGTTCATGGATACCATGGATGTCCTACTTGTAACTTCAAGGATTTTGTGAGGCACTCAAGAAGTTTGCATAACTGTATTTATTGTGGACATCATGCTTACCTTAAAATGGATCATCCATATCGTCAACAAAAAACATGGTTCAATGGTCAAGAAGACAATCGTGAAGCACCATTGCTAATAATAGGTGATTACATTATTGAGAATGGACAAAAAAGAATGTCATTTATTAAAAATGATGGGATTTTTGGTAGTAGATATGATCCATGTAATGAAAGCAGTGTAAAAAGGCTATGCATATTCTATAAGTTTCCATACTTTAAGGATATAGTTGTTAGGCATACTACTAAATTTATGCATATTGAGAAAAATATAGCCTATGC
Source organism: Sequoiadendron giganteum (assembly GCA_007115665.2). Classification (NCBI taxonomy): domain Eukaryota; kingdom Viridiplantae; phylum Streptophyta; class Pinopsida; order Cupressales; family Cupressaceae; genus Sequoiadendron; species Sequoiadendron giganteum. The sequence continues at coordinate 158,809,702 of CM021100.1, read as the reverse complement.
TATTATAGAAACTCTTTTTGGTGCTTTTGATACTATTTCATAACGTGAAGAATTTTGACAACTAAAGATTAGTTGAAATCTTTGGGTTGAAAAATATAGAAAACCTAGTGCTCCTTATGTTTGAACAAAGCAACAACGTGCACAATTCTTACAATTGATGTCTTAGACTCGCTTTCCCACTAGATATGTAAGTAGTAGTATTAGAAGCTAAATTGAAATTAATTTCTTAAGAGGCCTCAAGACCCATGACTATCATGTCATAATGGAGAATATTTTACCTATTATATTAAGTTTGGAAAAGGGGCCAAGATTGGCAGTTATAAGATTGGGCCTAATATTATAGAGAATGAGTTTACATGTATTAGATCCTTTGAAATTTGATAGTTTGAGGGAGGAGGTTGTTGAAGTCCTTTTTCTAGTGGAATGATAATTTCAACCAACAATGGAAGAATAGGATAAAGATGATAAAGAGAAGCAGGACAAACCAGATGAAAAAGAAGAAGAAAATGCTTCGGTGATGTCCCCTAGGACACCTAAATATGTACAAAGGAATCATTCAGAAAATCAAATTATTGGAGACAAGACAAAAGGCATGTTAACTAGAAGAAAAGCTACTACTGAAGTAATTTTTTTTCTATTCTTTGAGGTTGAGCCGAAGACAGTAAGTGAAGCCTATAAAGATGAACATTGGAAGGAAGCAATGAAAGAAGAACTTTTGTAGATTGAAAAGAATAAAACTTGGGAATTGGTCCCAAGATCGACAAATAAAAATATCATTGGATCAAAATGGGTATTCAAAAATAAGTTGAATGAAAATGGAGAATTTTTTAGAAACAAAGTGAGGCTTGTGTGTAAAGGTTACTCACAAGTAGAAGGTATAGATTTTCAGGAGATTTTTTCCTTGGTAGCAAGAATGGAAGCTATAAGGATGTTCTTGGCATTGGATACTCAGAAAGATTTCAAAGTCTATCAGATGGATGTCAAGTCAATTTTTTTGAATGGTGAGCTGGGAAAAGAAGTTTACACGGAACAACCAAAATGATTTCATTTAACAGATCAATAGGATATGGTGTACAAATTGAAGAAAGCTTTACATGGACTGAAGCAAGCTCCTAGAGCTTGGTATGCAAGGTTAGACAAGTACTTGATTTAGCAAGGATTTAACAAAGGTATGACAAACAATAATTTTTACTTTAAGATTGATAATGACATAATCTTGATTGTAGTTGTATATTTTGATGAAATTATCTTTGGAGGAAATGAAAAGATGTGCAAGATATTTGTGGAAGAAATGAAAAAATAATTTGAAATGTCTATGTTTGGGGAGATGAATTTCTTTCTTGGGCTATAGATTAATCAAGCAAAGAAATGAATTTTCATTTCACATTCTAAGTATGTGAGAGAGATGTTGAAGAAGTTTGGGATGGATGGTTCCAAACTAGTGAGTACTCATATTGATGCAGACCCAGGAGGCTCAATTATGCTGATTAGGCCTATTTTTCAAAGCAACATGCCTTTAAACCTATCATAGGACCATGAAACCTTGGTGCAGCAATTCATATGCCTTCAAACCTCCAAAATCACAAAAATATTCCATTGGTACGGACAAATACATGCCAAACTTGAAAAACCTTGTTTTAGGCACAATTCATGAGGGTTTATTGAAAATATGGGTTCTAAGACTTATCATAACATTCCACTACATTAGACCTTCATAAAATGACCTGCAAAAACTCAAAACACTATCACATATAGAGTTCCAATCATATTTTTCCAAAACCTTACTTTAGTTCCTCAATTTCACTTGGAAAACTCATGAAAACACCCTAGGGCATCCCCCTAAAACCATACAACTTGTATTTTATGCATCCCAAACCATTGGTACATCTAAAATTCCATGAAACAAGTCATTTCACCGAGTTACAGGGCTGGACAGCAAGTGGAATGACTAGAACATCATTTTTTTACACCAATCAAACCCTCAAATTAGTTAGAAACAGGCAGTCCCAGAAAAATGAAGAGATCTCTCTCAAAACTCAATATTAGAACCTCTAATTGGATTCTGATGAAAGATATTTCATTCCCCTACAAGATGATATAATTCTCAGATCATATGGTGGTGGTACAGATCCGTACAATGCTTGCAAAGTTCAAGAAAACAGGAAAAACATGGGATTTGAGACCACCCGGCAGTAAAACAAGGATATCTCACTCAATTTTTAATGAAATCACACCATTACAATGCCAAAAGAAAGGTTATTCAATTATCTATCCAACCATAATAGGCTTGTAGTGTAAAAAAATACATACAGGTCGTACAATGCACGAGATCAGCAATTTCTTAATGGAAAACACAAAAAAAAACAACAAACTTCTTATTAGAAACTCATTCCAAAATTCTCCAACAGCCTCCCTTCGAGATCTTACAACAATATATCATGTAATCACATCCAAACCACCCCTTGAACCGACCAACTACCATAACCACCTTTTGTTAGAGTCTAAGATGACAATTTTTGCCAATTTTGCTCTTAATCACTATCCCATTACAACTTGATCAACTTGATTTTGCAAATACCACCTAACTGACCTATTACACCCTCCAATACATTTAAAATGCTCATTGAGACCTTATTTAACATGGAATAAGACCCTACTCCCCATATCCCTTAAAACTCATGATTTCACATGGTTTTTGCATTATGAATCAAACTGACAAATTCAACTAAATGATTCAAAACCTTTTCAAATTACATTATGACTGGTCCTTCAGACCTTATTAAGCATAAATGAACACAAGACACACCTAGCTATCAACTTAGACTTCACAAGGTGTAGGTGCTCTTGCACCACATATGGTGTTTGGTTGTAATTTGGGTAAAGATGATGATTCACCTTAGAAGGCTGATCAAAACAATTATAGATCTATGATTGGTGGACTACTGTATTTGACTACTACTAGATCGGATATTATGCATGTGATCTATCTTGTGGCTATATTTCAAGGAGATATGAAGGAAACATATGTTGTTACTATTAAAAGAATATTAAGATATTTGAGTGGAACTCCAAATTATGGATTGTGGTATTCTAAAGATACTGACTTTACACTTAGTGCATATACAGATGTAGATTGGGTTGGATGTGTAGATGATAGAAAGAATACAAGTGGTGGTGCATTCTTTCTTGGATGCAAATTGGTGGCATGGTTGAGTAAGAAGAAAGATTCAATGTCTTTGTCTATTGCTTAAGCTGAGTATATTGGTGTTGCATCTTGTTGTACACAAGTTCTATGGATGAAAAAAACATTAAAAGATATCATTGTGTTATATGATGATACTATTTCTATCTTCTGTGATAATACAAGTGTAATTAATATTTCAAAGAATCCTATGATGCACTCAAGGATGAAGAATATATCTATTAGATATAATTTCTTGAGAGAGAAGGTCATGGAGAATGAAGTAAAACTTGAGTATGTTCCGATAAAAGATCTGTAGGAGTTGAGAAAATACAACACCACAAACCCTGAAGATCACCTGCATGCAAATAACCTGTCACAAAAGAAGAGATGGAGACAAACAAGCAAGGGTTCTCTGAAAACTGAAAATGTATATATCAAAGAGAATGAGAGAATGAATTGATATTAAATACAATGAGATCAATCCTTATAAAAAGGAGATCATGCAAACCCTAATAAAACCCTAATAGGAAAAACCCTAATAGAAGCCCTAATAGGATAACATTTAATAATTAATATAATTATTAAATGTCACTTTATGCGAACTAACGTGAAATCTTAAGAAGGGAATACAGGTAACTTAATCAACATAATTAAGTTAAGACCTTTACTCTAACACCCCCCCTTAAGATGAGCAACAGTGCAGCTACAAACAAATGCAGAAAAGCAAAGGTAACTACAATGTAAGAAAGCAAACATGGGTCCCAACAACTAAGCCAGATCAGGTACCCAAATACAACCAAATCTCTGTAAAGAGGAGAAATAGAGAAAACCTCATGGGAAAAAGCTCTACTCCAAAAATAGAAGAAAAAAAGCCAAGAAGAAGAACATCACTGAAGCAGAAGAAGCTGTAAACAACTGTCGAAAGATGACTGCTATGGTGTTGAAGAACCTCCACTGAAGATAGGATGATCAGGATCAAAAAGACAACAATCTGTATGAGTGCCCCATATGACACTACTCGAATCAGATGGCAAACAAAGGCAAACACCTGGAACGAAGATACAAAATCTGTATGAGTGCCCCAAATGACACTACTCGAATCAGATGGCAAACAAAGACAAACACCTGGAACGAAGATACAAATGGAATAAGTACCAATAGTCTATCAAGAAGACAACAATTTGCATGAGTGCCCCAAACGACACTACTCGAATTAGATGGCAAACAAAGGAAAACACCTTGAGACATATTGGTTCATCATTCTTCATAGGGTTTCTTCGATATAGGTCCATGGATCCGTTTCTTCCCAAGGGGAGGAATATCATTTGCCGCTTCAGGATCTCTTTTTGGATTCTACATCAGGCATCTACCATTGTGACGGGAGTTTCTTCATTGTGGGGGGGCCTTCTTCTCTCTTTCTATCTTTCCTATGGAGATCATTGTACATGTATTTATATGATAGAAGTTGTCTATGGGGGGTATCATGTTATCCACCTCGTATCCTTCTTTCATTAGTGCATTGCATTCATTCCTTGCATTCTATTTTGGGGAGGAGTTTTGTTCCCACTGGGTTTTCTCCTTTACCCCATTTAATTTAGTTTGCATTGATTTTGTACATGGGTACCTAATTTGACCTTGTTGCCGGGACCCATTGCTTTTGCTTTCGGTAGCTTCTTCTAGGTTTTAGCTTCTCCCTATGTCTATCTTAAGGGGGGGTGTTAGAGTAATTGGGTATTTACTTTATTAATTAAACAATATTTGTTTAGTTACTTAAAGTTCCCTTTTACCTCTTTTCACTTAAGCTAACATTAGGTACATAATAATTAATTACTTTATTAATTATTATTGTGCAAGCCTAGGGTTTTCCTTTTTAGGGTTTTCATCTATATATAGTTGAAAACTATTTTTTGTATCATTATTCATTTTACATTTTCAGGTGAATACATTGATTCACATTCTTGAGCATTTCCTTTGTTGCTTCTCTTTGCTTCTTCTTGTAACAGGTTATTTGCTTGCAAAGATCTTTTGGGCTTCTGTGGTGTTGTATCTTCTCAACTCCAACATGGTATCAGAGCCTCCTATCACAATAGTAGATGCCTGATGTAGAATCCAAACAGAGATCCTGAAGTGGCAAATGATATTCCTCCCCTTGGGAAGAAATGGATCCATGGACCTGTATCGAAGAAACCCCGTGAAGAATGATGAACCAATCTGTCTCAAGATGTGTGCCATGATAGGATGCTAAAGAGTCTCACTGTCTGAATGGAAACAAATAATGCCAAATCCAAACTGATGTGGAGAATACTGAAATGCAACCTTTGAATGCACGGATAATGGTGGGTGAACAGTGATAACCTGGCTGTCAAGGTAGAGGAGATGAATGTCCTCAAAATAATCCTTCAAATCTGCAATATAGGACTCAACAAACAAGAAAGATATGTCTGCAACATAAGAGTCCAAAGTAGCTATGTCTGGAAGATGTATGATTCTTTGCTGCACTGAATCAAGAACAACAAGAGATGCTGATGAAGTCTCAGGTTGAAGAGTAGGAACTATGAGACAAACCTTTGATCCATCGGAATAAGTAAAGGTGTCTAAATACTCAAGCTCCTCTAAAGTATCATGATCAAAGGGTGTATTCTCTCTCCAAGCAATGGGTATGAGACAATTTGAAGCAGGATCCTCTAGGAATGGAGATAGAATAGGGTCTATATAGATCTCCCAAAGACGTGTCCAAAGTGGGTGAGGACAATCAATGTCCGATATAACCAACACAATGTCATGATCAACACTAGACAATATAAGTTCTACTATGTGATTTCTAATGATATCCCATGCTGATTTTCTCTCTAAAGTTGCTGGTTCACGTATGAGATCATACAAATAAGACAAAATATTAAGCCACCTACAATGTGTAAGTATACCCTTTGCCCATGACTCATAATTACCCCGTTCCAGAATTACAACTGAAGGGTGAGTAGAAAAACCCATGATAACTCTTCAAATGAAAAAAATTTGAGAAATCCGACCTTACAACATTTAGATCAAATTAATATAACCCATTCCACGCAAACAAAACCCATGAAGGAGCCATAACGACCAAGTAATTGAACAAAGTGTATAAACACACAAAGCTGAATAAAAAATACCTCATAAATATTCTGATAAAATAGACTGTAGATCTGGAAAGAGCACTATAACACCTTTCCAATGCCTATTCGTTTGCAGAAAACGGACACCGTGGCCAAAAGTTATGAATTTTTTAAAAACTGAATTTAGTTTGCAGGAAATGAATTTTCTAGCAAAAAACGTTTATTTCTAATTTGATTTCTGGAAAATCTACTCACTATTTGTAGACAAAAATAAAAACCTAGAAATATTTTGATACTAGAAACAAAACCCAAAAATCGTTTCTTGATCGATCAAACAGAATATGAGAAAATGATTTTTTTTTACTTTCAGCTAAGAGAAAAATTATGCGTGTCATTTTTTTAACAATAATTTTCTCCAGATCTGTGCAAGATATGCAAAATGTAAAAGATACCCAGTTCAGATTTCGACGCTGGCTACAAAACCCAGAAATCGTTTTTCTTGCAAATGAGTGAAAACTGAATTTTTGAAGCAAAAATGATGACAACTCCAATAAAAAACGGCTTGCAACAAACCCTTGTAGCTTCAAAAATCTTCAAAACAAGAACAAGCAGCTGTAGATCTGAAGCTCTGATACCATGTAGGAGTTGAAAAAATACAACACCACAAACCCCGAAGATCACCTGCATGCAAGTAACCTGTCACAAAAGAAGAGATGGAGACAAACAAGCAAGGGTTCTCTGAAAACTGAAAATGTATATATCAAAGAGAATGAATTGATATGAAATACAATGAGATCAATCCTTATAAAAAGGAGATCATACAAACCCTAAAAAAACCCTAATAGGATAACATTTAATAATTAATATAATTATTAAATGTCACTTTATGCAAACTAACGCGAAATCTTAAGAAAGGAATAAAGGTAACTTAATCAACATAATTAAGTTAAGACCTTTACTCTAATAAGATCAAATTGTTGATATTTTCATGAAGACTCTTCCTAAATATACTTTTGAGTATCTCTAGGAGAAGTTAGGGGTTATTGCCCTTCCTTTCATAAACTAAGATGCATTTGGAGATGCTTCAATCCGGTGGATTCATGGTTCTATCTTTTTGGACTGATGTTTTGGTGGCTACCTCTCAGGGGGAGTAGGTAGTTTTAGGTGTTGTAATTGTGAGTATTCTATTTTCATGTCAAAGGAAGATTCAATGAACACATATTTTTTCTTTTCCATTGATGTCAAAGGGGGAGAGAAAGCATGTGAAAAGGAAAGAAAGCTAATAAGAGAAAGAAAGTAATGTGAAAGATGATATTTTGAGGGGGAGAAGAAAAAAGAAAAATCTTGAGAAGTTTGTTCAGAACTGGTATGGTTTTTTTGATGGTTTTTCACATCATTTATTGCCATCAATGAAAAAGGGGGAGATTTTTGCAAGAATGGAAAGAGGAAGAAAGGTGTTGTCATTGATGTCAACTAGTCAATTGGTTATCTACTAGTTGTTGTTGGTTGTATATATTGAGGATATTGAGAAAATTATATTAAAGGAAGATTATAGGTATTCAGTTGTTGCTTTGGTAATTTCTCCTATGTTCGTGCAGTTCAGATATGTTGATCATGGTTGTTGAAGATTGCTATATCCAAATGTTTGGCTATTGGTTTGTTGTGAAGTTCAAGTTGTGTTCACCAGTTGTGAACTATGTTTTTTTGTGTTCTAGTTGAGGTCCGAGAGAAATGTTGTTGTTCCAGATTTCTCTTTGATGAAGTCTTTTGACTTCCGGTTCTAGAATTAAGATGTTATGATTGTATTGAAGATATTTTTGGTTTCTAAATTTTTTGAGCTTAATTGTTCTATGTGTTTTACAATAGTTTGGCCAAACTTGTGTTAAGTAATATCTTCGAAGTTGATGAAGAGTGTTGGATCTATTTTTGGTCTCGATGAAGCATATTTTTGGCTCACCCTCATTCTAATTCCACCCTAGGATGTTTGGCACCGACCTAATTTGAATTTAAAGTTGGATGGCTGATTTTGTATGTTTTTTCAAGATTGGAGATAATATAAATACAAGATGAGATAGTAATGAAAAAATGTACAAGAGCAAAGAAGGAAGATAAGTGAAAGAGTAGATGCAAAATTGATGCTATTTAGAAAGTGTGTGTGAGTTGTGTGTGACAGATTAGTGTGAAGCTAAATATTGAGTTTTCAAATGCAGTGAGAAAAATGAAAACTCTATCATTCATGCAAGTTGATCAAGTAATAGTGGTGGAATCCTTTGTTGCATTGGGATTGTAGTCTCTCTGTAAAAATTCCTATTTTTCTTCTTTGAATCTCTATGGTAGTGAGCCCTTTGAGTTGTAGCCCTGTTGAATAGTGAGTCCTTGTTTTGGATAGTGAGTCCTTTTTTCAGGTAGCGAGCCTTTTTGTATTTAGTTTTGATATTCTCTATAGTGTGATTTGATCCTCATCGTGGTTTTTCACTCATTGGGATTTCCACATAAATCTGGTGTTATTGTGTTTATGTTTTGGATTTGAGTTTCTACATTGGAATTTTATGATTAATCATTTAAGTAGCTTTAAGTATTAGTTCCGATGATTGAATTAAAGATTAAAATCTATGACAACTGATTCACCCCCCCTCTCAATTATCCTATTCAACATTGTACTGGTGCATGGTCTCCTCCAAGTGACATATCATGAACCTCATACTTAGATGTGTATAGGGGAGCCTCATCTATATCTCTTGTAGGACCAAAACATGTATGCCCACATGTGGTGCATTGATGAGGAACACAAGTATGACTTGATGATGCTACTGCACTAGTATCAACTAAAGAATGAGGAGTACCACCCTCTGGAAGCTGAGCACACTATGATGACTGTGTAATCAAATGACTAGTTAAAGAGTGTAGGGCCAAGAGACTATGCTAGGTTGTATCAACAATAAGGTTTGGATGGGGTGTTGGAGGTGGAGGAGGAAGACTGGGAGGGGGAACATAAGGAGCTTGCATAATACACATTTTCCTAGGTTTATGTTGGGGCATGCCCATACCCACTCCCTAAAAATGCCTAAAATCAAAATAGTTTACATGTCTTCCTAAAAAAAAATTCACATATAATTTGTGGAGAAAGTATAGAGCGACATTGAGATTGTTGTTGGGTGGTTTATCAAAAACCATCCACCAATGACTCCAAAATTTTTCAACTATACCAGGATGGGTGCAACATTTTATGGAAAATTTAGGTTTGTGAAAACAAACATTTTGTCCTGTTCTCCAATCCATAAAATGTTGGGCTAAATAGGCTTTGGATATTTCTAATATTTTGATGTCCTCATACAATAAACCATTTGCACATTCTAACCTCTTTTGATATCTCCAATTTTGAAATTCAACATGTTGTTGGGTGATGTCCCTAATATGAGAGATTATGGCTTCTATACTTAGGGCCACTGATCACAAATTCTCATGGGTATGGTATCTCTCAGCTATGATTGTCAATTCGATTATATATTTATTTCAATTAAGTCTTGAATTGAAGGAGGGTTTGGTGGAGGGTTCGCTGAACCTAGTTCCATTTTTTTTGATGAATATGCAACTATCTATGTTAAATTAAAAAGATAAGATACATATTCACAAAAAAAGGGAAGGATGGTAGGAAGGCACACCTTGAGAGTCACATGGGCCAAGCCCAAAAAATAAAAAAACAAAGTTACATGGGCCTAGCCCAGAAGTCCATAATAACAAAAAGAAAATAAAAAGCTGTCAAGCAGCCAGAGTAGTGCTCACAGAGCCAGGGAGATCTCTTTTATTATACTTTTTCCCCCATACATCAGCAGGGTCGAGAGTGACGTCAAGAGGAGGACCCCAACCATCATCATTTTCCTTTTCTTTTTCTTTATTTTCCTCGCACTGTGGCGAGATTGCAAGTGCCAAGCATGGAAAACTCTTATCAGAGCTCAACCAACCATAATTGCTACTAGGCCAACCAAAGATGCTGCCAAGAGTGGTATCAGAGGGCCACCCAGAGCTGCCACCAGTGTTCCCCGCAACACCTCCAGAGGGCCACCCCTGGCTAGTTCAAGGGGGAGGAGTGTGAGGGCACCGAGGAGGGCAAGAGCCATGCCAAGAAGGGGGCTGAGAGCGGGGGGTGAGTAGAGCCACTCCTTTGCCGAACCCGAGAAGGCGACCGACCATGAGAAGAGGAGGGCAAGCTAAAAAACCAAGCAACAATACATGGGGCATTGCCCCAGTGATCCAAGAGAACTTGGAGGTGAGAAAAATCAAGCACAACTTTGTTTGCTTGAGCTTGAATATGTAGAAGCACATTAGAGCAAATAATAGCTTTAGAATATAGAGAAACATTTTTATCCATTCGAGTATGAGTGAAAAAGCAGACATTTCTATCTTTCTAGATGTTGAAGAGGATTTCCACCCTAAAAGTGTGCCAAATTTGGGTATACTTGGTTGGAAGTCTAGGCAAATCACCTAGCAAAACTATATGCCAAGAGAAGGGTTTTGGTCTGAAAGGCTGAAGAAATCATGAATCCAAATCCAAAACTACTGAGCTCTGGTGCAGAAGTAGAAGTGATGCTTAAAAGAATTAGCTTGCCCACAAAAAGGGAACTAAGGGTCTTGGACCCCTAAATGCATGGGCCGAGCCCCCATAGGAAAGCCTTGAAAAATAAATTAGAAATTTATAAATTAACATTGTTTTAAAATAATTCTTAAAATTTCAACAAAAAACCTAATATTTTGTTAAAAAATCATATAAAAAATTCAAAATAATTAAAAAATTGTATTTTAACATACCTATGTGATGAAAAATTGACGAGAATTCACAAAGAGAGGTTGACATTGTGAAGGGGAGGTGAAAATGGCGTTGAAAACGAATATCCAATCTATATGATATTCGTTCCTTGCTTCTCTACCGTGAACAATCACTGTTAAAATGATTGTTCATAGCCTTTAATATTTTATTTATACTATCAAAAAATAGATATCCATTTTTAAAACAAATATACATTTTTTAGAGCTATGCAAAGCTCTTCAAAATAGATATCTATTTTTTGAGAGATACGCATAGCTCTTCAAAACGGATATCCATGGTGGAGAGCACTTTAACTTTTTAAAATATGACATTTATTAATATATATTACATATTATATATATTATACATAATACATATTACATATTATATTATATATTATATATTATATATATTATGTATGTAGTAATGGGATAAGTATCCTTCTCCTTGCTTGCTTGAATATTTGATATTAAATTTGAACTAATGGTGACTTGGAGTGGTCTTGTAATGCCTTGTAGACATTCACACTATTCTAGGACCTTTATTTAACTAAAACATGCCTTAATTGGTCCTTTGCAAAGGTGTTGCAAAGTGTTGTAACACACTTTCATGTTTTTCTAGGACTTATTTGCTTAATTAAGCCTAATGGGCCCCTTTTCAATAAAAATGTACAATAATGTATGCCTTGTTTAAGTGTTTTAAATCACTTTCACACTTATCTAGGTGGTCTTAATTCATTGTGGTTAATTGGACTTATTAACCCCCTTTTTAGGCCTTAATTTGGACACCTCTAGAGGATCCTTCCTGACAATCATAAATTAAATATCAAATTATTTCATTGGGAAAAATTTGGTTCTAGTAAGTTGAGCCAAATATTTTAATCAAGTAAGAGCATATTTTGTTGAGGAAAAGGTTTGATATCTTGCTCTAGATCTGAGTTTCCGCGAGCCTTGACAACTTCGTATGACAACTTTTGCAACTTCTTGTAACTTTGCAATTTTAGTACTTTTGAAGGCTTCAAATCCTCTTTTTCTTCAACCTATAAACCTACAACATATAAAGAGAGGTAAAAAATGATGTTTTGTTGGAGAAAGGGGGTTTACTTTGGTCAAACCCCGTTTTGGTAATCAAACCTTACTGAGAAATGAAGTATGAATGAAATGAAACATGAAACATAAGATGAACCAATAGAACCTTGTAGATCAAAAAAAAAACATGAAGTGGTCTCTATGGATGTAGATCTTGATCATGATTCTTGATGAAAGATAATGCCTTTGAATACTTGAATTGATCTTGAAAAATACATCACAACATTAGCTCAAAACCACATGCATGATGCATCAAACCTTTGAAATGATAATGTATCTTGATTGATGAAATAATCTTCTACAAATATTCCCTTGATTGCCTTCTTGAATTCTCTTGAATAATCTATAATTCTCTTGTGAAAGTACTCTTGATTGCTTATGAAATTCTAGGATGAAACTGTGTGAAATAACCTTGTATTTATAGTTGTTTATGTCAAATTTCTTGAAATTACAACACTACAAGCCGACATTAGATCTAGGATAATAAAATCCTACCAAGAATTTGATTCAAAATAGGTCTAAGTTAAAGTTTGACTCATACGCCAATTGTGGCATATGAGTCCCAGTGGCTAAAACTTGGGGCATAGAATTTTAGGAGTGTCTTGTTCAATGTGCAATTTGAAATCAAGTCCCAAGACGTAGGTGGGACTCATACACTCAAGGTGGTGTATGAGTCCCAAATCCCTAGATCTAGAACACATGACCACAAACATTAGATTATGATTTTCCATTTATGATGTGTCATGATTTTCCATAGAAAAATGTATTTAATCAGGCTTGTGGATGCAAAATAGTGCCAATTAAGGCATAAATAAGCCAAATTAATTAATAAATTCCTAGATTAGTGTGAAAGTGTAAAGATACACTTTGCAACACCCTAAGTAAGGCACAATTGAGTTTATTTTATCATTAATTATTAATTCCCAAATTAAGTGTGAAAAGGGTTACTTTTTCCTACATTATAGTTACATAACAAATTTTGTGCATATCATCAAGTGCATGGTCATTCTAGACCAATAGATATCAGGCCTTGAGTAATACAACTTAAGGATTGTGGTGCTTTTCTATGTGTTGATTAACCTAATCACTCTAAAAAATAATCATCTTTATTCTATGGTGTTACTTCTCACTATGTGGCATTTGTAGCTTCATCATGTTTTCTCATTTCCATTCATGGTGGTATAATCTTGTGGTTGTCCTTGTCTCTACACTTGGGGGGCAAGGATAACTAGTTTTGAATGTGTGCATTCTTTTCTCCTTAAAATACCAACATAGCAAGTATGTTGACATTTTAAGGGTTGGCATATATTACCCCTATCCTTCATATCTTGTGAGATTTGACTAATTAACATATCCCCTTGGTGGTGGTGTTTATAATGCCCCCTGAGGTGTGGTTATCAATTTATCCCCTTGGACATTTATGCATCTTCTTAGGTGAGTATTGTTCATCCTCTTGGAAATTAAAATGTTATGCACCTTCTTAGGTGATTTTTTCATTTTTCCTCTTCGATGTTAAAATTTATGTACTTCCTAAAGTGAGAATTTGTATCTCATAAGTGATTTTATGTCCTTGTCAGAGCATCATTTTGTTAGATAGCACATTCAACGAATGACATTTTGTATTTGAGACAAATTTAAGACTGAGGTCTCTTTACCTTACTGACTCAAATCCTTTTAACTTACTAACCATATGTTTTATATTTTGTGACTATTATTATGTTTTTGCATCATGTTTGCATTGTGTTTGATGTTTATGTTAGGTCACATTATGTTATGTTATGTGTTTTCATCGTGTATGTTTCATTTTTTCATATTATATTTCACTCCATGTGCGCGTTCCTTTATACTTATGCTGGTTTGTCATAGGATCTTGAATCATGGGGCCTTGCACATCCTCCCTAGATTCATTTTCATCCTATGTCTTCAACATTTGGACAATTGAACCCTTTTGACATATTTTCTACTTTAGTGTGAGTCTAAGTGTAAGTTCATACTCTCACTAAAGTGGGGGCTAAATGTAGCATTGTAAATTGTCACCCTTGACAATTTCACACTATGTTTTGCTCCCCCTTAAGTAATTGGACCTAATTGTACACCTAATTTCCTAAATTATGCATTTTGTGGCCCATTTAATTATTTACCAATAAATTGCATATAGGAAACCAATGCACATTTAATATTTTTTCCCCAACACCTTAGATCCCACAAAATAGGGCTAAGACCTAGTCATCCTAGGCGACTTGGTCCCCCTATTTTGCCTCCAAATTTTAATATGTCAGAGTTGGAATTTTATTATTTGAATTTCAAATGTCAAATGCTAGCTATCGAGATTTAATTTTTCAATAAATTAGATTAATTGTATATACATACCTAGTGATTTCACCATTTAAAAACTAAGTGGAAATTATTGGCAAATTTGGTGATCAAGAGTAATTATTATCAAGTCAAGAGTAGATTTATTGTGTTAATTCAACATCAAAGCCATGTCAATTTTTATGAGTTTTTTCATGTTTATGTTATTGTTTTGTTTGTGAGATCTAACCCTTGTAGGTCTTCAAGCAAATCAAACAAACAACAATTAAGCCTCGAGGAGATGTGCATAACTTTGATCCTTCAAGGAAGCTATTTTTTGAGTGGTGAGTTACAATACATTGTTAATTCATAATTCATTTATCATGTAGCCTCTATCCCTCAAAAGGATAAGCTCTCTTTCATTGAAATTTCTATTATGGAGGTGGAAACACCAACATGGGGTTTGACTGAAGAAAGCCCCTATATGGCACATTCCTTCCTCTCTCTTTGAATGTGTAGGTTTCAGGTCTGAAGAAGATTGAAAGAAGTTTGAAGTTCAATTTTTCATTGTTGCATTTAAATGCTACAACTTGACAACATATGAAAACTTAGTTACCTTGGCAGCTAACAAAGATCCGACAATGAGACACAAAGGAAAAAAGGCTCTGATCTAGCTTTAAAGAGGATTGTGAAATTAGATGTGAAATTCAGTCATAAGGACATTGTCACCCTGGGTGACTTAGTCCTCCATTTTTAGCCCCAAATTCATATCACAGGTGCACATAACTCTGCTCAGTTTGTTTTTGAAGTTTGAATTTGTCTGTGACTCTTTAGATCTATTGATTTTGTATCAAAATAGTTATTTGTATCATTAGTGTGGTTAAATCATTGCATTTCATTCCAAAATTGATTCCAAATTTGGTCAAGTGCAGTGATGAGAGCCATTTATGTCCCATTTCATGCCATCTTTCAGCCTATTTCATACCCTTTCATCACCATTTTCATATTCCATTTCTGTAGCATATTATATCATTTATGTTGCTTATGATTAAAAAGCATAAGAGATAATTAATATAGTTTTATGATAACAATATGAAAAATAATTATTAATTTGCTTTTACTTTTTACTAATGAGCATTAACAAAATCAATTATCTAGCAAATTATTTTGGGTTCTTGATGCTGCTACAGATATACATATTATGTTGCCGTGAAAATTATGCTACTCAACAAAGGAGCTACTACAAAGACAAATTATAACAATCATCCACCCACATGCCACTATGCCAACATTATACCTCAACAGATTTCCATGTTACTAAGTTTCCTAGTACCTATTCTATAGGCATGAAGGAAGGAAATCTACATGAAGATTGATATAATTCCTCTTGACCACATTATTCCATGTATGCTTCAAATGTCGGCTATATTTTCCCTTCATGTTTTTGTCCCTTCCAAGTTGTAGGGAAGGGAGGTGAATACTCTTAGTATTCTGTTATGTGAATCAATTTTGATAGAGTGGACGTGGGCTATATCATGCTTTCTTAAAAATTGTGTAATAAATCTCCACTGTAAGATTATAAACTATGGGAATAAAAATAACCATTCGGTTTTGTATGTGAATGCTATAAAAGCTATCTCATTCTTCAAGTGAAGATGATATATATGAAACCAATATCACTATAGAAGAAATATTATTGTTTTGAGTTGATTTCAAAAATCCCGTGAGTGCATTTACAATTGGTTTTTTGGGAGGAAGGATTCCCAATCCTCAACCACTGAATGTATATATTTTATTATATTATTCTATAAGTTTTGTGTGTGTTTCTAATCATTTCCGTTCTACATCATTTCAGATTGGTATTTTAGGTATCAAAAAATCTGTAGTTTGTATTTATAATTAATTCTCATGCTTCCTATTTTATCATTAATAATTTTGTGGTCTATATTAATGTTTATGTTTTAAACTTTGTTGTTTCTATGTAGTTCCTATGACTTGAATAGAATAAAATAGTTCTTGTCGCTAGGAAGTGACAGTTCTTGTCATCACATTTATCTTGATTTGCAATAAGTTTATTTTCATAGGTTGCATTCATAACCACTCATCTCACAACTCTTGGCCCTTGTGTAGATTGCCACGATACCTTTCACAATCTTACGATCCTCGGATTGACACATATAGACCAAACTGAAATTCAATATTAAACATCAAATCCATTTCACTCTTTGCCCTAGTTTTGGCCTATCATGCAGTTTGACTCACCTTTTAGGTTGTAAGTCAGTCTTATATCTTGTCCAAATCCACCAAATCCTCGCTACCTCAAATTATAAATGAAATTACCATAAGGAAAAGTGCCCAAACCCTAGAATAAAATCCTAAGGTTACACCTTTTCCTTCATTTCAGGGGGAATGTTGGAATATTACATTAATTAAATATTTTTATATATTATATTAAATAAATAAATGTTATAATTTAATAGGTAATAAATGATAATTTAATATTTAGATTTGGGATTTATTCCCGTAATGAAATTTGGGTGGTTATTCACAAGAAATTGAAAGGATTTAAAAATCTAAATGTATTACAATGTAATCATCAATCTAAAGAATCAATATATCATCAAGGATCTACTCTTTTAGTATGAAAGTCCATATAAATATTCACAAACTAGTTAGTTCAATCTAATAGTTAATTTGATCAATCACCCAATCTTAGCTTATCAAAAAAATTATAAAGGATGCTATCTTGAAGGATTACTAGTGAAGGATCACCATTGACATAGAAAGAATAAATATGAGGATTTTAGAAACACCCCCAAGTCTAATGTTATCATCCTTTAGTAAGTTTAAGTTCATTATCATTAATAGCAACATTAATCCAAAGTCTATTAAGGTTATCTAAGAGCCTCCTTGCACCATCTATATTGAAAGTCAAGTGCCATTATGTAAGTGTATATTTGACAATAGAGCAATTAATCCAAAGCCTCTTAAGCTTGTACAAGATCCTCATAGAACCATCATCTCCATGAGTCAACCCATGTGGGAAGTTAAAAATACTTTTCATAAGATCCATAAAACATATAAAATGTGGTGCAAAAGCATACAAGTGGACAAGTGATCAACATCGATTAAAAATATTTTACGTTATTTGTTTCAGTTTTGGGTTATTTTATTTGACACAACTTTGGAAGTGGAAAAGATATTCAATAAAAATATCAATTCTTGACATAGACAATGTTTTTTCAAATATCATTGGAAATGAATTTTAATGTTATTAACACAGTGTTGGAGATTATTGTTTTTTTTGCAAAGCATTGATAGTGACTCTATGATATTGGAATCAATTAATAGTCCCAGTAAAATCAATGAGGGGAGTTGGATAGTGAGAATAGGCAATACATTAATTTCAAGAGTGTAAATTTAATTGAGTCAGGGAACATTCGATTGGAGTTTCTAATTGGGCGATTCAAATTGAAGTCCAAAACCTCTCAAGACAAAGGGTGTTGGGTTTAATTCTTGCTGCAAGTGCATTTAAAAAGAATAAGGGAGGGGGAAATTCATTATTTGGAGGCATTCAATCAGTCTTGGCATGAAATTTGACCACATAAAAATGGTGATTCCATTTTCCAGTGTGGTACTAGGCAGATAAAAGTTATTGAATATATTTTTGTTAGCAATTAAACTTCCTCCTGAGGTGTCCTTTCATTTATGGGGGTGACTATTGAGGCTCTCAAAACAATTGTAAAAGATAAAGAGAAGAACCAGGAAAAGAGGAGGCATTGAAGACTTCTTGTTTTATGTTTTAAAAAATGCAGCTTTATAAAAAACAAGAGAGGAAGGAAGGTGCACGAGTGGGTAGAGAGTGTTGGTGTAACGTTTAGTATTTGTGCAACCCAATCCTCATAGCGTAATGGTTCTGACATTATTCTCACTAATCCCTCATTTAATATTGACCTTTGCATGTAATTGCATGTAACTGTACATGAACAACAAAGTGATTTATATATACATTATGAGCAGCAGATATATGATGTATGTTTTTCTCTAAATTAATATAGAGAAAGAAATATCTTCTAAATTAATATAGAGAGCAATCTCTTGTTCAAAGTGGATGTAGTCATTTGGTGAACCACATTAAAAAACCGTCTCTTCTTTCTTGTTTGTGTTCTATGTTTGATTTTATTTTTAGATTGTTTTTTGGCTCTTTTTCTTTTATAATTGGTATTAGAGCTTTGGTGAAAAAACTATTTTGGAAATCGTGAAGAATTTCCAAGAATATGGACATAGGGGCTTTGGATGATTGTGATTGAGCTCTCATGTCTTGGTCGTGTGGCTCTAGAAAGAGTTTTGATGAATTGGGAGTTCTTCATATAGATGATGATGAAGATTTTTGGGCTTTTTGGAAGAAGCTTTTGGATCAGTTAGATGAAGCTGATTATATTATTGAGGAGTTTCTTGGTATGTTGGAACCTCATAGTGACATGCAATAGATGCAAGAAATAAAAATTGTTTTGAGAAAGAGGTAGAAAAAATATTTTATTTTGCTGATAATGAAGTTTTGGTTATCAAATTGTAGCAGGAGGTCACAGATTGAAACACGACGTGTTCGAGGAATGGTTATAATACTCTGTCTATAGGGAAAAAGGTTAGATTTTATTTCCCAATGGAAATAGATGATGCTCCTGTCTATTTGGCTGATGAAGTTCTTGGCCTTGGAAAGGCGATGGAAGAGACCACTTTGTTTGAGAATAGTGATACCTAGAATGGAAGAGCTGTGGACATGGATTCTATTGGTATGGAGGAAGCCGATGGGTTGCTCGACAGGGACAACCAAAACATACTATGGTTTTCTGGAGATCTGATTGTGGTAGCAACTCTGAAGCAAGCATAAGCTCACCTAAGTTTTCGGGGTTGTGGCGCTAGAGAGTGTAGTGTTTATGTTGGGGTGCATGGGGTTTACGATTTGCATGTAGAAGCTCTGCATGGTAGATTAGGTGGTGCATATGGTGTTGCAACAACTGAGGTAAAGGAAAGGGTAGCCACAGAGGCAAAGAAAAGTGTAGAGAGAACTATTGTAGAGAGAGCTACAACAGAGGCAAGACTCAGAGCTGAGCCTCTGTTGCTAAAGGAGGTCGTAGAGTACATGATTGATGTGGATTCTCACATGTGGATCATGCGCTCCAACAAGTCCAACTTTTTTAGGATCATGGACATGTTGTTAGGTTTGTAGGTGTGACTAGATGGTTTGGGGATATTTGTTATTGGAAAAACCTTGTGACAATAGTTCTAGTCCACATCATGTTCCTGTGTGGTACCTTGAGCTTATTTTGCCCATTGTTTTCCTTTACATGTTTTTTATTGGAATATGGCATTACCATTGGAGGTCACGACATTATCCCCTCAAGGACACCATTATGAGTAGTTCTAGTCCTCCTTGTGTTGAAATTGATTCACTTGATCGATGTATAGCACTTACGGTGGTGGTAATTCTAATGATTGTAAGAGTGTTGAGTGGAAGGGAACATTGGGAGTTTGGGAATTTTATGGTTAATCTGTCTCTTGGATAGCCTCGATACTAAGTAATGGTGGTGGATTTGGTTGTTTCCTTTCTTGATTCTTTTCTCGATTATTTGGAGCTTTGTTTTGATAAGGTCTCTACAATATATGCATGTGCCTTCACAAACATGGTCAAGGGTGATCCCACAAAGCTGGTTTACAATTTTTGGAAGATTATTGATTTTTGCTGAAATCACATATTTAAAAAAAATAATGATTTAAGCCTTAAAAAGTTCCATTTTAAGGATTTAAATTGAAGATGGTTTGATCAAACAACCATTGATCAAACTCCCTTGGATAGAACCCCGCTAGTTTTAAACCATACCTACAACAAAGTCTCCTTTACACCTATCAAAATGCTGATAAAAAATCACTTTTGATTTACCTTTTGGGGATCAAATGAATTCATTTAAAATTTATTTGAAATGATCATGGTAGTCCTCAGAACGAGCTATCCAACAAATATAATTTTAATATGTTTTGGTTTTATTATGTATGTATTTTTTTAGTTTGATTAAACATAGGTTTTCCACTGAAAATCAAGTTCTTTGTTCTGCACATGTGGAAAAATAACAGATTATCAAAATAAAATTAAAAAAAATATGTTTAGGCTAGGTATTGATGTCCTTGCTCCATTAAAAATAAATAAATTGAATTTCGATACATATAGAAAAAGTTATGTTGTATACAGTCTGCTTATGTTTCAATTGTAAGTGGTTTGACTTCAAAACTTGATTAAGGAAAAAAATATTTAATAAAACACTATGAAACCAAATGAAAGTACTAGATATCATAGTTACAAATCTAAATTTGAAAAAATTAAAATTTTATCCTTCATACAAAAAAGGTTATGTTGTATACGGTGAGCATCACTCCTGAAAAATGTTGTTTTAAAAAAAAAACTAGTTTTTGAAGGAGATGGAAAAAGAAGTGCAATATGATTCCAATTTTTTTGAAAAACTATATTTAGAATCTATAGACAAAACATCACAAATCACTAGTTTTCATCATCTTCAAATTCCTCACGGTTTAGCCACTATAGGAGCCCGAAAGTGAAGATTTAGTTATTTAAAAAATCAGTTCAATGTCCAGTTTGCCCAAAAATTGTAAACTAGTATTGTGGGATCACCCCCCAAGATATGGAAATTCTCTCAGCTAAACATCAGATTCATTTGCAAGGATTAATGGGCTTTCGGATTACAAAATAATTTGCGGATTTGAAGAGAAAAATGTATATTACATGTCTAGTGAAGAGTGGGATAATATATCGGTTAGGGGTGAAATGGAATGCAAAGAGCAGCAGGGCTCTAAGCATAGTGTTATCAGTGACACCACTCCTTTGGGCAATGAAAATAGTGGAATTGGTTACAATGTCCAAAATGGTGGAGATTTAAACTATGGTACTCAAAATGGGGTAAGTGGACTAGAAGACAACTTGAGAAGGTTGAATGAGTGTTCAGATGGCACGAGTATGAGATTTGGAAGGCATAATCAGAAGAATGATAGCCAAACAGATGTAATAACTCAATTCAAAAATTCTTTGGGTATTGATGACCTGGTAAGAGACTATGCTCAGAGGAAAATAGAGATGAAGAAAGGGAAGAAAGCAATGGGAAAAATCTTGCAAGAGGAAGGTGTTGCGATTGATTGGGAAACATGGAAAAGACTTATACAAAGTGTCTTTGAACAAAGGTTAAAGCCCTACAATGTGGGCTTGTTTTCAAAATAACAATAAGTTTAGAGTAGGGGATATCTCGATGCGGCTCTTGCAGCCTGGATTGGACTGCAAGTGAGAGATTGCTGGTGTAACATTTACTATTTATGCAACCCAATCCTCATAGTGTAGCAGTTCTGACATTATTTTTACTGCTCCCTCATTTAATATCAACCTTTAAATGTAATTTCATGTAACTATACTAGGAAGAACAAAGTGATTTATATATACATTATGAGCTGCAGATATATGATGCATGTTTTTTTGGAAATTAATATAAAGAGCAATCCCTTGCTCAAAGTGGATGTAGCCATTTGGTGAACCAATTTAAAAAACTTTGACTCTTCTCTCTTTCTTGTGTTTTGTGTCTGATTTTGTTTAAAGATTTTTTTTTTGACTCTTTGTCTTTTACAGAAAGCTCAACATAGAAGGATAAGAGAAGATTTGTTGCACACATATTAGAGGAAGCTACGAAGAGGTTTAGAGGGGGTTGCATCTAAAAAAAGAATTGATATTGAATACAAAAAGAAACTGCTAGTAGAAGGTCGTGACTAGAGAAAAAGAGCTAGTTGTGGGTAGATAAAAGAGCTAAGACAATAGGTTAGAATTTGTACAAGGCTGATCCCACAAAGCTGGTTTACATTTTATGAGAGGAATTGATTTTTGTTGAAATCACAAATTCTTAGAAAATATAATGATTTAAGCTTTAAAAAGCTCCATTTTAAGGATTCTAATTGAAGAGGGTTTGATCAAACCACCTTAGATCAAACCCCCTTGGATAGAACCTCACTAGTTTTAACCCATACCTATAAATGAGTCTCCTTTACACTTATCAAAATGCTGATAAAAAATCACTTTTGATTTACCTTTTGGGGGATCAAATGAATTCATTTAAAATATATTTGAAATGATTATGGTAGTCCTCAGAATGAGCTATCCAAAAAATATAATTTTAAGATGTTTTGGTTTTATTATGTATTTGTTTTTTTAGTTTTATTAATCATAGGTTTTTCATTAAAAATGAAGGTCTATGTTCTGCACATGTGGAAAAATAGCAGATTATCAATTCTCTTTTTTGAAAAATATGAGTGCACTAGATATTGAAGTCCTTGATCCAACATTTTTTTTTTGAATTTATATATGTACAAAAAAAGTTACACGTTATACGATCGTACTATGTCCGAATTGTAATTGGTTTGAATTTGAAACTTGATTAAAAAGAAAAAAAATTCAATAAAAATCTATCTAACCAAGTGGAAGCACTAGATATCAAAGTTACAAATCTTAATTCAAAAGAATTAGAATTTTATCCTTCATGAAATTTTTTTTATACGTTATACGATGTGCGTCACTTTTTAAAAATGTTGTTTTCTGAAAAAAATCAGTTTTCGTGGGAGATGGAAAAAGAAGTGCAATTTGATTCCAAAAATTTTGAATTTTTTTTTTTAGAATCTACAGACAAAATGTGATGAGACTCTAGTTTTCATCATCTTCAAATTACTCATGGTTTAGCCGCTATAGGTGCCCGAATGTGAAGATTTAGTTAAAAATCATAATTTCAGTGTCTAGTTTGGCCAAAAATTGTAAACCACTATTGTGGGATCACCCACAAGTAATCAGAAAAAAGAGAGCTTTGATTTGGGAAAATAACCAATGCTAGGTGAGGGATTCATTGTTTTTTGAGGAGAAAATGTTTATTAGAGAGGCATGAATTAGAGAGTGCCTGTGTGAAGGGTATGTTAGTGGAAGTTGCTGAATAGAGGAAGAGGCAGATTGATAGTCTAAGAAGCATGAGGCCATGAATGGCCAATGGATTGTAATTAAAAAATAAATCAATAAAATTGAAGTTTGTTGCAATTGTTGTTTGTTTGTTCAAATATGGTAGAGTTTTTCTTGTGATTCCATGTTTGTAAATGGTGTTTTTGTAGAGGGGAGTACTCTCTTGCATCAAAACCCAAAATCCATAAGCATAATAAATCCCAAAGAAATCCCACTAGTCAAAGCCTACTATTATGGGAGTACATTAGAGGCCTAATCAATATAGGGATATTCAATCTAGAAAAAGTATATCCATCTCGTCTAAGAGGCAATGGAGGCTATGTTAAGAGCTCATTCCAAAGCATGGTCAAACTTTCTCTCAACCAAATCAAGGTCAAATTACCTAAGGTAGTTCCATCCATCATACAATAAAATACCAAGAAAAAGAAACCCAATATAATCCTATCCATCATCCAATCACCCCCTTTTGTATGATGAGACACTTGATCCCCATGAACATAAACATGAAAATCAATCACATCAATCTTATTAGCAATCATGTTACAAATGATATTGATCACATCGAGCATGAGGATAAATAATTCATGATTGATCATATTGAGAATATTATTTAAAAGGATAACACAATCATGAATGTAGAGAAATGGTAAAATTCCTATCAACTTGGCCCAACCACCGTTGTCTAATTTGGTTTTATTATAGGGGAACATATTGAAACTTTCAATAGTTCTTGTGTCTAAAGATGAGTTCACATCTTATTTTCCAAGAAAAAGGCATCTCATCATAAATCAAATATGTTAGATCATGAATATCAAGGTAAAGGATTAAGCCTTCGTGAGTAAGGAATCTTGGAACCCATACATGTTAATATAAATCAAGGATTTTAGGGTATTAGATATAGGTCTCATGATGAACATACTAAGGATGTTCGTGAAACTTCTAAAAATTCTAAGTAAAATTCTTCCAAAATCAAAATTAGTTCTTGCCATTACTCCTATAAAGAATGTGTAATGCGAGAAACCTTTTACCCATGCCACTATCCCTATCATCCTAACTGATCTTCCATCACCTAAATTCACTAATCAAAACCAAGGAAATCACACACCATTTGAATTATTTCAAAATGATGAAGCTGTCATGAAAGTCATGGGATTTTAAGATGATATTTCCTTAAGGGATCACATAATGAAATTTGAAATTGATTTGGATGTATTAGAATATGAATTAACAATTGAACAAATCAAGGGTTGCCATAACATAAAACATCACCATATAATATCAAATCATAATCAAGTAAAAAATAAAAATCACTCCAAAGGGCCATGTGATTTCACCAATTAAAAAGGTAGCAAAGAAACAATATGGATCCCAAAGCAAAGAGAAGTAATGAAGCATCTAAATCCATGTAACGCCCCACCACGCAACCCTAGAGGATGTTGCAAACAACTACTTAAACAGGCTAATTTTTTTTTTGTTTAAGTACAATTAATAAGCAAGTTCGCTTCCCAATGCAACCATCCCCTAAGGTTACGAGACTAAAATTACTTAACAACCCACAATAACAACACAAATGAAACCATAACATTTATCTATACAAGATAATAAGTAAGCATACATTCCATACAAGATAAATACATCCAACATACTAGATAAATTTCAATACAATTTATCCAAATTAAATAATAAGATTACATCTCTCATTCCCCGAATGAGGTAAGTCTGATAAATATAATTACAATTATAACTTTCCACCTCAATAACATAGAGGGGTAAAATAATACAAGATCAACTGAAATGAAATAAAGCAAGAACTGAAACTGAATTCCATGAGCTCTCCAACTAGAAGTCTCATCCACAAGAACATGAAGATAGCCCAACGGATTTAGGTGCACGCCATCCAACCAAGTGGAACCCAAAGGCCCACCCCTCGTGCTAGGAGATAGTAACCAGGAATCCTAGCCAAGACCATCTACCTCTAGACACAGGCTAACATAAACTGAACCAAATTGAAACAACCAATCACATGAACCTCACAAGTACAACACGTGAGCATCATGAGTACAACACCAGTACCACATAAGCACATCACAAGTACAACTCAAATTCAACATAAGTACAACTCTACATGGTCACATTGCTTCCAGAAATAAAGCAGATCAAGTATGTTAAGAGAACCGTACACATAATAATCGAATACCAACTATGGTCACATCAGGTATGTTAAGGAAACCATATCCACAATAAACAAGAACCAACTGTTGTCCTAGATAGAGTGTCATCACACAACTTGTCATGGGTTATCCTCTGGGATTCTTCCTAGGCTCCGCCCCCCACAAGAAAAGGTTATCCTAGTGACCTTTACCGAATCCCGATCCCCATATTCACTCATGTGGAATCAAATACCTTTCGTACAGACAAGATAGATGACCTTGCCATTCTAGGCCTTCCCACCCATCCCAAGCCTAACCGAGCACTTGGGTCCATGAGTGAGGCATAATTATCTTGATTAGTGAGAAGTACCACCTAATCTTCTAAGATTTTTTTTAGTTATCACTTGATTAAACCACCTCCGTAAGTTATCCAGTTTACCTCTTCCTGGTTCCGGCCCCTACGGAAGCCACTCTTCTACTTGACAACACACATACCATTCAAACACCAAGGGTATCGAAGTGTACAAACAAGATAACACATCCACTCCTTTCTTAGGAGGTGACAAAGATAAACCATCTCCAAATACTGGAGGTAACAACAATAAAAAACCGCTCTTGACCGCTCCTGACAAGGAGGCACACATTACAAAATCCACTCCTTTCTCAGGAGGCACAAAACATTCCCATTTGTGGAAACCGGGTAAACACTGACCATACACCATGCACTACCCAAGGGAATTAACAAATAGTCGACATCCCAAGACGACAACCGAAAGAACGAAAGAACCCATCTAGAAGACTTACGAATAAAACACCCTTTAATCCATTTCCCAAACAAGAGCATGAAGGGAATATTCACTAAAGGCACATGAAATAAACTACCTTTGGATATTTTAAACCCATTTTCCACATAATCATTCAATAATTTATTGCATTAAATACACTGAATCAAAGTATGTCTTTTCCAGACAAGGGAGAAATTACAAACTCAATCCTTACTTCCATACTGGCATTTAAATAATAATTAAATAACCATTTATTCCCATAAATCAAAATACATTGATTTAAAATAAATGTTGTTTCCTCATTTCAATATAGCCATTTTAAAACAAATGTTTAACTCGACTTGAAAACGTATTGTTTTGAAAGTCAAAACTATTTTCCCTAAAAAAATAATGTTTAAAAATAAAACAATAATTTAATTCGAGATATCATATTTCTCCATTTTCTCAATTTAATTTAAATCATGCCATTGGAAAATCAATAAGTTCCTATGCATATTTAATTTAAATTACCACTCTAAATATGCAAATATTATTTGAAAAAACAAAACATTATCTACCAATATAATAATAAAATAAATATTTTAAATATTATAATATAATAATAATAATATTATATATTATAATATTTAAAATAAAATTTAATATTTAAAATATTGTTTACATTCTATTTTTTTTTTTAATTTTTTTTTTCAACCAACCCCTGGCACCTCGGGCCGTGCGCCAACCCTTTGGGGTTGGGCCGCGTGCAAGGTTAGGTTTTCACCAGGCGGTGACCGTGGACGGATTGCAGGCGGCGGCGTTTTCTTCCCTCAGTCACGGTTTTTCTGCCCGCGGTTTTCCTTTTACCGCCGCACGTTTTAGGTCATAGGCGGTGGAGGTTTAAGGGCTGGCGGAGGTGGAGGCTAGGCCAGGTGGCAATGACTGTGCTAAGCACAGTCGTCCACCCTTGCGGGTGGTGCGGCTGTGCTTAGCACAACTGACCACTAGTGGCGGTGGCGGCTGCGTTAGCGTCGGCCACGGGGGTGTTTGGAGCACACTAGGTGCGACTCCCTCCACCCACCTCCATGGGAGGTGCGGTGGGGGTTGAGCCCCCAACCCCCCCAACTACATTTAATTAAAAAAACCTTCCACCTGCGGATTTTGAAATCCGAACCTCATTTGGGGTTTTTTGAAAATTTCGATAGCACCACTTCATAAGAAGAAAATTTTTATAAAGGAAAAGCATACAGATATAAATATAAATATATATAACAAAACATATATTTATATACGCTTATACATGGATTCAACATCTTTTAAGGAATTGAAGAAATAAATAGAACAAATAAAATTGAGATCACAGCCAAGAACACAAAGATTTTCTTGAAGTAATTCATATCCAAATGTGGATTTTTGCAAACAAATAAAAGCTTAAGACATGAACCTGATTATCCAAGAACATGAGAGGATCCAAATGGTGCATAGATCCTTGCCTCGATTCCCTCTTCAAATCAACCATTTCTTCAGATTCAACCCAAAACCCACAAAATGCAAAATTCTTCCTCCCTCCATTTTCAATTTTTCCAAAATTTTCATAATCCAAAATTGTGATGAAATTTCAAACATAAGGATAAAACCCTAAAATTTTAACAACCACCCTCATAAATTCTCCAAAACAAAAAATGCAAGATATTTCAATTTCTTCAATTTTTTTGAATTCAAACTTCTAATTTGACTTTTAATTCATTTTCATAATTTTCAATTTTCACATAATAAAATTCATAATTTCAAAATGAACTTATCCAACTTCAACAAAATCAATTTAATTAATTAATAAATAAATCTAATCCACGATTAAATTATTTATTAATTAAATTAATTAATAAAATAAATTACATTATTAACATAATACCAGTACAATTTCAATCTCACAAATTAAATGCATACAGCCATATGATTACCCTTTTTTAACTTGCAATTAAATAAAATCCAGGCAAGATGATCAATCATGAAAGCAACATAACTCGACTAACACCAGATGACACACTAAGACTAGGGTGACGACTTGGCACGGACAACCTAGCTACTATCTCCCAATTGAATACCATTGGGCATTGAACATGCTCCAACCTATGAAACTAGGTGGAGTCGATGTCCTGTACCTGTCAACTTGCGAACACAGAGTATATCCACATGCATATATATATGTTAAAATTAAAACACACTGTAAAGAGGAAATCTCAGGAGCCCAGGGCGCTCACAAGCGAGTGATGCAATCTTGTCCCCTTCACCAATACAATCTTACTAACTGACGAATCTAACATCATTAATATGATCAAAAGCATAAACATCATTAATTCAATTAACCACTATGCTAATCCAAAGCATGACATAATGATAACATCAGGATCAAACACCATCATAATAAAATATCACATTCACATCGCTTTGCAGATAGCGATCAAACAACTGAGTTCTAAGTCAAAGCACTTAATAGAAAATAAGGCATAACCAAACAGAACACTGTTCGGTCAAAAGAGCAAAACGGAGGGATCTTACATCCTCCCCCCCTAGGGTCAGGCTTACTCCTAGAAGCCTGCAACTATCCCTAGTGCAAACTCCATACAATCACACATAACCAAGGGTTCCAAACTGAACCACTCCAAGCCTCGACATAAACAATAGCAACCCATGCCGAATACAACTCAGCCAAGTACAATGCCAATCCAAATATGACAACATGGTGGAGCAACCACCAACCAAGTCTCCAAACAAACAACACATAACCATGGATTATCACCCATAATACACGTATGTACCAATACACATCACTCAGAAAGCAACATACCAACCCATGATAGAAGAATCCATGAACCAAGAACATCTAACCAACTCAAATAAATCCAACAAGACCATGATGACCTATCTCTTGCTGTATAAGGTGATCAACCTCCAAGAGATAGTCATCACAACAAAGGTGAGTAGTGGGTCCTAGTTGCAAAACAACCTCACATACCCCATCCTCAATGTTTCCTGCATCTACTTCCTCGTACACACTCACCAAGTCCGTATCATACGTCCTTGGAGAGGAATTACAATACAACACATAACCAACATTGAAAACAACAAAGATAACTAGCTTAGCCACCAAGTTCATAAAGAAGATAAAATTGAAGTTCCATTTCAACAATAAGGGAATAAATGTGCACAATTTCAACATTGAATCAAATATATAACCACTAGGGTTACAAAAAAATAAGATCACAAATTATGGCTAAACCTTCATAATCAAATATATCAAAGTGTCGGTCCTCACAAGCAACCGAAAAGAATCATCAATAACCGAAAGAAAGTTCACAATCTTTAAATTTCACTATACAACAACTGTGTGACTAGTTACTAGCCACAAAACAAGGAAGGAGGAAACAACATCAGACAAAAATGATAACAACCCTCGTGTGATGCGGAATGAACACATAATCCACATGACCAGAGTGTATCCATGACTCTCAAACAAGATACAATTGCTGGTTTATTTCATTTATAGGGAACCACTACATACATACCCCATAGGAAACATTCGATTCCAAACTCATGGGATACGTATCGAAACTTCCTAACCAAAACCTTTTATCAGGTTACTTTCACGCTACTCTTTCTCATAGAGTACCTCATGCTAAAGTAGAAGCCATGAACACGTGATCACTTAACCATTCCACTAACAATTCACAGGGACAACACAATGGGCGCAAATGTACCCAGAGAACCTAGTGTTTAAACCTAGGCTCTGATACCATGTGTAATGCCCCGCCACGCAACCCTAGAGGATGTTGCAAATAACTACTTAAACAAGCTAATTTTTTTTTTTGTTTAAGTACAATTAATAAGCAAGTTCGCTTCCCAATGCAACCATCCCCTAAGGTTACGAGACTGAAATTACTTAACAACCCACAATAACAACATAAATAAAACCATAACATTTATCTACACAAGATAATAATTACGCATACATTCCATACAAGATAAATACATCCAACATACTAGATAACTTTCAATATAATTTATCCAAATTAAATAATAAGATTACATCTCTCATTCCCCGAATGAGGTAAGTCTGATAAATATAATTACAATTACAACTTTCCACCTCGATAACATAGAGGGGTAAAATAATACAAGATCAACTGAAATGAAATAAAGCAAGAACTGAAACTGAATTCCATGAGCTCTCCAACTAGAAGTCTCATCCACAAGAACATGAAGATAGCCCAACGGATTTAGGTGCACGCCATCCAACCAAGTGGAACCCAAAGGCCCACCCCTCGTGCTAGGAGATAGTAACCAGGAATCCTAGCCAAGACCATCTACCTCTAGACACAGGCTAACATAAACTGAACCAAATTGAAACAACCAATCACATGAACCTCACAAGTACAACACGTGAGCATCATGAGTACAACACCAGTACCACATAAGCACATCACAAGTACAACTCAAATTCAACATAAGTACAACTCTACATGGTCACATTGCTTCCAGAAATAAAGCAGATCAAGTATGTTAAGAGAACCGTACACATAATAATCGAATACCAACTATGGTCACATCAGGTATGTTAAGGAAACCATATCCACAATAAACAAGAACCAACTGTTGTCCTAGATAGAGTGTCATCACACAACTTGTCATGGGTTATCCTCTGGGATTCTTCCTAGGCTCCGCCCCCCACAAGAAAAGGTTATCCTAGTGACCTTTACCGAATCCCGATCCCCATATTCACTCATGTGGAATCAAATACCTTTCGTACAGACAAGATAGATGACCTTGCCATTCTAGGCCTTCCCACCCATCCCAAGCCTAACCGAGCACTTGGGTCCATGAGTGAGGCATAATTATCTTGATTAGTGAGAAGTACCACCTAATCTTCTAAGATTTTTTTTAGTTATCACTTGATTAAACCACCTCCGTAAGTTATCCAGTTTACCTCTTCCTGGTTCCGGCCCCTACGGAAGCCACTCTTCTACTTGACAACACACATACCATTCAAACACCAAGGGTATCGAAGTGTACAAACAAGATAACACATCCACTCCTTTCTTAGGAGGTGACAAAGATAAACCATCTCCAAATACTGGAGGTAACAACAATAAAAAACCGCTCTTGACCGCTCCTGACAAGGAGGCACACATTACAAAATCCACTCCTTTCTCAGGAGGCACAAAACATTCCCATTTGTGGAAACCGGGTAAACACTGACCATACACCATGCACTACCCAAGGGAATTAACAAATAGTCGACATCCCAAGACGACAACCGAAAGAACGAAAGAACCCATCTAGAAGACTTACGAATAAAACACCCTTTAATCCATTTCCCAAACAAGAGCATGAAGGGAATATTCACTAAAGGCACATGAAATAAACTACCTTTGGATATTTTAAACCCATTTTCCACATAATCATTCAATAATTTATTGCATTAAATACACTGAATCAAAGTATGTCTTTTCCAGACAAGGGAGAAATTACAAACTCAATCCTTACTTCCATACTGGCATTTAAATAATAATTAAATAACCATTTATTCCCATAAATCAAAATACATTGATTTAAAATAAATGTTGTTTCCTCATTTCAATATAGCCATTTTAAAACAAATGTTTAACTCGACTTGAAAACGTATTGTTTTGAAAGTCAAAACTATTTTCCCTAAAAAAATAATGTTTAAAAATAAAACAATAATTTAATTCGAGATATCATATTTCTCCATTTTCTCAATTTAATTTAAATCATGCCATTGGAAAATCAATAAGTTCCTATGCATATTTAATTTAAATTACCACTCTAAATATGCAAATATTATTTGAAAAAACAAAACATTATCTACCAATATAATAATAAAATAAATATTTTAAATATTATAATATAATAATAATAATATTATATATTATAATATTTAAAATAAAATTTAATATTTAAAATATTGTTTACATTCTATTTTTTTTTTTAATTTTTTTTTTCAACCAACCCCTGGCACCTCGGGCCGTGCGCCAACCCTTTGGGGTTGGGCCGCGTGCAAGGTTAGGTTTTCACCAGGCGGTGACCGTGGACGGATTGCAGGCGGCGGCGTTTTCTTCCCTCAGTCACGGTTTTTCTGCCCGCGGTTTTCCTTTTACCGCCGCACGTTTTAGGTCATAGGCGGTGGAGGTTTAAGGGCTGGCGGAGGTGGAGGCTAGGCCAGGTGGCAATGACTGTGCTAAGCACAGTCGTCCACCCTTGCGGGTGGTGCGGCTGTGCTTAGCACAACTGACCACTAGTGGCGGTGGCGGCTGCGTTAGCGTCGGCCACGGGGGTGTTTGGAGCACACTAGGTGCGACTCCCTCCACCCACCTCCATGGGAGGTGCGGTGGGGGTTGAGCCCCCAACCCCCCCAACTACATTTAATTAAAAAAACCTTCCACCTGCGGATTTTGAAATCCGAACCTCATTTGGGGTTTTTTGAAAATTTCGATAGCACCACTTCATAAGAAGAAAATTTTTATAAAGGAAAAGCATACAGATATAAATATAAATATATATAACAAAACATATATTTATATACGCTTATACATGGATTCAACATCTTTTAAGGAATTGAAGAAATAAATAGAACAAATAAAATTGAGATCACAGCCAAGAACACAAAGATTTTCTTGAAGTAATTCATATCCAAATGTGGATTTTTGCAAACAAATAAAAGCTTAAGACATGAACCTGATTATCCAAGAACATGAGAGGATCCAAATGGTGCATAGATCCTTGCCTCGATTCCCTCTTCAAATCAACCATTTCTTCAGATTCAACCCAAAACCCACAAAATGCAAAATTCTTCCTCCCTCCATTTTCAATTTTTCCAAAATTTTCATAATCCAAAATTGTGATGAAATTTCAAACATAAGGATAAAACCCTAAAATTTTAACAACCACCCTCATAAATTCTCCAAAACAAAAAATGCAAGATATTTCAATTTCTTCAATTTTTTTGAATTCAAACTTCTAATTTGACTTTTAATTCATTTTCATAATTTTCAATTTTCACATAATAAAATTCATAATTTCAAAATGAACTTATCCAATTTCAACAAAATCAATTTAATTAATTAATAAATAAATCTAATCCACGATTAAATTATTAATTAATTAAATTAAATTAATTAATAAAATAAATTACGTTATTAACATAATACCAGTACAATTTCAATCTCACAAATTAAATGCATACAGCTATATGATTACCCTTTTTTAACTTGCAATTAAATAAAATCCAGGCAAGATGATCAATCATGAAAGTAACATAACTCGACTAACACTAGACGACACACTAAGACTAGGGTGATGACTTGGCATGAAAAACCTAGCTACTATCTCCCAATCGAATACCGTTGGACATTGTACACGCTCCAACTTGTGAAACCAGGTGGAGTTGATGTCCTATACCTGTCAACCTGCGAACACAGAGTATATCCACTTGCATATATATGTTAAAATTAAAACACACCGTAAAGAGGAAATCTCGGGATTGCAGGGTGCTTGCAAGCGAGTGATGCAATCTCATCCCCTTCACCAATATAGTCTTACTAACTGACGAATCTAACATCATTAATATGATCAAAAGCATAAACATCATTAATTCAATTAACCACTATGCTAATCCAAAGCATGACATAATGATAACATCAGGATCAAACAACATCATAATAAAATATCACATTCACATCGCTTTACAGATAGCGATCAAACAACAACTGAGTTCTAAGTCAAAGCACTTAACAGAAAATAAGGCATAACCAAACAGAACACTGTTCGGTCAAAAGAGCAAAACGGAGGGGTCTTACAGTCCATACCTCCAAAACCCAATCTATTTTAAAACTAGCACTTGCACTAGAAGGAGGTGCAAGGATTACGCCGATAGAAAATTATATATAAAAGTTAATTTGCTAGAGAATATAATTTTATATGTGCATAAAAGATACAATTTAATTACAATATCTTATGTATAGAATAGTATTTTTTATGTATACAATTTTTAAATACAATCTTAACTTAAGATTGATGATTTGTCTTCAAGCTATCATTTCTCCCTTGAATTTTGTTTCAAACTTTATTAGTTTTTTTATTTTGACTAACATAATAATAAACTTACCTATTATACATTTGATTCACGATTTTATCTTATGACCAAGTTCAAAAGTGAGCTTGACATGTGATGAGATTGTGATATAAAAGTTTATAAAATACATTTGATTGCCACCTATGTTTACAAATAGGTAAACCAACTGCCCGTTTAATGATAAAATCCTCTAAAATGTCAGTTGAAAGCCTTCAAAATCTCACTTATCACATAAAAGCTAGCTAAATATTGATTGGACAACTAGAATATTTCATTTTCATTTGCATTTTTTGTCAATTTGATGACAACTTATTTTTTCATTTGCAATGCTTTATGTTTTAAATATGTATTCAAATATTTCATAATTAGATAATACTTAATTTTTTTAAAGAAAAAATCTAGATTTGTCTAAATTTATTTCATTCCATTATTTAGTACTTATTATTAATTGTTTAATCTAGTCAAATGCAACTAGAATTTGTAGTGCATCCATGCATAAACACATACTCTCTAACATATTAACATATATACAGTTTTCTATCGGCATAATCCTTGAACCTCTTTATGTGCAAGTACTAGTATATATCTCTCTATATAGAATTGTCTCCCCCTCTATCTCTTTTTTTTTTTAATCTCTCTAAAGATCAATTAAACTATCATATATTTTATATATTAATTTGATTTGTTCTATATAAATATATATTAATTAAAAATTATAATAATTTCATGTTTATATTTAATAATTTTATTATAGAATATAATATATAATAATATAACATATATATACTATTATATATAATAATAAATATAATATAATTATATATCATGTAATTTATTATATTATAAAATATACATAATACATTGATTATACTTTATGTTATATAAAAATATAATAATTATTAATTATAATAATTATATATATATATTAAATAATTTTATTAAAGAATATAATATATAATAATAAAAAATAATATAATTATATCATTTAAAATTTCTTTTTTATTATATAAAATATAGATTATATATTAATTATGTTAATATATATTTAAAGTAAAGGACATCATAATGTAAAAAACCTACCTAAATGCGCTCATTATTAGGATCTTGGTCATAATGTTCATTTTAATAAATATATTCTAAAACCCTCGTCGAAAGCTTATTTTCAGGTTGTAGCTCACCAAATTAGAGAAGTGAAAGCTCAATACTAGCTAGAATAGTGATGGGGAAAGAAGCCAAAAACCAACAAAAAACCAACAAAAAATAGCCGAAAAAACTATGAAGAATATTAAAAAATATGATGAATAATTATGAACGACTGAGATTGGTTTATTTGTCTAGCTTTTACATGCCACCTATTAAATTCCTAGGCATTGTATGTCATCAGCTCTAAGGTTGTATACCAGTTTACAAATGGATATGGGCTATATTTTGGTAAAAGAAGACTGTATATTCGCATGAGACAGGTTTTGATTGAAAGTTCACTCTACATATAGCCTATTGACTAATAACTCTATAGATAGCCTATCGACTAATAAAAATCACATATCTCATCCAAAATCCAATCTTAAAATCGCAAATGCAAATTGTAATATTCCAATCCTAAGCCCAAAACTTCATAATCCATTTCGATCGCTAAATCCCAAAATCTTAAATTCAAATGTACAAAATCCATTTTGATCCCTAAATCCCATAATCTCAAATCCAAAATATAAAATTTGTTTGGATCCCTAAATCCAAAAATATGAATTTAAAGGTTCAAAATCTATATGAATCCATAATCTCAAATTTTGAAATCCAAAAAATAAAGCATCTTTAAAGATCCTAAATCTTGTACAATGAAAACTCAAAATCCTATTGTCAAAGATTGAAAAATCCCCCATCCAATTCATTGAAAATCCAATTGCAGTATGCACCATGGTATGTGGTATTGTTGGTCTTGATTCTACTTGGTACTATAACATTTAATCACACCTTCACAACCCCATCCTTCCATCTCCCCTTTGGTCTTGAGTGCATATTTGGGAATGTTTTCTTCTAACATTTTCCCAAGGACATAAAGTTAGTCCAATTAGATGGTTGACCAAGGAGAACTTGATCCTTATTATTCAACAATCTCCCCTAAGGTATTTCTAAATACTACAATCCTTGTGCATCTTCGAATATCAATAATCAAGCTAATACATGTTATAAAATTTCATAGGTTGCTAGGTTGATCTTGTAAGTTATAGATTGATCTTGTATATTAGGTCATTCCTATGGTACTTGAGTTTGATCTTAACGGATGCAAATTCAACCCACAAACATTTTAGAGACTATATAGAACCTAAACCATTTATCAAAAGGTGAGCATTCATTTTCTAGACCAAGACAATTATATTTTGTAAAACTAAAAACTTTATTTCAACTCATTTAATTTCCAACATATTTATTTATTATAATTATCAATTCTTGATTAATATTAAAACTAGATTAATCTAAGATATTGTATTTCCTTGTTAAATCAAGCCCTATATTTCAGCATGTGTAATCAATATTTAAATACTACTTACTAATCTTTTTCCAGTGTAAGACTCTTCCAATAAATTATAAACAAACTAAGATGCACAATAAAATCCAAAAATTTAAGATATGGACATTTTTTCAATCCTAATGTAGGCCCATCTATTATTTACTTTTTTTAAATGAAAATTAGTTTTAACATTAATTCAACTGAAAATAAGTAATATGATCTAAATATAGTTTTATTTCAGGAATTTATAGAGTTAACTTAAGGGAGAAAATTACAGTAAATTTTAAGCAAAGGTTTTCAAGCATAGTAAACATTTTCATCATTAAAAATAATAGGCCATAAAACAACTCTTCAGATCTTATTCTGTTGCTTTCTTTTGTAGAAAATATCATACATGCCTGACCTTCAACTTTCTCTTTCTGCTGCTAAAAGCATAAGCGCTGTCCTTGATTTTTACAAGATAATGCCATGTCATCCTTCACCATTTTCTACTCTCTGTGGTGGAGGAGGAGAAATTGGGAGAACATAAGACACAGGGCCATTAGGCTTAGGAGAAGGTGGGACCAGACCCCCTCTTCTTGCAAGTTTTCTCACTTCCACACCACTCTTTCCACCCTCAAATGGCAACGTATTTGATGAACGGCCTACACTTGTTCCGTCTAATCTCACTGCAAAATCACCTGTATTAGGCAATATCCCCCCCGGTGAGCTTACCTTATCAACACCTGCAATCAAAACATGAAGCTATGCATTACCATGCCATATATTACAGATAAGTGCTAAGCATTCTTCTTGTGGATTATTCTTTCAACCCCTCCTTAAACCCTACTTATCTGATACAAAGGCTTAAACAATCAATATGTTATTTACTTGGGGACCCCTTCCCCACTGTAAGTAACGTACGGACACTTTACAGGAAACCCCCCTTAGATACTATGTTAATGCAAACATTCATATATTAACCTGTATTGTTTTTTATTTTGATCTAAATTTGGTTTCGTGGGTTTTTTTTCAATATTTGAGATCAAATTTCATATCTATCATTCTAAAACAGAAAGTAAGAAATGGGAAATAAAATTATAGATCATAAAATTTAATTGGAAACTTTGAAAAAAAGCCATAAATGAAATCCAAAAAATGCATGCTACCATGTTATGTTTTCCTCTTGTTTTGCTGCCAACAATATGAATAAAAATGGAATTAAAATACCTGACTTGTTCAAGAAGAAGATAAAAAGTAAGAGAAACAAAACACTCCATGATGCAGTTACACTCTTGACAGTAGAAAAATCCATCACATAAATTTTGTGGAGGGCTTTCCCAAGCAAACTATATTTTTATAAAGTCTTGAATCCTTAAATAGGGGTGTTAATCTGGTTGTTAATCGTCTAAATCCAAACCTGCCTTCAAAATAAATCCATCGAAATTGAGTTTAGTGAGATAGTAGGGTTGGTGAAATTTGACTTCGAATATATTTTATAGCTTTAGTTTCACGCGCCTTCGCAACCTAATGTTCAACCTAAGCATTGAAAATTGACACTAAAAACAGGTCAATGTACAATGTGCCTTAAAAATCATTCAGATACAATGCATTACCGTCATGATGAAGAATCTAGAAACAGAAAGAGACATGAACTATTCGGTGGAGGCATTTTTGTCTCTCACCATCAAATCGCGCGTTGGAAGTGCCAGCCAAGACTTCCCAACCACAAAAAGTAGAACATCCACAATACAAACTGCCAAGAAAGAATGAGGAAACACCTACACAGCTTGAGGAGAACAACAATAAATGTCCAAAAAAACTGCAGAACTCACTTTCCTAGGGCTAGGTTAAGTGCCACCATTGGAAATGACTGTGAAAGGGGGCAACCAGGCATGATGTCAGTTTGTCCAAACAGTAAGAAATTGAAATCAAATGGGAAGAATAAAAGAAACTAGGGGAGAGGACCGAGAGCATGTTTCAATAGTTGTGATAGTAGTTATTTATATAATGTCTAATATTTTTATCACTATTGAAGCAATAGTTGTGACTTTAAAGTTGTTAGTGTTGATGATGACTACCCATAATTAAAAAAAAATGTATTCCTTTGATCTAAAAAACAACCAATCATGTGATTCCACATCAGTGCTCAATAAAACATGCTCTGAATGCACAAGTATTGGTCTCACCTTTTTTTTGGGCCTTCTTAGACAACTTGACAAAAAGCATGCTGATGTGGCATCATATTTGATGATGTGACCCTGAAACCTTAGTTATAAGCACGAGACTTGCCAAGTAAGCTACTGTAAAAAAATTGGGAGTGATTTGAAATTTCCATGTAGGATAATTAGAAGCGCGAAGTTAGGGTGCACAACTACTAGGGATCATTGAAAGGAATGTACTACATATCACCCATGTTGCCAAAACCAATAATAAATACAAGGAACAAATCAATCATAATGCCAAGTTGAAAAAGACATGAAAAAAATCTAGGTATATCCACATAGGTATCAATACATGTAATCACCCAACTAATCTAACATATCCTCATGCAATTATATCCCAAAGTAACACATTTTAAAACATATGCTCAACTTTTGTACTATTATATAAAAAATATTGATTTTTAACACAATTTTATATTCTATTTTTTAGTCTTTTTTCACAAAAGATTGATCTATAGTAACTTGGTTTAGGTCGATACCAACATAATCAGGTTCATCATTTCTTTCTCCATTGTCATTATCTCTCTATCAAGGTTTAATTACCAAACTTGGGTTTTGACTAAGGCAAACCCCCAAACAAACAAAACATATTTTCTCTTTGTGTATGTACAGATTACAAGTTCAAGAAGGATTGAAGATCTTGAAGAGCAATTTTCCATTGTTGCATAAGTTGTCAAACCATGAAAACTAGGTTGCAAACTTTATTTTCGAATTTTTGATAGTGGAACCTATGCAAAGTAGAAGCTAAAGTCCAATATTAGAGGACTACCAGTTTTTTTTTCAGAAGCCTTAACCAAGACCCATTCGCCCTAGGATGAACTTGTCCTTCAACAAATCTCAAAACCAAATTTTGGTGACAAGTGCATGTTTCCTAACCCTTCTTAGATATGCCTGCAAACTATAATTTTAGTTTTTGTACTTTTTGGAATTTGCATTTTAGGTATTAGGTCTTATAATTTATTTAGTTTGAGCATTGCATATCATTTCAATTTGGTTTCAAAATTTTCCTACTATTTTAAGGATTAAGATCCAGGTCTGATTGACTCACCATTGAGGTTGAAAGCCAATCTTTACACCTTGTGATCTCTTTCTTAATGAAATGACCTTAGGAAAATATATAAATAAAGAAAGCACACCCTTAACATTAAAGACCCCCTTATTGTTTAAGGAACCCCTTTCCCCACATTTCATTTTGGTGAACCTGGCATGAACTTTTCATTTTGGTGAACCTGACATTGTACATCATACCTTTTCTGATTTGGAGATCCTTGAAACCCTAGATCTAGGTTTTGCATCATCTTGTTTTGCATTTTATTTAGGGTTAAACATATTGCATGTTTGCATCATTTAAACTCATAGAAATAAAAAAATATTTCATACATTCTACATAATATCTTGCATTAAGGTGTGTTTTAGTCATTTAGATAAGCATTTCATTCAAAATTGCATTAAAAAAAGTTGTTATTTTGTTCATACATTGTCATTTAAATTGCATTTCCATTTCATCATATTTTTGGAAAAACTGTTACTGAAAAATCTGTTTGCAATTAGGAACAATGAGCTTAAATATCAAGTTGAACACTTAGATTTAAATTTTTTAAAATCCTATCCTAGGACTCATTCGCCTTAGGAAAAATCTATCTTGGTACTAGTGATTTTCCATAATTCTACATATTGTTTTGTCTCTGCCTGCTTCATTCTCCTATACTTGTAGATCTATGTTTCAGTTTGATAAATTACATATTTATGTAGTTGATTGTATTTAGTTCAATTGGTGAAAGATAGTACATTGTTTAA
The DNA here is from genome assembly GCA_007115665.2 of Sequoiadendron giganteum. Lineage (NCBI taxonomy): Eukaryota > Viridiplantae > Streptophyta > Pinopsida > Cupressales > Cupressaceae > Sequoiadendron > Sequoiadendron giganteum. Next base: position 158,768,620 of record CM021100.1, on the reverse strand, counting down.
AATCAAAATTGGCATTCAAAGTAATCATTTTCAAGTTTTTGCATCTAAAATTAATCAATTATCATATTTTAGATCTGAAAATTGGAATATATTGTTTAATACTTGCATTGTGTTTCCTATTTCTAGATGTTTACTATCTTTATTTAACTTGCCTTTTGTCCATTTTGGGTACACCTTTGGGTTTGGTGAAACTTGTATGAGTATCACAACTTGGTATCCTACTACCAATACTTTAGTGAGATGTAGTTCGAGACTCATGACATCCTGTGTTGGTACATCTGTTGTGGATCTTGTGTTTTTCATCTCTTTCACTCATAGTGTTAACACTATTCAACCCATGTTGGACTCCATCCCTAATGTCACATGTCCTATGACAACTACTTCTACTGATGTTCAAACCATTGTTGCTCATTTACCTCAAGAGAACTTGTAAAAAATGGATAAAGCCTTAAAAACTTCAAGACTATGTGAGTACAAAATATATTGTTGGTACTGTCATTCCTATCATAGATAACATGAGGAAAATTATTAATAAAAAACTAGGAATAGAGATTGAGTGTAGCCTATCCCACATTATTGATAATCACATGTTCCTACAATGACTAGTTGTGCTCAAACTTTGGGATACACTCAAAGTCAAGGAGGAATTCAAATTACTCCCCTACAACCATAGCTTCTATTCCTACATATACCAATCCAATTGTTACTACAACAATACAACCAACCAACAATATCACTCCAACTTTGGGTATTTCCATGGGGAATCCTTTCAGCCTTGTGAATTTAAACATCATATCTCCAACCCCCCCGCCTCTCACAAACTTTCAATTTAGTTGTCTGCCTAACACATATACACCTCGACCATATTCCCCTCCATCTCAAAACACAACCAATGATTCTATCATAAACCAACCTTTTCAATATGTCATCCCTCCAACAAAAAATATCAACATTGAACCAAAACCAAACTAGACAATCTTAACAATATGTTAAAAGAAATCCATTATCATTGGAGATATTGAGAGCACAAATGCCATAAGGCATAGAGATACCTAGATTTGAGAAATATGATCCTACCAACCATGTGTCAGTATATACCGCCTTATGTAGTGACTTCATTTTTGAAGATAAGCTCTTGGCTAACTTTTTTCCTAAGTCATTAAAAGCTAAAGCCTTGGAATGGTTTTGTTCGTTATCGAATAACTCAATCCACTCATTTAATGAGCTTTTTGATGTCTTTCACAACCATTTCCAAGTGCATATTCGTCCTACGATGGCCCTACTTGATTTGATGCAATGTAAACAAAATGCAAATGAAAGGGTTATAGATTTTATAGCACGTTATCAACTACTTTACTCACAAATCAATATTAAAATTCTCGATGTTGATCTTCAATGAATGTTCATTGACAAATTAGATACAACTATCCAAGATAAGCTTGGGATGATGAAATTCCCATCCTTTACACACTTATGCATGAATCTCTGCGATTATCAAAACTCAATTAATCAAAGAGTAGGAAAAATAGCTTCAACTCATCCTAAAAAATCTGAAACCATTCCTCATAAAATTTTAATCCATTCAAGAAAAAAAATAAGGCTTTTATATAGATAAATCCACCTCAACCAATCCACCATGTTGAACTTCAAGTGGGTGCCAAAAAAACAACAAAACCATACCTATTTTAGGATAGGAATATACAATTCACCCTATTACCCGATAACATCCATTCAATTATGTTGCAACTCTTGAGCAAGAGCCTAATCACCTTACCTCCCATTAGACCTCTTGATACCACTAAGATTTTACCTTAGAACTATAACTAAAATTAATTTTTCCATTGATATCATCAACAAGATAGACATGATACAAAATGATGCATGTGTCTTAAACATATAGTGCAAGACCTCATTGATTCCAAACACATCTAGTTGGGTGGTGTTAATGATCAAGGAAATAAATACATCACCCCACCTAACCAAAATTTTCAAATATTCACCAATCCAATGCCAAACCATTTCGTCTCAGTTGTAAAAGCTAGTGATAACACGAATGATGTGATGAATGTTGACAAGATGCAAGACATGTTGACAAAATATGTCTCAACTTCTAGCTTGAAGCCCCATCTTTCATGACTTGGCGTTAAATTGTCTCATTTATGCCTTTACTGCTTTACCGCGGCGGCTAAGTCTGGCTTTGGCGGTGACAGTCCTGGTGGTTACCGCCATACCGCAGTGGTCGTGGTAAGACCACCAGCGGCCTGGCTGGTGGTTACCGCTATACCGCGGTCAGTCAAGAGACTGACCACTGTGGCCGCGGTAAGACCGCAAGCGGCCTGGCTGGCGGTTACCGCCATACCGCGGCTAGTCAAGAGACTAACTGTGGTGGTTGCGGTAAGACCGCCAGCGGCCTGGCTAGCAGTTACCGCCATACTGTGGACAATCAAGAGACTGACCGTGGTGGTTGCGGTAAGACCGCCAGTGGCCTGGTTGGCGGTTACTGCCATACCGTGGCCAGTCAAGAGACTGACCGCGGTGGCCGCAATAAGACCACCAATGGCCTGGCTGGCGGTTATTGCCATACCACGGCCAGTCAAGAGATTGACCGCAGTGGCCATGGTAAGACCGCCAGTGGCCTAGCTGGTGATTACCGCTGTACCGTGGCCAGTCAAGTGACTGATCGCGGTGGCCGTGGTAAGACCACCAACGGTCAGCCATGTCAGTTATCGCTGTATCGGAGTGTGTCTTGGAGTTGACAGCGGTAGCGCAGTAGAATGGAGTGATAGATCTTGGTTTAACTCGGTTGGCTTTACCGCCATACCATGAGTTGGTTGGATGGGCTCTGTGGTAGTGTGGTAAAGACTTGGAGAGCTTGAGGCCAGGGTTGACCGAGTTGGACTCGGTGGTAGAAGCGATTGGCGAATAAGGTGTGGACATGTGGCTCAATGTCTGAATGATGATTCGATGGAAACCAAAAGAGTAATTGCAGTAGGTGCAGGTCAACCTAGGGTGGTGAATTTGAACCCGATTTGGGTGATGGAATTAATGCCTGGGTGGCTCGATGCAGAAAGATCGACATGGGCAGATCATTGTTGTGATTTGGATCAGAGATTGTTATACCTAGTGATCGGCGGTTGATTGACAAAATTGAATGCAACGTTTTAACTTAAGGAAGTCGAGGACATATTGCATGACAGAGTTTTTGTTCGAACTGTATGTGAGAGATAACATTGTAACAGTGAAAAAAATTCTGGTAGTGCTGTTGTGAGCTGATCAGAGAAGACTGAATTTGTATGTAACTATTTTTTTACTATAATACAATTGTCTTGACTTTGTGTGGTGGGTTTTTTACCTAAAAAGGTTTTCCCACATATATCTTGTGTCAATTGTGAATGCTCAATTTTGTGTTCTCTATTTTACATGTTGTATTCATCTCAAGTAGTTTTAGAATGCTATTGAAACCTGCTTATGCTCTTCTCCTCTATTGTATTAGTGTTAAGGGAATGCATTCCGCACTATTGGGTCTTTAGATCCTGTATGTTTTTCCCTTCAAAGTGGTATCAGAGCCTGGCCAGTTGTGTTATCCTTGTAGGAAAGATCAATTTTTTGTGCTAATATTGTTTTAGTGGGAGTCTTGCATTGTTGAAACTTGTTTCTGTTTGAGATGGCGAGTACATCTAGTAGAGTAGAGATTGAAAAGTTTAATGGCAGCAACTTTGAGTTATGGAAACTCAAGATAGAAGACTTGCTTGTAGATAGAGACTTTTGGATTGTAGTGTCTGGAACAAAGCCATAAAGTACGACGCAAGAAGCTTGGGATCTTACTGATAGAAAAGCAAGAGGTTTAATAAGACCGAGTCTAGCCGATTCTATACTTCTGAATGTCCATGAGGAGTAGTCTGCAGCTTCATTATGGAAGAAGCTTGGTGATATTTATCAGGGAAAGTCTCTGGTAAATAAGTTATTCCTGAGGAAGTTGTACTCCTTGAAGATGGAAGAAGGTGGATCTGTTGCAGACCATCTGAACTCGTTTAACATGAGTGTTACTCAGCTGGCATCTGTAGGTGTAAAGATAGAGGAGGAGGATCATTGCATGCTCCTGTTGTGTTCGTTACCTGACAGTTGGGATCATCTTGTGATGGCCATTGGAAGCACTATTGCTGCTTTCAAGATGGAAGACGTTGTTGCCTCATTGCTATTTGAAGAGATGCAGAGGAAGTCTTCAGAGATGGCCAAAGAGGCTCTTGTTGTTCGAGGTAGACCAAAGGAGAAAGGCAAAAAGAAGGACAAGAAGTCGAAATCCAAATCTGCAGGGAGATCAAAGTCTCCTGGTAAAAAGTTCAAGGTGAGATGTTGGAATTGTGGGCAACTTGGACATATCCGGAAGGACTGCAAGGAGAAGAAGAAGAAGAATGCTTTTGACAATGAATCTTCTCAAAGTGATGCAGATGCCTTCATTGCAGTAGACTTGACAACTCAGGCATCAGATGATGTCTGGCTGGTTGACTTAGGTGCTTCTTTTCACATGACATCCAATAGAGAATGGTTTTCTAAATATGAGAAGTATGATGGTGGAAAGGTATACTCGGCAAGTGATTCAACATTGGAGATAGTTGGCAAAGGAAGAGTCAAAATTTAGTTCCCTGACGGGAGAGTCAAAGGTATTGGTGGCGTACTTCACATACCAGGTTTGGCTCGAAATCTTCTTTCTATCAGTAAGTTAAATGATGCTGGTGTAGAAGTTTATTTTTCAAGTAAGGGATGTAAAATGGATAGAGGTGCAATGGTGTTGGCTAAGGGTGTTCGTATTGGCACTCTGTACAAGCTGGATGCACATCCTGTTCTTTGCAATAGTGCCTTTGTAAATTCAAACATTGCTGCACCTGTAGAGAAAGATGGAGACTCTTCTCTGGCTGCAAATGCTATGGAGGTAAAACTCCCAGCTGAGAAGACTATGCTATGGCATCATAGACTTGGTCACATTGGTGAGAAAGGTTTAAAAACCTTGAAGAATAAAAATATTATAGAAGGGCTTGATGATTGTAACGTTGAGTTCGAATTTTGTGAACATTGTATCTATGGAAAACAACACCGTGTTTCTTTTTATTCTAGTCCTCACAAATCTTATGGTATACTGGATTATGTTCATTCTGATGTGTTTGGTCTAGTTAATGTTACTTCATTATCGAAGTCTAGATATTATGTTTCTTTTATTGATGACTGTTCGAGAATGACATTTGTATACTTTCTTAAAAGTAAATCAGAATTGTTTAGTCGGTTTAAAGAGTTTAAATATTTGGTAGAGAATCAGACTAGAAGGAAAATCAAATGTTTGAGGGCAGACAATGGTTGTGAATTTTGTTTTGTAGATTTTGAAAGGTATTGCACTGATCATGGAATTAAAAGGCATAAGACAACCCATTACACTCCACAACAAAATGGAGTTGCTGAAAGGTTGAATAGGATGCTGATGGAAAAGGCAAGGAGTATGTTGAGCAGTGCTAGTCTAGAGCAGAAGTTTTGGGCTGAGGCTATGGCTACAACATGTTATCTAATAAATAGATCTCCTTGCTCTGCTCTTGTTGACAAGACTTCTTTGGAAGCATGGTCTGGTAAGAAGCCCTCTCTGAGGCATGTCCGTGTGTTTGGCTGTGAGGCATATGTTTATGTGCCAAATGAAAAGAGATCTAAATTGGATAACAAGGCTGTCAAATATATTCTCATTGGCTATGGATTTGGTGTGAAAGGATACAAGCTTTGGAAGCCTGTTACTAAAAAGGTTTTGTACAACAGGAGCATGATATTTCATGAGCTAAAACCTTCAGTAAGTGATCAATAGCTTGGGACAGATCAAAGTGACAAGAAGAAGGATGCAGTTGAGATTCCCCAAACTCTAGAAAGGGAAGAGTTGCATGGTGTACCTGAGACTGAGGAGAGCTCAAGCAGCTCTGGAAGTTTTGATGATGAAGAACAACCTCAGCTTGTAAGAAGATCTACACGAGAAAAAAGACAACCTGAAAGGTATGATTTCTCTATGTTAGATTCAAACTATTCCTATGCTTTAATTACCAACACTGATGAACCTAGGACTATGAAAGAAGCAATCAACATGGATAATTCAAAGTCTTGGCTAGAAACCATGAATGAAGAAATGGATTCTTTGAAAATAAATGTTACCTGGAATTTGGTACCACTGCCTAAAGGGAGAAATCCTATTGGCTGTAAGTGGATATTCAAAAAGAAGACAGGTCTTGATGGCAGTGTTGAGAAGTATAAGGCGCGACTGGTTGCAAAGGGTTTTTCTCAAATTGAGGAAATTGATTATGGAGAGATTTTTTCCCTTGTAGCAAAGCTGGCATCCATCAGATTTTTATTGTCATTGGCAGCTGTGTATGATTTTGAAATTGAGAAGATGGATGTGAAGATAGAGTTTCTCCATGGTGAGCTGGAAGAAGAAATCTACATGTCCCAGCCTGAGCATTTTGTTGAAAGAGGTAAACAAAATCTGGTCTATAAGTTGAATAAATCTCTCTATGGTTTAAAGCAATCTCCTAAAATGTGGTACCGAAAATTTGACACGTTTGTGTTGTTAATTGGATTTGTGAGATCAAAATTTGATCATTGCATTTATTATAAATCTGAGAATGATTGTGTGCTTGTTATTAACCTGTATGTGGATGATATGTTATTCATTGGAAATAGCAAGACTATGATTTCTGATCTTAAATCTCAGTTGTTTGCAAAGTTCGAAATAAAAGATCTTGGTGCAGCTAGGTACATTCTTGGAATGGAGATAACCAAGGACAGAACAAGCAGAAAGCTTTGGGTCAGTTAGAGTAAGTATGTTAAAATAGTTCTGGAGAGGTTTAGCATGGATGACTGCAAGCAACTTGTTGTTCCAATCCTGCATGGAACTAAGTTGTATGTTGAAGACTGTCCTAAATCTACTACTGAGATGGAGGACATGACCAGTGTGCTTTATGCAAGTGTTGTTGGCAGTTTGATGTATGCTATGGTTTGTACAAGACCAGACATTGCCCAAGCAGTGGGAGTTCTAAGTCAATTTATGGAAAATCCGGGAAGATCTCATTGGGATGCTGTGAAGAGAGTATTTAGGTATTTGAAGGGGACTTCAGATTATGCACTGTGTTACCATGGCAGTATGGTTGCATCACAAAAATCTCTTAGCATCCAAGGTTATGTTGATTTAGATTGGGCAGGGGACATTGATAGCAGATGATCCACCAGTGGATACACTTTCATTCTTAATGGTGGAGCAATCAGTTGGATGAGCAAGCGATAGGCTGTAGTTGCTTTATCCACGATAGAGGTAGAGTACATGGCTACAACTCATGCCTGCAAGGAAGCGATTTGGTTAAACCATTTGTGTTCAGACATTGGATTTAATGCTGGGCAGATTTCAATCTGCTGTGATAGTTAGAGTGCCATTTTTTTGGCAAAGAATCCGACCTTTCATGCCGGGACCAAGCACATTGATGTGCAATATCATTTCGTAAGGGATATGGTTGAAGATGGCAAGGTCAGTCTGGAAAAGGTGGACACCTTGAAGAATGTTGCAGATGCTTTGAAAAAGTTTGTTAGCACAAACAAGTTCAGATGGTGTGCATAATCGATGGGCCTTGGGGCCTATGATAGACAATGATTTTTCGATGCCATGGGGTTAGCTGGAAGTGTTCGCAAGTGAGAGCTTGTTGAGAAACTATGTCTCAACTTCCAGCTTGAAGCCCCATCTTTCATGACTTGGTGTTAATTTGTCTCTTTTCTGCCTTTATCATTTTACCGTGGTGGCTAAGTCTGGCTCTGGCGGTGATAGTCTCGGCAGTTACCGCCATACCGCAACCAGTCAAGAGACTGACCATGGTGGCTGCGTTAAGTCTGCGAGCGGCTTGGCTAGCAGTTACCGCTATATCACGGCCAATCAAGAGACTGACTGCGGTGGCCGTGGTAAGACCGCTAATGGCCTGGCTGGCGGTGACCGCCATACCGCGGCCAATCAAGAGACTGATCGCGGTGGCCGCGGTAAGACTGCTAGCGGCCTGGCTAGCGGTTACCACCATACCACGACCAGTCAAGAGACTAACCGTGGTGGCCATGATAAGACCGCCAGTGGCTTGGCTAGTGGTTACCGCCATACCGTGGCTAGTTAAGAGACTGACCGCGGTGGCCACGGTAAGACCACCAGTGGCCTGGCTGGCGGTTACCACTGTACTGCGACCAATCAAGTGACTCACCGCGGTGGCCGCGGTAAGACTACCAGTGGTCAGCCATGTCAATTACCGTTGTACCGTGGTGTGTGTTGGAGTCGGCAGTGGTAGCGGGGTAGAATGGAGCGACAAAGCTCGATTTAACTCGGTTGGGTTTACCGCCATACCGCGAGCTGGTTGGATGGGCTTTGTAGTAGTGCGGTAAAGACTTGGAGAGCTCGAGGCTAGGGTTGACCGAGTTGAACTCGGTGGCAGAAGCGGTTTGCAAATGAGGTGTGGACACGTGGCTTAGTGTCTGAATGATGATTGGATGAAAACCAAAAGAGTAATTGCAGCAGGTGAAGGTCAACCCAGGGTGGTGAATTTGAGCCCGATTTGGGTGATGGCATTAATGCTTGGGTGGCTCGATGCAGAAAGATTGACATGGGTAGATCATTGGTACGATTTGGATCAGAGATTGCTATACCTGGTGATCAATGGTTGATTGACAGAATTGAATGCAACGTTTTGACTTAAGGAAGTTGAGGACATATTGGATGATAGAGTTTTTGTTTGAACTGTATGTGAGAGATAACATTGTAATAGTGAAAAAAATTCTGGTAGTGCTGCTATGAGCTGATAAGAAAAGACTGAATTTGTATGTAACTATTTTGTTATTGTAATACAATTGTCTTGACTTTGTGTGGTGGGTTTTTTACTTGAAATTTTTTTCCCACGTATATCTTGTGTCAACTGTGAATGCTCAATTTTGTGTTCTCTATTTTACATGTTGTATTCATCTTAAGTAGTTTTAGAATGCTATTGAAACCTGTTTATGCTCTTCTCCTCTGTTGTATTAGTGTTAAGGGAATGTATTCCGCACTATTGGGTCTCTAGATCTTGTATGTTTTTCCCTTCAAGACATAATTGATGGTAATAAAAGTGATAATGAAGACGATCTACATGCCATAATTGGATTCATTGATGTTCAACCTCGTAAGGGCCAAACCAACTTGTCTCTTGACATTTCTTTCTCAAATAGTGATAATTAAATATGCACCCAATGGCCCTCTTCACATAGCCATTAGAATCAATGAAAAGCCTACAAATGGAATATTAACTGATCTCCTATGTGTAGATAATGTGATCATTAAGGAATTCTTATTTGTGCATTGAATTTACCAAGATTCTTATGAAAAATTGAAAGCATGGATAAAAAAATGTTATGGTTTTGCTCACCCTTTGACAGTTTCAACCACTCTTCCATTAAAATTTGGACCAATGCAATTAGATGTATCATTCTCAATCATCCTGATGTCAAATCAATTTTATGTGAAGTTAGGCTATCCATGGCTATGATCCATGAATGTCATCCCGTCAATCATCCATAAGTGCTTGAAATTTCTATTTGCAAACCAAATTTTTATAGTACATCCTAGTGGATTTAATCCTTTGCCTTCTCGAGGGAACTTTTCATTGGATTTATTTTGGCTCGAACCTGTAGAACCTATAAAACCTCATAAAGATTTATTTTTCCAATTCTATCAAAAGTTCAAAGTGAAGCGTATAATAGAGTTATCCCTTGCCAATATCCCACCTGAAACAAAAAGATCCATAGTTGTTCCTCCCACTCCAAATGTTGTAGATGAACGTATGCTTGAACCAAAAGATCTCATGAATAAAGAAACAAAGTATGATGCTATGCCGCCACCTATGTGGACTACAAGATACCAAGAGATAACCATACAATTCTCTTTGTGCTTCTTAAAATAAAACAAGTTCATAAGCCTAAAGAGAAAGTGGTTTTGCAACCTATCAAGGTCCCTTCCATTCCTCCCCTAAGGGAATAAAAGAGATCAATGGTTGAGAAATCCGCTCCTACACCATCACAACTTGAAAACTGTGCATGAAGAAATTGAAATGCTAAAGAGTGTACACGTAGACATCGTGCTATTGCTCGTCAGTTATAAGAAAATAACAAACCAACTAAAAACAACATGATGATTCTCCACCTTTTCTATGACATGAAATTTCTGTACCACAAAAACAACAAGAATATACAATGGACATTTTCATTAGACCTCTTGTTGTGATTAACTTGGATGATGATGATGAAATTGCTAAAATTGATGAAGAATTTTATAATGAATTGAATTTTTTTTTTCCACTTCTATGAACTTAGATGGATGTAACCATGATGATCATCCTAAAAAGAGTGAATCACCACATGTTGAACCTGGTGATTATCCTAGTATGGCACTTGTTGTTTCCGCTTTGGCTAGTTATCTACCTTCCATATATTATGAACATTATAGATTGGATCACATGTGATATACTATCTTTCTTTTTCTTTCTATGTTCTTTGTGATTGCATGTATGTAATGTGATCCCCCATATTGTGCTTCTTGGCATGCCTTTAAATGTTTGTGAGTTTTATTTGGATGACACCTATTACTCTGTTGGTGCAAGGATATAAATGAAGCAATTTTTTCATGACATTCTCCTATTTGTATCTACATTATTCTACCTTTTGTAAACATTGTATTTTCTTTTGTCTTGTGAACTTCCCTTCTGAGGATGATGCAGGGCGTCGAGACATCCAAGTCTCTTCCATACACCCAAAATATTTTTCTTTATTTTTTCTCTGTGTCATTCCTCCTTGTGTTTGTTTTTTCATGAGGTATTTGGGGAATGATGATGGTTCCAAGCTCTATTATATCACTATAGCAAAGACATACGCTGACCCTAAATCCATGGTTCCCTTATGTGTTATATTTTTGGATTGCATGTGGGGGAAACCTCCTTTTTCATGATGTAGCTTTATTTGGAAACATATGATTGGTATAGTGATTTCCAAATAAGCTCTCATGTCCCTTTTATCAATTGGAATTTATCATTTTCTACCTTAAAGTAATCTCTCACAACATGTTGTTTAATAATTCCTTTAAAGTGGGGAAATACATTGACATTATTTCATTTGGGTATTGACATTTTGATATTTTTGGCTTCACTTTTGTTCATAGAGGTTGGACTTAGTGTAGCATTGGCATAACACATTGATCATTTTTGTGGCACCCTTTCAAAGTTGTTAGGGAGTATAAATCTTGGTATGGTTGATGTATGAGAGACCTGTATATTTGTTTTGACCTTCCCATCTGCCACCCCTTTTTATTTTATGAGTACACACCTTGTAGACCTAGTGTGTTTCTCATTTTCCCTTTGGGGCTCACCTAGTGTATATTAGACTACACTAGTCCCTGTGATCATATTTTATGGACATGGCATAACACAACTTTCTAGTCCATTCCTTTTCCCTTTTTTTCTTTTTTGTATTGGATTTTACATTGTATGATTGTGTATCAAGTGTCTTGTTGCATGTATCTTACACATCATGTGTGTTCCTTTGTCCTTATGTTGGTTTTCCATGGATTTTCAATTTTGGGGGCTTGATCATCCTCCTTGATCTTTGTCATCCTATCTTTCTAAGATTTGTACACTTGGACCCCTCTTGATGCATATTTGTCTACTTTAGTGTGGGTCTAAGCATAAGTTCATACTCTCACTAAATCACAGGCTAAATGTAGTATAGGAAATTATATACCCTTACAATTTTACATTATGTTTCCTATTTTACATCCACAAGCCTAATTAATTATATATTTTAATGGCTAATCTCGACAAACATCAAAGGACAAATGATAATTTAATGATCTTGGCTGTGTGTCCCTGATTTTTGGACTAGGACTAAAATGCCACCTAGGGCATCTTTTTCCCCAAATGTCTTGGGACCTTGATTTCAAAGGCACCTTAAAGAGGCCCCTTTTTGGAGTCTGTGCCCCAAGTTTCAAGCCTCAAGACTAAGATGCCACCTAGGGAATCTTAGTCCCCCTCAAGTTATTTTTGGGATTTAATTTCAAATGTTGGTGGGATTTAGCCTCCTTTAATTAATGAATTTATATGCTGGCTTGTTGTGGTGTAATTTTGGGATATTAAGCATGAATAAGTATAAATACAAGGTTTCCCCCACTCATTTTTCATCCAAGCATTCAAGTATTCATGCTTTATAACAAGTTTATGATCAAGAGAGAACTCAAAAGCAATTCATCATGCATTTTGAGCCATCATCAAGATTCAAGCATCATATCAAAGATATTCTTGCATCATGTGTGTTTTTGAGCTAACATTTATGTTGTAGGGTTTTGATTCAAGCAAGCAATTCAAGTCAATATCTATCAAGCATTCCTTTGATTCAAGATCCACACTCAAGCTAGCCACTTCACACAAGTTTACAAATTTCATAACAAGGGCTTGGTGAGTTGCAATATAGTACTTTTTTCATTCATCATTTCCCTTCATTATTTCATTTCAAGGTTTAATTACCAACAAGGGGTTTGACCTAGGAAAACCTCCATTTACTAACAATCAAATTTTTTTTCCTCTCTTGTGTGTTTATGTTTGTAGATTTATGTTGAAGATCATTTGAAGTGCAAAGTTGCATTGCAAAGTTGTCATCTTCACGAAAACTCACCTATAGGCTAGATTTGGAAGTTTTAGGACCTGAAATCCGAGAAGGAAGCACAAACACTGAACCTCGGGTTCATATTTAGAGATTTTAGAAATTCAAGATGGGACTTAGTCTATAGTAAGGGTGTCTTAGTCCTCCCTAGGGTATTTTGTAGAGATTATTTCAGATTCTATTCCAACATTTGAAGATTCTACATCTACCCCGAAAAAAAACAACATGACTAAGACAATAGTAAGGAGATCTTAGTCCTCCTCAACATATTTTGATAAAAAATTTTAATTTTTATAATCCTCATCACATTTCTAGACTTCCCAGGTACACACATCCTAACTTGTTGAATAATTTCATCATTTGTACTCATTATTTGGCTTGCATTACTAGGTTTTGTGAGTTGAATGTTAAGTTGTCTTTTCTAATATTTTGTCTGGTGGTGAACTACTCAAAGCCTAAGATCCCCGTTCCTAGGCCTCCTTTATTGAGAATTGACTCACCTTGGTGTTGATAGTCAATCCATTTTGGGATCCTAGGACAATTTTGAATGATAATAGGAGAATAGTGGTGTTCTATGAATGATGCTATAAAGCACCCATTTTCCTCAGTAAGTAGATCAAGAGTGTGCTTGGTTTGTTCAAGGCTGATTCTTGAATTAGACTATTAAATCTCAATGTCAAGGAAGTAGTGTAATAAGCCGAAGTCTATCACATGTCAAATATATCTTGTGGAACTATCTTTACTATTGGAATAGTAGATGAAGAGATCGTAAAGATTAAAAGATCAACAACATAAAGTAATAGTATCGATAGTGAACCATCCTGCCACAATAAATATAAATTAAGATATGAATGACATCAAGAGAAACCTAAATATAGGAGGAAATAGTTCATCTTGGCATACCAAGATCAAGGGGTCTATTTGAGTCTATAGAGGGATTTCCTAAGTCTAAAAACAAAGAATGAATCTTAAAAAATACTTGGTGGTTATTCCACATAGATATCCTCATCGAGGTATCTATGAAGAAAATCACCCTTCACATCCATTTGGTGCACATCCAAACCATGTGTTGCAACAACAAAACGTGTGAGGTAGCTTGAAGTCATATTAGCCATGGGTGCTAAGGTCTCCATGTGGTCAATACAAACAACTTGTGAAAAACCATTTACAACCAAACATGCCTTTTATTTATCAACCAATCCACTTATAAAAAAATTATTTGAATATCCACCTACATCAAACCACCTTCCTTCCCTTACAAAGATAATTTAAATCTTGTGTGGTTTCTCATTAAGGAATCATATTCCTCATTCATAGCACTATCCCACTTAGGTATATTTGATTCCCCTCAAAATGTTTATGGATCAAAGGTTGAGAAAAAGTAAGAGTGTGGCCCACTTTGATAGTATGAACATGTGTGTCTACCATCTTTTAGATTCCCTACCCAAGTAATTGCACTCTAATATTTATATCTATCCCAAAGAGGGTGAAAACTGGGTGAGTATGTTGCTAAATACCATCCACTCAAATATGTTTACAAGCAAATGAAGATGACTCCCTATCACTATCTTCACTATTAGAACTAGAAGAACAAGAATAATCTACCTTAGTGATTTTTTATGCATGGTTTGAGGCATTAGAAGAATCATAAAATCCAAGTGAATCCAAAATAGAAGGAGAAATATCAAGTACATAGTTTATAGGACTCTCCTAGAACATAACATTGCTCTTAATGAACAAATCATTATGGTCAAGTGGAATAGGTGATAACCTTTTACACCATTTGGATAACATACGAAGATGCAAGGTTTGTCTTGGATTTCTATTTCCTTATAATTTTTCTTTGATATGCGTACTATTTATGGAAATATGAAGATCCTAAAATACACAATTGATGATTTCCTACATGTTCAAGCTTCAAAGGGAGTAATTTCATTCAAGGCTTTGTGAGGCACTCAATTTTAAATATAAAAATCATAGTTTATTGCTTCTTCCTAATGTTGTGATGTAAGGCCCTTGGAGTGTATCATGAAAGTAGCCACCTCTTTTAAGGATATATTCATGTGTTAAGAAACACCATTCTATTGGGAAATATAAGGAGGTTCACGGTGCAAGTCTATTCCTTATGTTGTAAGAAATTTCTCAAAACTTTGGTTGGCATAATCACCCCCATTGTCTATTTAAAGAACCTTCATGATGACTTTCCTTGATTTTTTTCTAGCATGAGCCTTGAACTCTTGAAATTTGTTGAAAACTTTAGATTTTTTGAAAGAAGTAAAACTAGACAAAACAACAAATTTTTTTATTAGAATTTATAATTAAATAAAAAGATTAAAAAAAAAATCAAGTATTTTCTATATCTAATACATTACGTGCAATATTTTTATTATGATGTTTTTCCCACAAACTACCCAATCTACAACGTTTCATTTGAAATATTGAATGAATGCAATTAACCCTTACAAAATCACTTTGTCATAACTCATTTATTCACATTTCCTCAAATTATTTTTCTAATTGAAAATTTGAAAACAAAAATTATAATTTAAAATAGTTATTATATTATTTCAAACACATTTCTATAAATTTTTCAAAATTATAAAATAAATATGTACTATTACAATACTTCAAAATAAATACTCATGACTAATACTTGTAAAAAAATTCATTCACAGATTACTCTCTCTTGTCATGTACATTGGTAGGACACAACAAATTCATGTGACAAAGGGGGTGACGAAATCGATTTCTATTTAGTCTTAATTCATACAAACCTTTTGTTTCAACTTGTTGTATTGTCTTGATTATTTTTATCCACACAAATATTATCACGTCACTATGCATTTTTTTTCCTTCTTGATTTCTTTCTTGTGATTTGAAGGTTAATATT
The DNA here is from genome assembly GCA_007115665.2 of Sequoiadendron giganteum. Taxonomy (NCBI): domain Eukaryota; kingdom Viridiplantae; phylum Streptophyta; class Pinopsida; order Cupressales; family Cupressaceae; genus Sequoiadendron; species Sequoiadendron giganteum. The sequence continues at coordinate 158,753,010 of CM021100.1, read as the reverse complement.
CAACGTAATTATCCATTGTTGTTTGGATTATCTGAGCGTTGGATTGAATTTTATTATTTTAAAAGGGAATATTAATTATTTTTGGAAAAATAATAAGGACCATCTTTACTGTTTATATGAAACTTTCCAGAAGTTATCAGATGTATTATGGAGTTTGAATTGGGTAGTACATTCTTTAGATTTGGCTGAATAAATATTTACTCTTGATAATTAAAGGAGAGGGTACATAAGAATAATAATTTTGGAGGGTCTTTATTATTTATATTAAAGTTGCTTAGAATTATTTAGATGTAAGTAGTACATTCTTTAAATTTGAGTGGACAAATATTTACTCTTGATTGTGGAATCATAAAAAGTTTAAGAGTAACAAGTCTTAATGATCTTTAAGTTCACATAAAACACGCCTAAAATTATTCAAAAGTACTGTAGAGTCTTAATTAAAGAGTACATTCTTTAAATTTGATGGAACACATATTTACACTTCACTATTGAATATTTAAGAGCAACATGTCTTTACTTCTTTATCGTTCCTTAAAACTTGCCTAAATTTATTGATATACACTATAGAGTCTTTATTGTTCCTTAAAAATTTCCTAAAATTATTGAGATATACTATAGATTTTGAATTAAATATTGATGTCTTAGTTAAGGATTAACACCATCATCTTAGATGTGAGACAAATATGTTGGCAATGCTTAAAGTGGACTAGAAGAATGTGTAGCCTATAGTGGCATCTATCTCAAGTATGAAGAAAATTTATATGTGGACAATCTAACCATCTTCTTTAAATAGGTAAAACTAGACAAAACAACAAATTTTTTTATTAGAATTAATAGTTAAATAAAAAGACATCAAAACTAATCAAGTAGCTCTTATATCTAATACATTACATGAAACATTTTTATCATGATTTTGGTCCCATAAACTACCTAATCTATAATGTGCCCTTTTAAATATTGAATAGATGTAATTAACCATTTCAAAATCACTTTATAATAACTCATAACTAATGCTTGTTCATTCAAAGATTACTTTCTCTTGTCATGTACATTGGTAGGACACAACAAATTCATGTGGAAACGGGGGTGACAAAATTGTTTTCTATTTTGTCTTAAAATTTACACAAACCTTTTGTTTCAACTTGTTGAACTGTCTTTGATTATTTTTATCCACAAATGTATTATCGGTAAATATGTCACTATGTATTATTGTTCTTTCTTGATTTATTTCTTGTGATTTTAAGGTTAATATTCAGCCTAATTATCCATTGTTGTTTGGATTATCTGAGTGCTGGATTGACTTGCATTCAAACTTTTAAAAGGGAATATTACTTATTTATGGAATAATAATAAAGACCATCTTTACTATTTATATGAAACTTTCCAAAAGTCATTGGATGTATTATAGAGTTTGAATTGGGTGGTACATTTCTTTAGATTTGGCTGAATAAATATTTACTCTTGATTATTAAAGGAGAGGGTACGTAAGAATAATAAGTTTGCAGGGTCTTTATTATTTATATTAAATTTGTCTAGAATTATTTAGATGTAAGTAGTGCATTCTTTAAATTTGAGTGGACAAAAAATTATTATTGGTTCTGCATGTATAATGGGCAGTTATCTATCTTCTAGAGGCCATTGTTTAGTATTTTATCTTTTTCTTCTTCTCAAAGAAAAACCACCATGAAGAATCCATTAGGCAAAATCTAGATTGCATGGTCGAATTTCCATTTTTCCATTGTCCATTCTTCGATGCAGTTTTTCCTTCTCCTTTTTTCGATTATTCTACAATTTATTTCCATTTCAAGGAAAATATCCATATCCTCATTTGTTTCTTCTTGAACATCAATCTCAAGGACTTGTTTAGATTCATTTTTGGTATCCTTGAATGTTTTCCTTGAACTCGTTGATGCAGGTTTTTGGGTCTGCTCTTCTCATTTGATGAATTGGTGTTTCTAGATTTGTTATATGATTTAGATTTATTAATTCCTTCTGCTTTCATGGACATCTTTTGTAGGTTCCATGTACAATCCATTTTTGTGATTTGTCTTCTCTTTTTCTACTTGATAATGGAAAATTATTCAGCCATTTTTTAAAATTTGGCTTTGAGGATTCATAAGTCCATAGAGAAGATTCCATAGGCCAATCTTTTGATTTCATTTCATAATGAAAAGGTTCACTTCCTTTTTGTTGAATATTCCTTTGTGGTTCACAAGACTTGAATTCTAAAATTCATGGTATAGATCATGATTTCGCTAATTTTTGCCAAGAAAAGAAGAGCATAAATGAGAATTTATTTAATTATAAGGTTGATTATATTTTCAAGAAAAAAATACTAAAATTTATTAATTTGAAAAATGATGCACTAGAGAAGAGATTCCATGCTGGAAGATGATATGATTTTTTCTATTCTAGAGAAATATTTACGACAAAATGTAATGTCCAATTGAAATAGTATGTTTTCAATACACATAAATTTTAATATTTATTTGAAATGCGTGTTTATCAAAATGGGTAAAGAGTTAATCCACGCACTAAAGTTTCAAGTTATAAATACACAAAAAAATAAAAAGAAGTTTTTTTACTTGATAAAAAGCAATGTCCCACTTAACTTCAGTTTTAGCATTTTATTAGAAATTAAATTATAGTGTCAATTTCATATAAAAATATATTTACATAATTTTGAATTTTAAAAAATACACTCAAAATCTACCTTTTAGTATTTTTGATATTTTCATGGATGAGCTAGGACTTGAACCTAGGACCTTCCATTTGCTAATAGAGTAATCTACCAATCTATTGGCCCCTATTGGACCATCCCATCTTTGTTTAGGATGTGGATTATCTCCAACATGCCTTATTAAGCAACTCTATAGAATACTTGGGTCTCCTAGCCTAACATGGCTTTAATACTACGCAAAATTTCCAAGATCTCTGGATAGAATTCTAACACTAATCAATTTTTCAACGTGAAAAATACATATAGAGTAATAATTTTCTAAAATAGTGGTGCCTAAAAATAAGCATGTAACCACTTAATTTAGATCTAGATTAAAAAAATCAAGTGGTTGACTAATAATAGAATATGGATAAAAATGGACACATAACTCCTTAGCACTCCTAAGTAGACTCAATTCATACACTAACACCTCCTCTTAAGCATAGCTTAGGTAGGATCAAAGAAAATTAAGCCCTAACAACTAGGCTTGATGAGATACCCAAGTACAACACAATCTCTCTTAAAGTGGAGAAAGGGGAAAAAACCAATGAGAAAAAACTCTACCCAAAAGAGAGAAAAGAAGATGAAGAGTGCTATAAGACCCCCTAAAGATGAAGTTATTTCTAAAGTAGATAACACCTTAAGAAGACCTTGTAGATGAATGAAATTTATCTTAGTAAAAGGCTTGATGAAAATGTCAACAATCTACTTTGAAGACTAAAAATAGACTAAGTTGACAATTTGACCATGAATAAGATCTTGAATATGATTTCCATGTGAACCTCTATGTGTTTGGTCCACTAGTGCACTATACTAGATTCTTGCATATTTGGATATTTCTCTACTTGTCACAATGGATTATTGTGGGCTACTTGAATGGAATTCCATGTTTAGTGAGAATTACCTAAAGAAAAAGAGCCTTAGTAGCTACATTAACAAATCTCATGTACTCTACCTCTGTGGATGATAAAGCAATAAAATTTTGCTTTATGCTAGAAAATTTGATAGAAAAAAAACTTAATGATAAACTATAACCTAAAGTAGAGTTGTGATCTAGTAAGTATCACCAACCCAATATAAAACTTTGTATCCAACCAAGTTGGCCTCTATGCCAACTCTGTAATGAATCTTGAATCTGAGAGTACCTTGAAGGTAGTGAATGATCCTCTTATTTTATTTCCAATGTATCTCATGATATTCTTGCATAAATATTAAAAAATGCCTACTGTATATAAATTTTCAACCATGGTATAATTCAGATAGATGAGACTAGCAACAATTTTTTGATACAAGGTAGCATCGACCAATGCTATAGTATAGTTATCCTCAAGCTTGAATCCAAATAGAATAGAGTTAGAGAAAGATTATAATTAGTCATCTAAAATTGAGAAAATAGATCAAGAGTGTGTTTGGGTTGTGTAAGGGTGATTCTTGAATTAGACTATGAAATGTCAATGTCAAGGAAATAGTGTAATAAACCAAAGTCTATTACATGTCAAATGTATCTTGTGGAACTAACTTTACTATTATAATAGTAGATGAAGATCTCGTAAAGACTAAAATATCAACAACATAAAGTAATAGTATCAATAGTGAATCATCTTGCCACAAGAGATATATATTAAGATATGAATGACATATAGAGAAACCTAAATGTAGAAGGAAATAATTAATCTTGGCATACCAAGATCAAGGGGTCCATTTGAGTCTATAGAGGGATTTCCTAAGTCTAAAAGCTAAGAATGAATCTTGAAAAAACCTTGGTGGTTATTCCATGTAGATATCCTCATCAAGGTATCTATGAAGAAAATCACCCTTCACATCCATTTGGTGCACATCTAAACCATGTGTTGCAATAGGCAAAAGTGTGAGTTAGATTGAAGTCATATTATCCATGGGTGCTAAGGTCTCTATGTGGTCAATGCAAACAACTTGCGACAAACCATTGAAAACCAAATATTCCTTGTATTTATCAACCAATCCGCTTATAACAAAATTATTTCAATACCCACCTACATCAAACTACCTTCCTTCCCTTATAAAGATAGTTTAAATCTTGTGTGGTTTCTCATTAAGGAATCATATTCCTAATTCATAGCACTATCCCACTTAGGTATGTTTGATTCCTCTCAAAAAATTTATGGATCAAAGGTTGAGAAAAAGTAAGAGTGTGGCCCACTTTGATAGTATGAACATGAGTTTCTACCATCTATTGGATTCACTACCTAAGTAGTTCCACTCTAAAATTTACATCTAGCCAAAAGAGGGTAAAAAGTGGGTGAGTCAGTTGCTAAAATATCATCCACTCAAACATGTGTACAAGCAAATGAAGATGAATCCCTATCAATACCTTCACCATTAGAACTAGAAGAACAATAATAATCTACCTTGGTAATTTTTTCTGGCTAGTTTGAGTCATTAGAAGAATCATAAAATCCAAGTGAATCCAAAATAGAAGTAGAAATGTGAAGTATATAGTTGATAAGACTCTCCTAGAACATAACACTACTCTTAATGAAAAACTCATGTGTGGTCAAGTGCAATAGGTGATAACCTTTTACACCATTTGGATAACCTACATAGATGCAAGCTTTGTCTTGGAGTTATATTTCCTTATCATGTTGCTTTGATATGCATACCATGTATCGAAATATGAAGATCCTAAAATGCACATTTGATGATTTCTTACATGTTCAAGCTTCAAAGGGAGTAATTTCATTCAAGGCTTTGTGAGGAATTCAATTTTAAATATAAAAAGCATAGTTTATTGCTTCTTTCTAATGTTGTGGTGTAAGGCCCTTGGAGTGTATCATGCAAGTAGCTACCTCTTTCAAGGATATATTCATGTGTTAAGAAACACCATTCTATTGGGGAATATAAGGAGATCCATGTTGCAAGTCTATCCCTTATGTTGTAAGATATTGCTCAAAACTTTGGTTGACATACTCACCCCCATTGTCTATTTAAAGAACCTTGATGAATTTCCTTGATTTTATTCTAGCATGAGCCTTGAAGTCTTGAAAGTTGTTAAAAACTTTAGAGTTTTGTTGAAAGAGGTAAAAATTAAAAAAACAACAATTTTTTTTATTAGAATTTATAATTAAATAAGAAGATAGAAAAACTAATCAAGTAGCTTCTATAACTAATACATTATGTGTAGTATTTTTATTTTGATGTTGGTCCCACAAACTGCCCAATCTACAATGTGTCATTTGAAATATTGAATGAATACAATTAACCCTTCCAAAATCATTTTGTCATAACTCATTTTTCCACATTTCCTAAAATTATTTGTCTAATTGAAAATTTTAAAACAAAAATTATAATTTAAAATAGTTATTATATTATTTCAAATACATTTCTATTTCTTTTTTTTATTATAAAATAAATATGTACTATTACAATACTTCAAAATAAATACTCATGACTAATACTTGTAAAAAAATTCATTCAAAGACTAATACTCTCTATTGTCATGTAGATTGGTAGGACACAACAAATTCATGTGAAAAAGAGGGTGACAAAATTGATTTCTATTTAGTCTGATCAATTCACACAAACCTTTTGTTTCAACTTGTAGAAATTCTTGATTGTTTTTATCCACAAAGATATTATCATGTCACTATGTATTTTTGTTCCTTCTTGATTTCTTTCTTGTGATTTGAAGGTTAATATTCAGCCTAGTTATCCATTGTTGTTTGGATTATGTGAGTGTTGGATTGACTTATATTCTTTTAGAAGGGAATATTACTTATTTTTGGAAGAATAATACAGAGTCTTTACTGTTCATATGAAACTTTCTAAAAGTTATTGGATGTATTATGGAGTTTGAATTGGGTGGTACATTCTTTAGATTTGGCTGAATAAACATTTACTCTTGATTATTAAAGGAGAGCCTGGTATTTAAGAATAATAATTTTGTAAGGTATTTATATTTATATTAAATTTTCTTAGAATTATTTAGATGTAAGTAGAACATTCTTTAAATTTGAGTGGACAAATAGTTACTCTTAATTGTGGAATCATCAAATTTTTAAGAGTAATGTCTTAATGATCTTTAAGTTCTCATAAAACACACTTATTTTTTTTCAAAAGTACTCCAGAGTCTCAATTAAAGAGTACATTCTTTAAATTTGATGGGACAAATATTTACACTCCATTGTTGAATATTTAAGAGAAATAAGTCTTTACTTCTTTATCGTTCCTTAAAGCATGCCTAAATTTATTGAGATATAATATAGAGTCTTTATTGTTCCTTAAAACTTGCCTAAAATATTTGAGATATACTATAGATTTTGAATTAAATATTGATGGCTTAGTTAAGGATTAACTCCATCATCTTGGATGTGAGACAAATATGTTGACAATGCTTAAAGTGGAGTGGAAAATGAGAACATGTATATTTCATAACAAGAGGTGGTGGAGACATTATGAAACTACATTATGGAATGTGTAGCCTATAGTGGCATCTATGTCAAGTATAAAGAAAATTTATATGTGGACAATCTAACCATCTTCTTTAAATAAGTAAAACTTGACAAAAAAACATTTTTTTTATTAGAATTAACAATTAAATAAAAAAGATAACAAAACTAATCAAGTAGCTCCTATATCTAATACATTACATGAAACATTTTTATCATTATTTTGGTCCAATAAACTACCTAATCTACAATGTATCCTTTGAAATATTGAATAGATGTAATTAAGCCTTTCAAAATCACTTTGTCATAGCTCATTTATCAACATTTTCTCAAATTATTTATCTAATTGAAATTTTAAAAACAAAATTTATAATTTAAAATAATTATTATATTATTTCAAATATATTTCTATTAATTTTTCCAATTACAAAATAAATACATAATAATTACAATACTTGAAAATAAATACTCATAACTAATGCTTGTTCATTCAAAGATTACTTTCTCGTCATGTACATTGGTAGGACACAACAAATTCATGTGGGAAAAGGGGTGACAAAATTGATTTCTATTTTGTCTTAAAATTTACACAAACTTTTTGTTTCAACTTGTAGAACTGTCTTGATTATTTTTATCCACAAAGGTATTATCCGTAAATATGTCACTGTGTATTATTGTTCCTTCTTGATTTATTTCTTGTGATTTGAAGGTTAATATTCAGCCTAATTATCCATTGTTGTTTGGATTATCCAAGTGCTGGATTGGCTTGTATGAAGTTTTAAAAGGGAATATTACTTATTTTTGGAATAATAAGAAGGACCGTCTTTACTATTCATATGAAACTTTCCAAAAGTCATTGGATGTATTATGGAGTTTGAATCCGGTGGTACATTTTTTTAGATTTGGCTGAATAAATATTTACTCTTGATTCTTAAAGGAGAGGGTACATAAGAATAATAAGTTTGCAGGGTCTTTATTATTTATATTAAATTTGCCTAGAATTATTTAGATGTAAAAAGTACATTCTTTAAATTTGTGTGGACAAAAAACTACTGCTGATTTTGGAATCAGAAAATATTTAAGAGTAAATAAGTCTTAATGTTCTTTACATTCCCATAAAACTTGCCTATAATTATTCAGAAGTACTGCAGAGTCTCAATTAAAGAGTACATTTTTTAAATTCCAGAAAACAAATATTTAATTTTAACTGCTGAATCAGAAAATATTTAAGAGTAATAAGTCTTTATGTCTTTATTGTTCCTTAAAACTTGCCTAAAATTATTGAAATATACTGTACAATCTGAATTAAATTAATATATTTAAGAATAGTCATAATTACTGGATCTCAAAACATATTAAATAAAAACCAAAAGTAGTAGACGCTGCGAACTATAAATAAGGGTAACAAATGGAGGATAAAAACCACGGAATAGAAAGCATGGCTGTGAAAAGTGTTAACAGCAGCATGTCCTCATCTTTTTCATTATGTGTAATGCTTATGGTATTTTTACTAGTAGATGTGGGAGTGAGTCAGAATTGTGGATGCTCCAGTGGAATGTGTTGTAGTCAATATGGATACTGTGGAACGGGCAATGCATACTGTGGAGAAGGTTGCAGAGAAGGCCCTTGTTATTCTTCTCCTTCTCCTTCTCCTTATTATTCTCCTTCTCCTTCTCCTTCTTATTCTTCCCCTTCTCCTTCTCCTTCCCCTTCTGCTGGTGGTGGAGGAAGTGTGAGTTCCATAATCACTGCTGATGTTTTTAGCTCTATAGTTGAAGCAGCAGGCAGTGGGTGTGAGGGGAAGGGGTTTTATAACTATAATGCTTTTATTGATGCTGCCAATGCTTTTATAAGAGAGAATTGGCTGCCTTCTTTGGTAATGCTGCCCACGAGACTGGAGGTAACATATACTTGCCCTTATTTTATGTACTTGTATACTTTCTTTTTTTAAACTATGTTGCTGAAAATGATATATGCATTGTATAATAGGGTTCTCCTACATTAATGAGCAAAATCCTCCAATGAACTACTGTGATTCCTCCAACACACAGTATCCTTGCCAGGCTGGAAAGAGTTACCATGGCAGAGGTCCTCTGCAACTTTCATGGTGAGTAATATATTCTCATTTCCTGCCCAACTACTTTGAGTCGGTGAAATGCTAATATAATGTAAGGTGATGACAGGAACTATAATTATGGGCCGGCGGGGAACTACTTGGAGTTTGATGGGCTGAACAATCCAGACATTGTGGCAACTGATGCCACTATCTCATTTAAGACAGCGGTGTGGTTTTGGATGATGGATAGCAACTGCCATGAGGCGATAACATCTGGGCAAGGTTTCGGAGCCACGATCAGAGCCATTAATGGCATGGAATGCGATGGAAACAATTCTGGAGCTGTGGATAGCAGAGTCGGTTATTATCAGAAGTTTTGCATGCAGCTTAACGTTGATCCTGGATCGGATCTTCGGTGCTAATTTGGTTTTACTTACTATCATATTACTACTTAAAATAACAAGGCAACAAGCTGCCATAGTTGCCGATCCACTGCATGTTCATCTAGACCGCATATCTATATCTATATTTCACAACCCATCGTAATTATAATATAGTATGTTTGTTTTTTCATTTTCTTTTGGCTTTCCAACCTCGTAATACTTGATATATTTGATTTTGCTGTTTCTGAGGTCATCGATGCATCTGAGAATTATATTACATAACAGTGGATCTACTTATAATGGAGGCTGTATGTTTTAAATAATTACGGGCTTATCACTATATAGTTGGGCTATTAGTATATACTATATAATTTTAATGGTTATTGGTTAAAAAAAAGTTTAAATAAGATAATTACATATTATTTTTTATATTAATAAGAGATAATAGAAAATTTCATTTTCTTTTTTAAAGCTGATAATTCTAAATTTAAATGTCATTTTAACACTGCTAAATTATTAGATGATTTGATCATTGAACTAAATTATATTTAGTCTAAAATTATACAAGATTCATAATGTTTCATTTGTCTCATTAAGTTATCATCATTGCTGGTGGGTTTTGTTATTTACACTATTTATTATATTTTAATTTTATTATTATACCATATGTTTCTTAATATAATTGATAAATATCTCAACTATGCCTGTTCATAAGAAAATATAACATTAATAACATTAATAATTAGTTTATTGGCATGAACTATGTTGTCTATGGGTTGACAAAACTTGGGTATAGATAATGATGCATATTAATTAAAAAATAACAATTTAATCAAGCAACATGCCATACACTTGATAGAATCAACTCGTTGTAGTATTCAAAGAATTATTGATGTGGACAAGAGTGCATGTCACATGCTTTTGAAACATAATAATCATAATAAGTATCAATACAAAATCATGCTATAAACAATACTATAATAAATTTTCAACATAATTTATCAAGCAACATGCCATACAATTGATAGAATCAACTCATTGTAGTATTCAAATAATTATTGATGTGGACAAGAGTGCATGCCACATTCTTTTGAAACAGAAAGATCATGATACTTGTATTAGTACAAACTCATGCTATAAACAATACCATAATGAATTTTCATAGCCAATTAGCTGCCACAAAAATGTAGATTCAATATGGCCCCCATAGTACAAACAATGCTCTTACTTTTTTATATTTTTACTATATAATTTGCATTCTCTTATCTTTGAGTAGTATTAAAATGAGTTTAGCAAATAATATTTTTAACAACTCATGGGTTTCCATTAATGAGATAATACTATGTGTCAAACTTGTTCTCCCCATCTCACCCACATCTAATATTACTTCTAAGTCTATAGTTAATTCTTTTGACTTGTGTATGATTAGACCCAATATTATTTTGAATAAACTATGTATGTTTGTCTCTTGTAATTAGTGGAATAGGAGTCTGAACTAGGTTATGTATGTCACATGCCATGCTTGAATAATCATTATATTCAATAATTTCACATAATGATAATCCACGTGTTGATAACAAAATGGAATGAAGTCAAATTTAGGGGTGGAAAGCCAACTCCTTTTGAAAGGAGATTTTGCAATCTCCCAAAGGTCTCATTGGTAATTGGGCTAATTTGTAGGTGTTTCTATGGTTTTTGTCATCCCCCGAAAACCATGTACACCCCAAATAATTTTTTGCTTCGTTTAAAAGTGTTTTCTTTCTAAGGTTTATGAACCTATGTGAGGTCTTGCTCAGGTTGCTACAACCCTATTTTTTTTCTGATGTTTTGAAATAATGCATAAATTATACCTTTGTGTTGGTTCTTTGTAAAGTTATGATAACTACTTCGAAACCCGAAACCGTTCTCACAACTAGGGTAAGTATCGATAGAAGGAAGATGGAGATAAATTGTAAGTAAACTAACACAAGTTCAAAAATTTCTATAGGTTTCAAAACCTTTTTTGGTTCTCGGCACGGTTTTGAAAACCCATTCTAATCCCGATGGAAATTTTTTCTTTCAAATGATAAAATTTTATCGATCTCAAAGCCCCTTTGAGAGATCATCCCATTTTCAGACTTCTCTAAGACTATGCCTTAAAGAGAGATGGTAAAGCTGGAAATGAAAAAGGTTTCCTAAACCTGTTCATATTCTAATTAGGTTCTAAAAACTTCATCCGGACCCAATGTTGGTTCCACATATTTCTCTTAAAACTACCATCTTGTGTTTGAAGGTTTCTACTTAGCTAAATAAAATGATGCAAGAAATAGAAACAATACATTACATAGAGAACATTAACCAAAACTAGAGATTATTAGATATTTAAAATGCATCACATTACAAGAAGCAGACAAATATATAAAGCAAATAATAGATATATTATATTATATTAAGAGAAAGGAGTACAAGATTTTATGCATAGAGTAAAAATTAGGATGTGGATTCCCTCAACAACCTCCTGAATCCTCTCAATCTATGCAGGAGAGAGAAAATTTTCATAAAACTCTATATAATAAGAAATTTTTTCCATCACATTCCTCTTGAGCCCAGTGCATAAGAGAGTAAAAACTTATTTGATTTCCTCTTTCCTGAGAGCACTAGTAATATAGATGGAATCTCCAACTAGGCCTTCTTGTGGGTCTTCACTCAAACATCCCAAGGAAGATTCAACACTGGATAAACATGCCAGCCTCACCAATCTTTCAAAAGCTCTAGCACCCCACTCAAATTTACCATAAGTCTGGATTATGTTATATATGAACTACTCTAGGAGTATAAATTTATGGAAATGAACTTGCACGAGGAAATTATCCCCTATGATTCTTAGGTAATCACTCCTTCAAAATCATTCCTTATGATGAAAACCTCCCCCAACTAATCAACCACTAGTCATCACATAAAGCTACACTCCACACCTTCGATAATGAGAAAATCTCTTTTCGAGGTTGCATCACTTGAACTGCTCGACATTTCAAGAACAAAATTGAGATGTGAAGAATGGAAGTCAACTCCTTTGAATTTATAGAGGTAGAATTTGGTCATCATATCCCAAAGATCAGCCATGAAGAGATTTTCTCGATAGAAACTAGTGGGTAAGTATGATGTCGGAATGATTTAGATTAATATGGAGTAGTTGTTGGAGTGAAAAAGACACTGAGAGGGGGGATGAATCAGTGTCATAAACTGAAACAAAGCAGATTTTATTCTCTCATTTATCAATGATTAACTCATCCACATATTGAATGCAATCACATATAACTGTAATGAGAAGTATGACAGTGAAACTTAACATAACAAAGCATTCACACAATGAATTAGTGAAACAAAGATAAGCAATGACACAAGATATGCCGAGTGGAAAACCCTCCTGGGGTAGAAAAACCACTCCTAAACTGCTGCCTTTTAGGGCTTATATTATAAAAACCACTTTTGACAATGCCTTATAGGCTGATTTCTAAGCACCAACTCAAGGAGCACCAACCCCTCATTTTGAAACACCAATTTCAAGGAGCACCAACCCCTTTTCTGTTTTTAGTAAGACACACAATGATACAGATGATCTCTCTATTTCTCTCTATTCTCACAAGTGCCTCTTGACAGACAATATCTAAAATCCTCAAAGTTCAAGAATGAACCTTCAGAATTCCAGCCATTATCGAATCTTAAGACAACTTGATATTGAACATATATTCTAGATTTTCAATCTCAAAACAAAGAATTTCTACATATGTAGTCAAATACAATAGCTATTTTATACTCACTGGTTTTCACAGTCTTTTCTCATAGTTCAAGGAACAATGTCACTTTTTCTCTATTTTTCTTCTTACATATATTTCTTAGTTACACTAGCAAAAAAAATTACCACCCAATAACTCATCTCAAATCATTTTAAAGAGCAAAGGTAATTTTTAATGTACCCCACTTTTGTTGAATCAATTTTCCAGGTATTGCAATGATTCAGAGAAAATGTTCAGCATGGAGGATTGCTTTTGACAAAATGGTCAAGGAATATGCATTTTTAGAAGGAAGACTGAACCCTGTCCACACAAGGAGGCTGCATAGGAAATGCTGACTGAAACAAGATTAAAAAAATATATTCCATGTATAAAATACCCTCGAATACTGCTGCAATAGAAAATGTAACCGAAACACCCATTATAGTGCACCCAAGAACAACTACCACTAATTCCAAAAGAAAGACTGAAGTATTTTGCAGAAAGCATGATTACCCACCAACAAAAACACAATCCCCTAAAGTAGAAATGAAAGATGATATGATAAAATATCAAGATATCTATTTTGGATTATAAGAAACTGAAATGCAACATTTCTGACCATAGAAAATAAACCCATTTGATCTTTTTCCAGAAAAAAGCAAACAATTGTCATCTATTTTTGTGCCAAGAGAAGTAACAGTCCCTCTAAATTTGAATCATAAGATGAATACCTGAAGAAAAAAATAGAGAATATGTCATGGAGATATTTACCGGACCGACAGAATAGCAAAGCAGCAAAACTTCTTCCAAGTTCGAGCCTTCACCCAAAGACAAACGACTGACAAAGACACCAACCATGGCAAGGATCTTGCAGAGAGCCCCATCTGCTGTCAAAGAGTTGCAGTAAACCAACAAAGAAAGAGTAATGGCAGAGAAAATCTCCATGGTGGCGGCCAAGTTAGGGTTCCAAACCCTCAAGCTTGTGATACACAATAAGATTGCCCTAACCTTTCCTTTGCAAAGCAATCGATGCCATTTCCAAGAATTGATAAAGTTTGAAGTCCAAAAGGACTAAAGTCATAAGTAGAAAACTCATAATGTATTCTAAATTCTATGGACAAGCCAATGAAATGCATGCCGACAATCTCATTTCCTCTGGAATGCATACAAATCGTTGATCAACATCATCAATGGTAAGCTTTAATCGATGTTCAATGATTAAGCAAGTAAGAATGCCGACACAATTATGTCTTTAATAATTTTTCATGACCACTTAAACCAAATGCCGATTACCTTAACCATCATTGTTACCAAGAATTAAAAACCATGTCACTTTCATAGTGGCTTTTAAATAATCAATACCTCATACCTACTGTCGGCCTTAAGGCCTAGTGAATTATCAAACATAAGACTCGATACAAATATGACCTTTAGTCAAAGCCACTTGCCATATTATAAAGCCTGATTTATTCAATGCCTTTTGAAATGTTATAAAGTCTAATTCCATGCAAATGTGAGGTTCAATTTAATGACCTTTCCAAGATTACCATACAAGGCCCGAAACATATGACTCCTTTTAAAGTCATTTTGCAAATGGATGTAAGTCAAAGATAATGCATCAAATAAACATTACATATATTTCTATGAAATTTCCATGTTCATACCTTTTCCAAAAGAAGATGCCAATTGATATCAACGTATCATATACCAATGCAAATATCAATTTTTTAAGGAAACCCAATAGGGTTTTCTTAAAATTAAAAACCAAGTCCATTGATGATTCCAAAAGCCAAGTTAACTGTAAGAATTACATGAATGAGGCTGAAAAGAAAAACACAAATCAGATGTTGTTCAAAAAAATTATCAATGCCATGATGTTAGAAATCTGAACATGCCAATACCATATAAACCTGTAGATCACTATAGCCCAGTAGCACAAAATGTCAAACTAGAATTATACCACTTGAACATGGAAACATTATTCTGTAAACAAGATTCATTGTAATCTGCAAATGGATTCAAGAGATCAGTACCATCAAAACCAACATCATAATGCTAAAGTCAGAACCAAGTATACCAAGACAAAATATAAACAAGAGTGCCATCCAATAGAATGTAAACTATGCAATTGATAATCAACCACAAAGATGCCAATCTAAAACACAATATTGTCATCAAGGACAAATACCAAAAGAGAAGTTCAACAAACTCCCCCTTTGTCCTTGATGGCAAAAACTGAGCCACCAAACCGAAATACAAAACCAGAACCAAGAGCTCATAATTCTCCCCCTTTTTGTCACAAGGATAGAGGGAAGACAATAGTGAAATGCCAAGAAGCTGTAGATATAGCAATGGAGCAGCAAAGTATGAGCTGCAAAGAGAGTTGACCAACTCCCCCTATCACCAAGATAGAGTATTAAGATAGCAAAGATTGAGAGACAAATCCCAATCTAGATCGAAGTCTTTCATAATACCTCTTTAGCCAAAGGTTTAGTGAAGATGTCAGCTACCTATGCTTGTGTAGGAACATATTGCACATAAACCTCATTAGCGAGCACCTTTTCATGAAGAAAGTGAAATTTAATAGCAATGTGTTTAGTGTGAGAGTGCATAACAATTTTTTTGGAGATATTAATCGCACTAGTATTATCACACAGAATAGAAACATGTTTAGGAATTTCAATACCCATGTTAGATAGAGTTTGTGACATCCAAATTACTTGAGTACAACAAGAGGTGGAAACAATATATTATGCCTCAGCAGTGGAGAGTGAAACAGATTCTTTTTTTTTGTTGTGCCATGCCACTAATCGATCACCAAGACAGACAGAAGCACCATTGGTGCTTTTCCTATCATCCAAACAACCAACCCAATCAACTTCAGTATATGCAACTAATGAAAAATCATTGCTTCTGGGATACCAAAGTCCATAATCAAGAGTGCCCTAAACATATTTAAGAATCCTTCTAACAACATTAATATGAGATTCCTTAGGAGATGACTGAAATCTTGCAACCATGCAAACTGCTTGCATTATGTCAGGTCTAGAGGCTGTTAGATATAACAAGCTGCTTCAACTTAATTAAGCTTCTAATTTTCCAAATTATGAATTCCAAATCCTTATTATTCTCGTTTTCTAAAAGTTAAAATGACATTTAATTAATGCAATTAATATTTTAATCACATTGTAGCATGTGTGTTCTAGACTTTTAGGCCACTACCCATTCACCCAAGGGTGAACAGGTCCCCTTTAAGTCCTAGGACCCATTTTAAAATATGTTTTTGGCAATATTTTATTGATTCAAATTCAACATACAACTGTCGACTTTTGGAATCTATTTTTTGAGAAATTAGATAAACACCTATAAATGCAATCTTTTTATCAATTCAAATGGAACACACTTTATGGAGATATTCATATGAGAAAGGGTGATCCCACAATAATGGTTTACACTTTTTGGGACATCTTGTTTTTTGTTGAATTCACATATTTTTAGAAAATATAATGATTTAAGCCTTGAAAATTTTCATTTCAAGGATTCCAATTGAAGAGGGTTTCATAGAACCCCCTTGGATAGAACCACACTAGTTTTAAACCATACCTATAATAGATTCTCCTTTACACCTATCAAAATGTTGATAAAAAACCACATTTGATTTACCTTTTGGGGGATCAAATGAATTCATTTAAAAATTATTTTTTATAAGTATGTAGTGCTTATTATAAGCTTCCCAAAAATAATTTTAAATATATTTAATTTGATTATTATATATATTTTTAATTTCTTGTGAATGTAGGTTTTTCATCGAAAATCAAGCTCTTTGTTCTGCAAATGTGGAAAAATAGTAGATTACCAAACAAAAACTAAAAAATATGTTCGTGCTAGGTATTGATTTCCTTGATACAACAAAAAATATTCAATTTTGATAAAAACAAAAAAAGTTATGTTGTATACGATCCGCCTATGTCTGAATTGTAATTGGTTTGACATCAAAACTTAATTAAGAAAAAAATATTCCTTAAAACACTATGAACCAAATGAACATGCTAGATATCATAGTTACTGTTGATGCCAAAAATTGGCAAGGTAACAACATTTATGGGAAACTCAGTTAAAGGGGGGACCTATTGCACTAAACTGAGTGACCTATGGGTTTTTAAAGAAGTCGACTTCTTCTATAATTTGAGGGTTGAAAAAGGTAGAAGGAAACAAATGTAAAATTAAATCTAATCTAAGGCGATGTGCCAAGAAGTAGATATGGGCACGATAAACCTATTTGTTAGATATGATTTGAGGGTTGTTCAACAACCTGCTACGTCCTAGAATCATATAAATCAAAATGGAATCCTGAATAACTCAATCAATGACATAAAATAACCTCCATACATTTCTTGAAAAGAAGAGTCAAAGACATGATCTAAGTCAGTAAGCTTATATTGAAATTATAGAAGTCTGTGAACAAATTACTCAATACAAAGATGACACAATATAAAACTTTATCAAATAATCAAGAAATAGAAAGGCCGGACAATGACACAGTCTATGAATCTTATACAATAAGCTAAAACAATACAAGAGGCTTGGTGTCTTTCCAAATATTTCCTGTAAGTTTTGAACCCTTACATCAAAATAAGAAGTAATATTTATAAGTAAAATCCCACCGCCTAGTGGGCTAGTAACATAAAAGATTCACTCATCATGTACAATGATACCCAGAGAAATGATTTCCCCCATGCTGTTGCAATAAAAAAAAATTGAGCACAAATGTGGTCGCCTTCGAACCCGATGTATCCTCTACGAATGGTAGTGGTGGTCCTAGTAGAACATAGCACCGACATGTGTCACTCACCCACGATGATGGTTAGAATACGTGGCAATCCTAGTGAGGCTACTGCAACTCTTTGCTTCTCCTCGATGAAGCTCATAGAAGTGCCATGCGGTGATACATTGGGGCATCTGGTTCATTCCTCCCTCCTTGCAATTAAAAGCTACACGGTGAAGACATGTGGAGATATCCCTTGCAAATGTTGTTGTTGGTGGGGGCTGCCAAAAAGTGTATGCAGACTAATGCTATGTGGCACACAGACGGGCCTGATAGGGAAGCGAAGGGAAGTAGATTTGAAGCATGCATGGTGAAGACATGTGGAGGCATGATGAGACCGTTTAGAAAAGTGAAGGAAGAAATTCCTTCGAAGAGCACCTGGCAGACACGTGGCGGTAGTCGGATGAAGCCATTGCAAAAGGAGCCTGATGATTTTCAATAGATGGGACAGTACTTAGCAAAAATAAAATCACCCGAAGGGAGCTTGGGGAAATTTATATTCATAGCTTTTGGTGACTACAAGGGGCATTTCACTTGTGGAATGATTAACCCAAAATCCTCTAGTTCGCAGAGCAAAGTCCTATCCATTGGGTGACACAATCAAATTTTGGAGAGAGCGACTTGTAGAGGAAGCCAGTCAACCTTAGATGGTGTTGATATGTTGCGTAGATTCTCTTGCACTCCATGCAGATCAATCATTTATTTGTAAGGAAGCGTCATCGATATATCAAACCAAGACTCGAGTTGGAAAAGCAGCCATGCTATCAGATGGGTGACTTCCTCAATGTCCACAGTTAGGGGCTGATCGAAGCTCTGAAAAGTAGATGTGTCCTATTGCTTCTCTTTAATCTTCATTGCAATCTACTTTGTTGTGGCCACTGAATCATCTAAAAGAAACGAGGATGGTAAGCCCATCTGAGTTAGGTGGGAGAACCTTGCCCGGATGCTACCCATGGTTCAGTCAAAGGTGGCAGTGCACTCGCTAGTGTGGAGGATGGCTGTGTGGCCATGGATGAACCTATTTTCTATTTTGGTAGTAGCCTTTTGGTCATTGATCCCTGCGTTTGCTAATTCTTCATCCCGGACCATATATATCTTATCCAACAATTTTTTCACCTCGGGAACTCTCTTTACGATGGACTGAGGGAACCACTCAATTGCTCCATGAACCTCCCTTCCTAAACTTGTTGCCTCCACCATGAATTGGAGTGTTGGCTAGAGAGTTGGGCGGAAGGCTTTAACCCTTTCCCAATATGAAATATATCGTCATTAGGCTATTTGAAGGAGGTTAGATTGAATAGCAGGGGCTTGGGGAAGATTTTGCATATCATTGATCTCTGCATCTCTTGAACCAACCTCCTATGTGAGCTCTGCAACCCTTTTGTTTGCGGCTGAAAGTTGTCCCTACAGGGCTTTCAATTATGCGAGCCAGGTTTCTTTGACTCGTTCTTTGTTTGTTGCTTCCATCTCAAGGGAAGAATTCATTTCCTAGACCTCATTCTCCAGTTGAGTCTATCGAGCCTCAAATTCTACATCTTTCTACTATATCTGCTGCTCCAATTGATCGCATTGGTGGTGAAACTCATTTTTTCGTTGCGTTTCCTACTCCACCTATGCTAGCTAGTTTTGATATCCTTGGTTTTTTTGCTGTAGCTCGATGACCAAGTTTGGGTAATAGGATTGGAACTTCACAAGTTCCTCTTGAAATTTAGCTCACTCTATCTCTGCTTGCTACGAAAGGTGCTCAAATTGAGCATCCCTCACCTTTTCCTTTGCCAGCAGGACATCGACCCTATCCTTGACAATTCTCAACTCTTCTTCCCTTTTCTTTAGTTGGCGATCGGTCTTAAGGAAGTCAGTGGTTACCACCCGTTGCATCTCCTCCATAAGCTCAACTTTGTCTTGTGGTCAGGCTATGCTCAAATCAAGTCCCATGATATACACATTGTAATCATCGGGTTCAGTCTCTCCTTGCGGTTTGATGACAATCAGGTACATGGTCAAGAAATGCAGTGATTGTTGAGCCTCATTGAAAATAGTTTGTACCATTAGCTCCCCCAACTTCTTAGCATCCTTGGCTCTTTGTTTCTGGGCCCTGATAGCTCGTGCTTGCTTCGTTTTATCACCCTCCGACAAGAACTCTGTCGGTGACCAGATGAGTCCACCTGCAAAAGGTGCACCAGGAGGAAGGGAAAAGGGGAATGAGAGGGTGGTAGTTCTGGGTGATTTCCTTCTTGGAAGACTTACCATTTACGGGGAGAAAGGAGGGATATGCCAATACTCAGCTTGTGAACCAGCGAGAGGGATCAAGGGAAGTGGTGTCATGGCGGATTCCATCTACTCAGTAGAATGGGTTAGGGCCGACACAGTAGCAGCAAGAGAGGTATCAACGACGGCTGCAGAGGAAAAATGTGAAGCACTACCAAATGCGGAATGGGCTGAGGTGAAAGGTGTAAAGGTCCACAGTGGAGTAAAAGCAAATGGTGTCATCTAAGAGAACTATGTGAAACCTCCCATGACCATTGTAGCAGATGCAAGAAAGGAAGGGCCAGTGCTTGAAGTGAGGCGTTTCACGGACATGGTAGGTGTTACTAAAGATTGTTAAGTAAGAGAAGAGGGAGCGAAATATACCTACGGTGCATATGATTATGATCCTTGGCTCATTGTAGGCTCTTGGCCTACCTCAAGCTCCTACGAACACTCCCCAGAAGATGCTTTGGTGTGTTGAAATTTGGCGGGTGACGAGTCCTCCGCCACTACAGTCTCTGAATGTTACTTTTGGGTTGTTCTGGTCCTCTTTGCGGTCTAGGTGCGAGTTAGCGAAGCCCTTGCACATGATATGTTGACTCGCACATTTGAAGAAACTTTGATAGGTTTCTTCATTTTCTTCCCTTCCGCCTTTGTTTGGGCCACTTGAATTTCCATTTCCTGTCCCCTTCCTTCCTCGGTACATGCTTCGGCCTCCTCTAAGTTGGTGTCCTCATTACTTGCATTGAAATTAGGATGCTCATCGTTCAAAAATTTATCTAACTTTTCATCCATCTCTATGCTCTCATAAGGGGCCTTAGCGCACTGGATTTCCTATCGGTAAATCCAAAAATCCTTAATCTTCTCTTTGCTCTAGTTGTAATTCTTTGTCAAATTGTTGCAAAGAGTAGCCCCAATTTTCTTCTTCTCATTATATATTTTCGATGCAAATTTGAACTTCATCCATGGTGACTGACTATATCCAGTTGGACTATGGACTAGGTCCACCATCAGGTCATCCACATCCTTCATGGGATTCCGTCGCTTCTCCCAATAAGGTCGGGGGCTGTGTGTTACCTTGACATATTTGTTTGGTAAGTCATTGTTGGGGTTGTAATTCCATTTATTACAAATCCATACTAACCCTAGATGAGCCAGCTTCTCTTCTAGCAAGTCATGTGTCTGCTTCTTGGCCATGATTACTATCTTATAGCTCAGCGAATAGCTAAAAAATTGTCTCTTCTTGGATTTTCCCCCACAAAAGGTGAAGTCAATAATTGATACCTAGTAGAACATCTCGGGGGCCAGTATTCGATCTGTGAGACATGCCAAAAGCTAGAATGGTTCCCTGGTGAAGCCGTGCATCTAGATGAATGTGAAATCCTCCCCTAGAAGCCAGTCGTATTTC
Source organism: Sequoiadendron giganteum (assembly GCA_007115665.2). Lineage (NCBI taxonomy): Eukaryota > Viridiplantae > Streptophyta > Pinopsida > Cupressales > Cupressaceae > Sequoiadendron > Sequoiadendron giganteum. Next base: position 158,731,193 of record CM021100.1, on the reverse strand, counting down.
AGAGTGAAATTTTGCATGTACTTTGTTTGGTCTGAGTTGAGCTGCAAAATACCACTATCTTCCCTCAAATCTTGCAGAATCGGAGTCAAGAAATAATTTGAAAGTGCATAGTAATCATAAGTTGCAAAGAGCAGAGGAGTCCATACAGAAACTGGCCTTCTCTTCTCGTTTTTATCAAATATGGCCAACCCCATATATCTTTTGAAGAAGTTGGGGTTCTGATGCAAAAACATATGGGTGAGGAAAGAAGGAAACCTGAACCTTTATTGGGTCCTGTCCTCTGCTATTTGGTTCAGCATCTCCTCAATGAGGAACTCTACAAAATCATGCCAGAAAAGAGAATTTTTCCTACGCAATTAGAACCCCAAGCCTAGTTGAAATTCTTGAACATATCTGTCAGTGTCTAGGCCGCAAACAAATGTCATCATTGAGAAAGCATCCTTCATGTTTGGGTAGAAGACTTTATGCACTGTAGGGGTCTGTGGTGGGTTTTTCTGAGCTTCTTTGGGCCTTTGGATTTCTTTGTTATAAAAATCCAGAGCAAAATCTCTAGTTTTCCATATGCTCTCTCCCTTTGTTGGAGTGAATGACTCCATCCTGTCCACTTTGGAGTTTCGTTCTGGGATGCACAACATGTCCTAGATAGCTTCCTTGTAGATATTAACTCTTAGCTCTTGGCCCTCGATGGTGTTGGTAGTCGGGTTGAAATGCTTGATGGCTTCGTCGACCAGTTCCACTCAGTAGTGTAGGAACGACGCCATATATTATGGAAGATCATTGAACCAACACTTCTATGCCAAGGAATCCGGGTCACTATTTTTCTTCATCCTTTTGTAGGTTGCCTCCCTAAGAGTCTTAGGGTTCTTCTTGAGGATGGGATCACATATGTTATCCCATTCTTCCTTTATTCGGCTTTGGTCTTTGTGGGTCTTTTGCTTTTCTACAACCCTTGTATTCACCCATACTGGCTTCTTTGGTATCCCAGGCGAAGCGTAAGAGATATTTTCAAAGACATAGGTGGCGGGTGCTGCATGCATGGCATCATACAAAATTTGTGTTTCCTCACCTTGAATTCTTGCTTGAGAACTTTGGGTTGCTTCCATTTTTGCAATTTTTTCCTCAGAAAGCACACTGAAGTGGTACGAATGGAACCAAAAATACTATGCAAGGCTCTGAACGCAAACCTAGATGAATTCGTTCCTCTTTCTTTGGGTTCAATCCACACTGGAGTAGTGAATCTCTTGTAGCTATTTCTCTACACTTAGCTGTTTTGCTGTTATCCTACACCGTGCTTTGGTTTTCTCAGCAATTCTACACTCAAAATCCTTTTGCATACTCAGGAAACTTTCTACTCTATTTAGCTCTTGTATGAAATTCTTAGCTTTTCTTTCCTTTGATTTTTTTTCTTTAAAGCGGTAGACAACAACTATCTTTTTGCATTAAATTTGGCATGTACCGCCAGTTCTCCTACTCATGTGAAATGAATTACTTGCCTTTTTGAAAAAGACAAGAGTTCATAATGACACCAATAAAGATTGCTAACCTTTCGCATGCTTTGGCAATTAATATCCAAAAAGAATAATTAAGCCAAAATCATAATGAGTACTTAAAAATATTTGCATCCTACCTTGGAGCTTGAAATTGTCTACAATGTGACACATCAATGCTCATTTGTATAAGTTATCACTCGAGACTACCAAAAACTTGCATTAATTAATTACCGCTCCTTAATCTTGCAGGCAACAATTCGTACCTGCAGATGCAACTAGGTGGGAATTTCGAGCTGGCCTTTTGGTGGGATTTTCAAGTTAACACATGATTAGAATCATGCTTATGGCACGAAGCTACCTTGGATATTTATATAAATAGGCCCTAAGACAGGACCAAAATCACACTTAGTGATTAGAAAAATTGGTATTAGGTGATTAGATAGGATTATCGTTAGGTAGTTTGAGTAGGATTTGAGTTTACATAGAGCTAGACTTAGTCAACTGAGCAGAGTTTGGTATCATGAATACCCCAATTAGGCTAGTTTGTAACAAGTCCCAAACAACATTTTTAGGTGGGATTTCAAATAGGTGACTGAAAAGGATGACAAAGAATAAAAATTATTTGGCAATCATAGCCATCTGCTCCCACTTCGGCATGTCTCTGCTTGACATCCAAGTCCCCAAAGGTATGATTTTGCATCTGGCACTCCAAATTTTTCCAAAGAATTACCTTGGTGGCCTTGGAGAGGTGGTGACTAGTGTTTTCTATGGCTTGGGCCTTCCGATGGCAAGCGACCTACAGAAGCACATTTAAGAGGATGTCATGGTACCATGGGTGTCATTTATGAGCGGGTTCTAGATCATCTCACAAGTTGAGCATCTTGAGAGGGCCACTCGAGCATGTCACTTCCTGTTGCGCTACTACAATGTGGTGCTATTTTATGACGTAGATTGGTATACAGATTTCAAGAACCTTGTGTTCCCTTTGCCGCTTGTTCTTGGTCCTGTGAACGATACTACTGCTCCTGGGCCCGTTGTTACTGATGACCACCTTCCTAGTGGTGATAACAATGCTCCTTCTAATGATAATGCTCCTGCTCCTGATAATGCTCCTACTCCTCTAGCCAATTAAAGTTTTAGACACCCTTTTTCCCTTTTTGTATATATAAGTCTGGAAAAGGCTTTCTCATTCATATATATAAAAGTTACATAATATATATAGATATAGTTTTGAACATATGGCCTCAGATCCATTTTGAAATGTATTTATCAAAGCATATATATAATGAATATATCGCTTATTTTAAATCTCTTGTCTCTTTTTCATGTGTTTCTGCAATATGGGTTTATTTTAATTCTCCACTCATGAGTTTAATTTTTTGTATCAGGGGTAGCTTTTAATTTTCTCTGCTCTTTGCGATGATGGGTTCCATCTATTTCTGCTTCCTGCACTGAAATTTATTGAAAGACCGGTCGATAAAAAATGAAGGAAAATAATTACAATATTCACATATTTACACGAGCGAAATAACCGAAGCTTAGTTAAATAGTTCTAGGTGATTTCCGTTAACTGGAATACCCAATGCGTCTCATTTCATGTTTTCTAACTCAAATGCATTGTGTTGCTTGCACTGAATTATTTTAAAAGGGCCCTCCCATAGACTTTCAAATTTCCATGCTGGCCAGGCTTGACGACCCTTTCCTTGAATTTCAATACTAGGTCCCCGCACTTTAGACCCTAGTCTGAGGCTTTCTTTTTGAACCATCTCTTAACCACTTGCTGGTGGTTGCACATGGCTATCAGGGCTTTTTTCCTTTTTTCTTATACTTCCAGCAACTCGGCCAATGAACCTCCATGACTCCATTTTATTCTATTTCGAGAGACTTGAACAACTGCAACGCAAGAATCTCAAATGAGATAGGCAATAACACTTCCTTTCGATACACTAGCTCATACGACAAAGTTTTTAGGGCTTTCTTGGGAGTTATGTAGTCTGCCCAAAGCACTATCTAAAGGTTCTTGTCCCACTCCTTCTCATGATCTGACCTGATCCTTTTAATGAGTCAGACTAAATTTTTGTTAGTCAACTCGGCCAGGCCGTTTCCCTATGAGTTGTAATTTGATGATGTTTTCTAAAATATGCCATGCATGAGTGCAAATTGACATACCTTAGAGCCTAAGAAAGCCTTGGAATTTTCTGAAATGATAGTCTTCGGCGGGTCGAATCTCGTTACTAGCCCTTCGAGAAAGTCCACAATCTCTGCCTCTATTGCATTCTTCAAGGGCATGGCTTCAGTCCATCTAGTGAAGTAGTTCATGGTGGTGAGAATCCACTTGTGGCTAGAATTGGAGGTGGGATTGATCATTCCGATGAAATCTAGCCCCCATTGCATGAAGGGCTGGTTTGCTACTATTGGATTGAGAGGCATTGCGGAATTTTTCCTTCTTCCTATGAAGAATTGGCATTCTTTGCAAGCTTTTATCTCGTTGTATGAGTCATTGAATAGCATAGGCTAGAAGTACCTAGTGCACGAGAATTTGATGGTAGTGGTTTTCATAGAGAAGTGTCTGCCTACAAGACTATTGTGGAAGGTGCTGAGAATCCTCTTCACTTGCTCTGCGGTGACACACCGCAAGAAAATGTTGTTGAAATTCCTCTTGAAGAGGACTCCTTCAATGAGTGAGAATCTATTGTTTTCTAGCCAGTAGAATCTCCTCTTCTGAGAAGGAAGTCCCAACGGATATTTCCCGGTGTGCATGAATCTCACTCTATTTGCCAGCCAACAACCTTGGGCTTAGAATCATTTGTTAGAACCAGCTCTGATTGCTCTTCTTCAGCCATAATTTTCTCATCGTGTGCCAAATATTCACATAGCCCTCTTCCTTGGACAATCTTTGTAGGCCTGACCTCAATGTCATATTCAAGGATCTTGGTGATCCAAGTGACCCTTTTTTTAGTGATTTCTCCTTCCATGATGTATTCGCGCACACTAGAATGTGCGACATAAAAAATCACCTTATTGCAAGATATAAGATGTCAGAACTTCTTGAGTCCCTTTATAATTGTGAATGCTTTCCTCTTGAAGAAGTTGTAGTTAGTCTCATATTCCTTTAAGGTTTGGGAGTGAAATGTGATCAGATGTTCTCCCCTTTATTCATTGTCCTTTTAAGTCAAAACAGTAGCGATGCTTGTCTTTCTATTGAATACATACATTATGAAGGCCTTTGACAAGTCTAGATTTACTAGCACAAGAGCTAAAGAAATAAATCCTTAACCTTATCGAAGGCTTCTCTAGCTTATGTTGTCCATTTGAATAATTGATCCGTTTTCAACATCAGGGTGATTGGTTTAATTATTCCTACAAAATCAGAAATAAATTTGCTTACAAATTTAACCTTCCCCAGAAAATATTGGACTCCCTTTTTGTTAACTTGTAAGGGAAGTTCCCTAATTTCCTTTATCCTCTCAAGATCAATTGTGATTCATTCTTTGGACACTACATGTCCCAATAATTTTCCTTATGGTACTCCGAAGGCACATTTTTTTGGGTTCAGGGATACCCTGAACTCTTGGCATTTTTTGAAAACCACCTCTAGATGATCAAAATGATCATCTTTAGACTTGGAGAATATAGTCAGATCATCTAAATAAATTAGGATAATCTTGTTGATCAATTCACTGAAAGCGATGTCCATTGCTCGTTGAAAAGTGGCTCCCGCATTTGAGAGACCGAAAGGCATTTTAGCATATGTGAATGTTTCCCACTTTACAGTGAATTTTGTCTTGTGTTGTTCCTCTTCTTTGACTCAGATCTAATTGTAACCCGAAAAATCCATCCAACAGAGAAAACATCTCCGAACCAACCACAATTTGCAAGATTGATTCCATAGAAGGTAGTGGGTAATGATCTTTTAACGATGCTCTGTTTAGGTCACAAAAATCAGCACAGAGAAGAATTTATCCATTCTTCTTTCGGATTGGAACGAGGTTGGATACCCACATACTGTGCTTGATTGGAAACACAATCTTAGACTGGACCAATTTTCTTAGCTCTTGCACCATCAGGGCTTCAATCTTTGGATTTATGGGCCTCTGCTTTTGGTGGATGGGTTTGGAACCTTCCGTTAGTTCAATAGTGTGCTGGATGATTTTAGGATCGTATCCCTTGAGGTCAATATAAGACCAGGCCACTACTCCTTCATATTTCTCACAAACGTGCATGAGTTTGTCCTTGTCATGCTGCGAGACATCTTTCCCAACTTTGAGATTTTTCCCATCTCCTACCTCGAGATCAACATAGTCCGCTTGGTTTGCCACAAATTTTTTCCTATCATTCCTTGCATCGTCACAATCAAATAAATTTTCAAGAGTGACTAGTACCTTTGTGATTTTTTTGGACCTCAGTTGAATGATCTTCCCTTCATATGCTTCTTCAATCTTTGGATGAAGCTAATCGAAAAACTCTCTTGATTGTTGGATGAATGAGGCAACGTGTTCATCACTTTTGAACACTTTCCAACTCTGATCATTATTCAGAATGTAGGGTCAGAAAATCACTCACACAAAGTGTACATTCTTAATCAATTCGGAGGTAGGATCAAATTGAGATCCTATCATTGGCATGCAATCTGCAGTTGAATTCTGCTCCCTAGGCACCTCCTGGATGTTAATAGGCTTGAAACCTTCAATGAGGTCCCAAAATCTATGTCTATAAGATTGCATACAAACATTCTTCACCGTTGAGATGTTCCAGACCTAATTAAATATTAGCTCAGAGTCTCCAAACACCATTATTTTCTTGACACCCATTCGCTCTATGATGCTTAGACCTTGTACAAGGCCATCATATTCGGCTTCGTTGTTTGAGCAAGAAAACTAGAAGTAGAAAGATTTGAGAATTTCTTAATTGTTCAGAGATGAAAAGTATATCCGACACTAACACCAACCTTGCACCTCGCACCATCAAAGTGCAGTTTCCACAGTTTTGAGGCTTGATCAACTGTGGGTCCTGTATAACCTTCAAGATTTCTTGATCTTCATCATAGATGACATAGGTGCCTAACCCAGTAGCATGATAATTTCCAAAAGGATTAGCATCTATGTATTCGCTCAAGAGGACCTTTTCTTGATCGGTCTAGTCTCCAGTCATGTTCTCATCCTCTAGTAGCTCAGTACCATATGTTTCTTCTTTAGTGAAAGAGGTGTGAGCAGCCTCAAAGTTGATCATGGCCTCATTGGCTACATGTTCTGAATGCAAATATTCAAACACTATTTTCATTTTAGCTTCGTGCTTGGTCCTGAGGATCAGGTTCGACCAATCCAAAGAAAGGTATTTACCTATCTTTGAAGTGAATTTCGTGGATAGGAAGAGGTCGAACATGGGAGGAACATCTATGATCATAGTATCTTGCAAAACTGTGATGATTTGGCATGCGAATAAGGTCAAGGGAGGTGTTTGATGACTCCTACAATTTCCACTTTGTTACCATAAAGTTGCATAACCCCCTTATTAAAGGTTCATAGATGAGTCCTAAGGCGTCAACTATCTATTTGGGCATTACTGTGGTGCTAGTGCCAGAGTCAATCATGACATTATGCAATAATTTCTTCTCCACATTGAGAGTTAAGAAAAAGGGCCTCTGTTTTGGATTCTCTTTAACTTCAGTAGAGGTCTCATCTATAGTATTTGTGAGAAATTTTTCCGGAGGTGATGGTTCAACAGCCTTTTCCTTAAGTGATTTCTCTGTCAGTTTAATAATCGCATCTTCTCAGAGGGCCTTTTGCAACAATGACTTTTGCTTCGAAATAGCTAAAATATCCCAAAGGGATACGCTAAAAGAATATTTCTTCAACTGTTCCACCACATTTAATGTTGGCGGATTCAAAGGCTTTTGTTCTTTAGCCTTGGTTATAACAATATCCTTGCACAGCTACGGTTGCAGAGCAATTATGGAAGGACCATGGGATTGGTCGAGGATATTCCTAGGTTGCGGAGTGACAAATTCTCCTGTGAACTTCTCTTTGAATGAGTGTTGTAGTTGGACTGCACTTGTGGGGTTTCCAATGTGGATGCTTCGTATTTGAACACCACTTCCTCTCCTTCCATCCATGAGAAGAGCGCGTGATCGAGAGCTATGTCATTTTATTGTTCCAAGGACATTCCTTGCATTTGAGTGGTGAGTACCGCATTCTCCATTTATGGAGAGGCATATGTGTAACCTCTTGAGCTTGATGCCACACCTTGGTTGTACTGTTTTGCAACCTTTTTGTTGTAAGTTTCCACGTGGACAATTTAGGGGCATGTGCGCATCGCCACAGGGGAAGCACTAGGGATTGATTTCTTTAGCAAGGTTGATCTGCCCCGCAGTAAGCTATCTGTTCATACTTGGCTGAGCTTCTCCCAGCGAAGTAGGTACTAAAACTATTTGATTATTTACTTGAGCCTGTGGATTTGTGCATGGACCTCCTTGATATTGGTTATGCTAGTATGAAGGCCTCCTATTCTGATAATTTTGGTAGGCTAGTCTTGGAGGAGCGACCTAGTTGCGCTTGATAGTAGTTACTTCATTTGCTAGGTTCCACAATAATTATTTTATGTTGCTCATCTCATCCTTTGAAGAGCCAGATGTAGAAGCAATATTCTATGGCGAGCTTGGATATGTGTACATAGACTACGGAGGAGTGGGCACACTGGTAGATGACATCTCTTGGGCGAGAACTGATATGCCCAGAAATATTTGCATGATGGGCTGAGGTGGCAACTTCCCAACATCGATCAGATTATTCTCCACCTTGATTGCTACATTATATGCATCCAATAGAGTGGTTCCTCCAAGAGACTAGATCATCATAGAGATGTCGATATTGATAGATTTAAGGTAGAACATGAATGCCAACTTGGCTGACAGCCAGATAGCAGCCTGAATCCTCTGCCAAGTTGTGTGAAATCAAGAATTGAAGTCGGTCATGGTTTCATGAGGATCTCACTTTATAGTTGCTAGTTGATGGTAGAGTGAAGATCAATCTCCATCATTTGAAAACATCTCATAGAAAGGGTCTCTGAGCTGATCCTAGATATCGATGGTCTTCACCAGCAGAGTGCGATACCAATCTAATGCTTTTCCCCTGAAAGAGGTCATGAGCAACCTTAGCACTATATTTTGATTTGTAACTCCATGCACCAAACATACATCTGACACATCTTGTAGATGTTCAAATGGTGTTCTTGAGCCATCTCCGATAAATTTAGGTATAGCTTTTAGAGTAGAGATCAAGATAGGGGCCAACACGACGGGCATAATTAATGCTACAAGGGGACTTTTGGCATCCCATGCCACATAATTTATGTTTGCAACCTACAACATGGCTGGTGGAGGGATCAAAAATTTCACTGGATGAGTTCAAGTTCATGTTGTTAATAGTGGAGGCACTAACAAGCCAGGGTTATTTGTTGTTTGAGACCTAGTAATAGGCCAATGGCTCATACACCCTCTTTTGATTTAGGTACATTTAAGCAGTCCCACCAAGTGTGCTAGAAAAAGAAACTGTTGATGCCAAAAATTGGCAAGGTAACAACCTTTATGGGAAACTCAGTTAAAGGGGGAACCTATTGCGCTAAACTGAGTGACCTCTAGATTTTTAAAGAATTCGGCTTCTTCTATAATTTAGGGGTTGAAAAAGGTAGAAGTAAACAAATGTAAAATTAAATCTAATGTAAGGAAATGCACCAAGAAGTAGATATGGGCACGATAAACCTATATGTTAGATATGATTGAAGGGTCGTTCAACAATCTGCTATGTCCTAGAATCACATAAATCAAAATGGAAACCTGAATAAATTAATCAATGACATAAAATAACCTCTGATTCAAAGACATGATTTGAGTCAGTAAGCTTATATTGAAATTATAGAAGTCTACGAAAAATTTACTCAATACAAAGATGACATAGTATAAAGCTTTATCAAATAATCAAGAAATAGAAAGGTCGGACAATGAAACAGTCTGTTAATCTTATACAATAAGATAAAATAATATAAGAGGCCTGGTGTCTTTCCACAATTTTTTTGTAAGTTTCTAACCCCTACTTCGAAAGAAGAAGCAATATTTATAAGTAAAATCCCACCACCTATCGAGCTAGTAACATAAAAGATTCCCTCATCATGTACAATGATACCCAGAGCAATGATTTCCCCCATGTCGTTGCAACATAATAGATTCAAGCATGAATGTGGTCGCCTTCAAACTAGATGCATCCTCTATAAATGATGGCGGTGGTCCTAGCAAAATATAGCGTCAACATGTGTCGCTCATCCACGACGGTAGTTAGAATACGTGGCAATCCCGGCGAGGCTTTCACATCTCTTTGCTTCTCCTCAATGAAGCTCATAGAAGTCCTGCGTGGTGATAGGTCGAGGCCTATGGTTCATTCCTCCCTCCTTGTCAGGGAAAAATTTAAGAAACCCCCCCTCGGCGAAGGTATAAAATCTTAGCGAATCCTATATACTTCCCGATAAAAATATTAATATTGGAAAAAAAATTCATTTTTCGAGATTAAAAACAATCCCAATTGGAAAATCTTTTATAATCCCTGGAAGTCTGTGGAAAATCTTGGCGAATTGCAATTTTTTTTAATCGAATAAAATATTATTCATTGGCAATTAAAACCGTTTTTCAAACTAATTTTTTTTTCCAATGGCGAATTAATCTTGTTTTCAAAATAGAAAAAAAAATTGTTGGCCATTAAAACCTTTTTTCAAAGCAAAAAATATATTTTCATTGGCGAATTAAAAAGAATCTCAAAATAATAAAAAAATCCAGTGGCGAAATAAATAGATATGCCAACGAAAAATCATAGGGACCGTTCGATGAATGTTTGATGGACGACTGTAGTTACATTCCGCAAGTAAATCTCTAAAGCACTAGACTTGTGATTTGAAACCTTCAGAATAACACTAGAACCGTTAGATTTCTAGAAATCAATGGTTGATATTTTATTACCGTACAAATGGTTATAAGGTTTTGTTTCTCAGCAATTGGGTGACCTTGACGGGATGAATAACTTTCGAAGTTTCAGCTCATTTAATGAATTGTAAGGTGTCATTAAGGGATGTCTTCTCAAATGATTTAAAACGACAAGTTTAGGTTTAACGTAATATTTTAAATCCTCCAAAAGGATAGCTCTTAAATAGGGAGGTTGGAGAAACGGATTTAGTAGTGGATTGAAACTTTTAACTCTCTCCATGTCGCAAGGCCACGGGCAGCCTCTGCCTTCTACCACCACACGAAGAATCTCATCCATCCCTCCAAGCAAGTTGCATTTAAACATTTCGATCATTAAGTTTCTAGCTTCCGCTTTCGACACCAAGTTATCCAACAGAGAGGCTAAGAATCGAGAAGAGACCTGCAAATTATTTCTTCCATACTCTCTACTTTCCAGGTGGCCGGAACCCAAAACTATTTTCACAACCACTAACACCAACGACTCATAATTTAATAGAATTCGCTTGAGCCTTTGGTATGTGATGGCCCTAAAGGAATTCAGGCTCTTCGTCATCTTAAGCGAGATGGGGGTATTGGCCCCAAACTGAGCCAAGTCCGCCACAGAAACCTTAATGATATTGACAAGCTTGAAAGAACTGGCCATTTGGCTCTGCACTAAAAAATCTTGGTAGAAAAAGAAACTACACTCTGACTTCACACAAAAAACATTGTGTAATGAAATGCACAAAGCGATAGGCTTGCAAACTTAAACCTTCAGAATCACCCTATAATCGTTAGATTTAGAAATATCAGCGGTTAAGAATATTCAATTTGTAGACCAATGGTTCCAATTTTGAATTTTCGAGAAAAAAAGCATTTAAAGAACTTTGTACTGCTAAGTGTCAAGTGATTTTTTTTAAGTGAGACACTGAGAGGGTTAGCACACGGGGATATTTTTTTAAGTCCTTTGCAACCTTAAGTTACCCGCCCCTTCGCCTTGATGCCAATCCTAGCGCATAAAAGTTTAAAACAATTTTAAAACACATGTCATGTTTATTTTCTTAAGTTAATATCATAAATTACTCAAGTTTCAACCGTTGGATGAACATTTGATGTATGGTTGTAGTTGCATTCCATAATGAAATGCACAGAGTGATGGGCTTGCCAGCTTAAACCTCCAGAGTCACCCTATAACCATTATATTTAGAAAGATCAATAGTTAAGATTAAGAATTTGCAACTTGTAGACCTAAGACGTTTCATTCACTTCAATGTTCCAATTTTGAGAAATAAAGCATTTAAAGAACTTTGTATTGTTAAGTGTCAACTGTCAAGTGATTACTGATTTTTTTAAAGTGAGGGTCAGCACATGGTGAGATTTTTTCAAGTCCTTTGCAACATTAATTTACCGGCCCCTTGTCCTTGATGCCAATCCTAGCGCAAAAAGTTTAAAGCAACTTTAAAACACATGTGTCATGTTTATTTTTTTAACTTAATATCATAAATTACTCAAGTTTCAACTGTTGGATGAACATTTGATGTATGGTTGTAGTTGCATTCCGTAATGAAATGTATAGAGCAATGGGCTTGCCAACTTAAACCTCCAGAATCACCCTATAACCATTAGATTTAGAAAGATCAATGATTAAGATTAAGAATTTGTAACTTGTCTTTGTTGCGTTAGATTTCCAAGTTTTTGCCTCTCTTCTTCTGCCCTAAGCGAAATCTTCGAGGATTTTGTAACAACTATGCGATCAACTTGTGATAGAATTCCCTCCAATTCTGGTTCATAAATGCACCATATGTGGACCATCTTTTAGTCTTGTCATCGAAGAAGAACATTTATTTCAAATATCTCAAAGTCGACGATGCCCCGAGATGTCACATCAATTTTTCACCGATAGCCACCCTCTCCATCGATGGACACCTATCCTTCGTTCTATCGGTGGGACACCAAATATTGTTTCCTCGATGCACCATAGTTCCCCTGATATACTTTATACATTCGATAATTCATGCCCATGGTTATAATTCATGGTTACTTTTGTTGACAACTTGACTCTATCAGTATATCGGGAGAGCACCTTAGGAGTCAGTCTGATAAAGTATTGTTACACCGTTACTAGGTTGTGAGCTATTTTCATTGGGCCATCGACGGGACTGTGATGGGGGTTCTGCCGATGAAGCATTGTTAGGCCGATGATATTGAATTTTTTTAGGAATGGGTGAAGGACTATGTCACTACAAAATTTCAAATTTGTTTATGGATGCAATGTAGGCTATAATATGGATCTTGAAGTCACACAAATTTCTACAATTTGCATTGTTCATAATTTATGAATCATAAAATCAAAGTGTCGTATATTTTTGTGATTATTGATATGTGGAAGATAAGTGGGGTAGACTCGGTGGATGCTAGTTTCTTTGTAAGGAAAAATTAAATTTCCTTTTAAGAGATCAAATTTAAATTTTAATATCACAATTTCATGGATGATGGAATACAATATAAAATATCATCAACTATAGTTTGACTTTGGCATATGATTCATGAAGTGCAATATAATATAAAATATCATGAAGTGCAATATAAAATAAAATATCCTGAAGTGCAATGATTCATAATTTATTTGAATACAATATAAAATATCATCAACTACAGTTTGGAGTATGATTCATGAAGTGCTTGAGTGCAATATAAAATAAGACATCATGAAGTGCAATGATTCACAATTTCAATGTTCATTGAATACAATATAAAGTATCATCAAGTACAGTTTGGACTTTGGAACAATGGAAACTAATTCATGAAGTGCAGTAAAAATACCTAAAACCTGATAACTCTCTTTCATTTCCCAAATGGAGTCAGGGTCCTCAAACCGATGCTCATCTTGAGATAAAGTAAAAGAGTCATCTTGATTCTAAGTCCGTTCTTCACTTTTTTTGGCTTGTGTCTCAAATTCAACATTCATGATGATGTAGTTCCACTTTGATCGGATGGATTAGAAGCTTTACCAATTCCAAAGTAAGACTGTATGGTACCTCCACGTTTTGGGCATTTTGATGGCCTCCCAGTCTCTTCATTACCCTAAGGAGTCTTACCCTTGCTGCTTGACATATTGATATCTCACTTCGAATAAAAGATGGAAAAAAATGTCTTCTTGTTTAAGAAGGAAAGACCAACAGAGAATATAGATCCCATTCCCTACTCAAAATTATGTTTAAGACTGAAGAATGAATGGAAAACAGATAAAGAAATCTTATTATTATAACTAATAACTGATAACAGTATGAAGAAATGATCACTCACCTTTGAATCTACATTTTCGGGTTTCGTTGATTTCTGAATAGAGAAGTAGAACCTTAGAACCGAAAAAAATGTGTAAAAATAAATAACAGTTTCAATTGCATTTATATCAATCCATATTTTGCGAATTCCGCGGGATTTTTAAATGGTATGTTAAAAATCTGGCGAATCCCGTGTGCTTATACAACAATACTTTGTAATTTTCAAGGCGAAATTTGTCCTCAAATGTAATTATTTTTAAATATTATTGGTGAAATAGGTCCTCATAAGAAACTATTTATAAATTTTAATTGGCAAAATGGGTCTTCACAAGCAACTATTTGTAAATTTTAATTGGCGAAATGGGTCCTCATATAATGTTGTTTTATGACATGCTCCTCGGGATTCCAGGCGAAAATATTAATCAGTCCATTGGAAACGTTTAGTCTGTTATGGCGAATTTATTGCCTAAACATGCCTCGTAAAAAAAAACCGCTACCGAATGGACATGCATTAGACCGATAGTTTGTAAAATCCGAGTGATTTCAACACCCTGTTGGGTATGGTAAATTTGCCAATTTCGAATTGCTCGATTCCTAGAATTTGCCAATTGGCCAAGATTCACCACTAAAGTTTTCCTTGCTCCTTGTGGTTAAAACTTGTGTGGTGAAGACATGTGGATATATCCCTTACGAATGGCGTAGTTGGTGGGGGCTGCCAAAAAGTGTATGCAGACCGATGCTACGTGGCACACGGAATGGGCCTGATAGGGAAGCGAAGGGAAGTAGCTTTAAAGCATACATGGTGAAGACACGTGGAGGCATGACATGAGCTTTTAGAAAAGTGAAGGAAGAAATCCCTTCGAAGAGCGCCTAGGAGACATGTAGCGGTAGTCAGACGAAGTCGTTGCAAAAGGAGCTCGATGATTTTCAACAGATGGGGTGCGGACCAGTTATTAGCAAAAATAAAATCACCCGAAGGGAGCTTGGGGAAATTTATATTCATAGCTCTACAAATCTAAATTTGAAAAAAATAGAATTCCTTCATAAAAAAATTATGTTGTTTATGGTGAACATCACTATTTTAAAATGGTGTTTACTATTAAAAAATAGTTTTTGAAGGAGATGTAAAAATAAATGCAAATTGATTCCAATTTTTTTTTAAAATACATATTTAGAATCTGTGAACCCCTAAACCTGCAAGTGCACAAAAATGACAAACATGGTTAGATGTTAGATCAAAATGCATGCAAATATGAGAGATTCCCCATAAAATCCATCTATTCATCTATTCAAGCTAAAATTAGGAAATAAATAACATAACTTAAATAACTATGAAAGCAATCCTAATTAAGCTAATAGCATGATGATCTTATGGGGGAATCAGTGCCGATGAAGTGTTGCAATTGGCCCTTTCCCAATTCCTATGTTGCAATGAAGATGATCTAGAAATGGTCAAATCTCCAAAGAGATTTGAGCATAACCTTGGTGCAAATGTGAAAATGTGATGAATATATGGATGAAATGAGCAAAATTAGTTCTCAATTGAAAAGAGTAACTTTGCATGAAGATTGAGAAGATAGGTCTCCAATTTATAAACTTCTATTTGGAAGAAGTGAGCAAGATTGAGAAATGTGGGACAAAAAATAATCCAATGGCATTGTGCCACTTGTCCACATGTGATTGGATGAGGAATGAGCACATTTTGGCTAATGTGCATGATAAATGCATAAATTTGAATTTGAAATGGTGAGTTGACTTGTTGAAGGGGGAAGAGAAGTGAAGTTAATGTCACTTGGCTCAAGGTCAAGGACATGTAAGAGGCATTGAATGCCTTATTGTAAGGACCATGTCCACTTGGCCTTTTTGAATTCAAATGAGGGAATATTCCCTTTTGATGCTTTGTGAGGGAAAATAGATAAATTAATAAATCAAAGTAATTGATTTATTGTGCAACTTGCATTCTCTAGAGGATTTTAAGGAGAGGGATTAACTTAATCATGGTTTTGATTAATTTAATGAAGAATTAGGTGATGTGACAATTTAGACTTGAATTTATGAATTGATTTAAATCAAATTGAGAGGAAGGGTTTAATTAAATAAATAATTTTGATTTATTTAATTAAAGAGGAATATGTTAGATTAAATTAAATAATGTTTTAATTTATTCAATTTAATAAGAGGACTTTAGGGATTTCATTTAAATAAAATGAATTACTTAAATGAACAGAGAAAGATGATTGATTAAATTAAATTGATTAATTTAATCACCAGAGGAGAAAGACCTAATTAAATAAATAATGATTTATTTAATTAAGGGATGATAGGTGTTGATAAGCTGAGAGTATGATTCAAGATGAAATGATGTTAGTAGGATCAGAATCAAGTGCATGTATATTTTACGTGTCTACATTTTGCCCCTCTTTGAAGCAATGTACTTGTTGCATTGATTCAAAGAATAATACGCTATGATCAAATTTCAAAATTTATCGATTTTTCAAATGCCCCACTGTTGCCCCAGCGGAAGGATTACGCTGGTATACTGCCCCCTCGAGAGATCGAGCGGAAATGTATGATTTTCTGATCGAGATCGCGATAAAATGCGAGAGGAGTGGTTCCACTGATCAGAGGATGAAAGATAATTTTGTGATGTAGACAATTTTGATGATATATAGACAGTCATTGGCCATGGGTAGCCTCGTGTATATTTTGATACAATAAACTGATTTTAGATAGAAATGTTAATAAAGATAGAAGAATAAGAAGAATAAGATGGATTGGAAGGAGGATCCACACAAGTTCACATTATTACCGATGATGATGATTTGCATTGCTAAGAATTGAGATTTTCAAAGGGCCAATTACTTTATGTTTGATAACACACATAGGTACGATGCATCAAGGCATAAAGGACCAGGATGGCGTTGTACCTAGTGTGATGGACTTTGACTTGTCAATCAGATAGGAGTGTTCTTGTTCACACTTGACAAACATAACCTTATTCAGAATGCAGTTCAGATATTCCAGATATATCAGGCCAAAACATAAGAAGGTGATTCTTCTTATGTGGTCAACAAGATACCTAAAACATCCTTCCTACAAACAAAACAAAGTATGCATGATGAAGTTATTTTACAAGGATATCCAACAAGCACAATAGATAAAAAGATAATGATCATTGTCCCATTCCTTTCTCTCTAAATCTGTTTTGTTTAAGCATCATCGAGAGGTCCTTGGAATGAGCACAAAATAAGATAAGTCAAAAGGACCAAGATAAAGCAAACAAACAAGCTAATGTTCTTCATACCGCTAGCCAAGACTAAATACTGTGAGGGGTACCTGATGCTTATGTCCATCGCAGGAAAGCTTCATCCTAAGACATGTAGTGATCAGGGTTTTGGTGGGACTGATTGGGTGATAAGCTATTGATACTCCGAGTTGACCAACTTGCTTGCTTACTAACTTAGACTTTCAAGACTTTTGACGATTAGGCGTTCACATCTGAACCTGCTAAAGTTGCTTCTGATTGACTCACCAAAGGGTGGGAGGCGATGATTGATTTTGTTAGGAATGAGATAAAATTTGCGGGTGAAAGCGAGATGAAATGGATGCACCATTTTGGATTTTCAGATGTTTTGAGGCTGTTTTTGGTATTTTGAGATGTTTTACAATTTTTTTTGGTATTTTTGAGATTTTTCAATGTTTTTGGTATTTTCAAGATTTATGACGAACAGTCTAACTTAAAGACCTATCCTAGGGGTCTTGGGAGCTGATCCATAGATTAGCCTTGCCTACGTTATATACGCAGAGACCACGTAGTTTGACTGATGACAGACTGACTTGATGATAGGATAGATGTGCAAACGGATTGCCCATTTTATTGCTTAAAGGACTGACCTAAGATGCAGACTAGATGGGCAAATGGATTGCCAATGCGATGGACGCCTAAGGATTGACCTACATGTCTCGAGGGATGATCAAAGATCAACCTTGCCTACGTTCAAGCTCAGAGACGACGTAGTTCAACAAGGTGAAAGACTGACAAGACTAAATGATGAATTTTTTTGAAGATTTTATGATATTTTGACATGTTTTTGGATTTTTGATGAATTTTTTGGATGTTTTTGGATTTTTGATGAATTTGAAGAAGATCACGAGAATATACACGATTCCGATCCGATGTATGTGGGAACATGCCCCCAGCGTGGTGTGATAGACTACTTCGATGAAGGCAAGACAAACTGACCTTAGGAATGTGTCAAGTAGTAGCATGGTGGAATATGATATGGGCATCAGCTCGGGCTATTGTATGGATGCGAGCGGATGGGTGTATGGATGATTTATTGAGATGCGATGGATTGAGTGAGTCGTGCAGATCCTGGTAGATGGGGGGTGCTTTATTTACACTTGGTGCCTGTTTGTCAGGTTTTCACCAAGGTACTTGTCCAAAGCGCCACTGAAGTGGTTTTCACTAGAGGACAATTTTTTTCTTTACTGTTTTCAATCCTTTTTCTATTTTTTTTTTTTTGGATTTTTGCATTTTTTGATTTTTTTGTTGTCGCCAAGACGCCTATTTGCCAAGTTTTCATCAAGGTAACCATTTTTTCAGGACTTTTTCCGATTGTTTTTGTATTTTTTGGTTCCATACCTTGCAAGTTTTTAGGCATAAATTTTTTTGAGGTGCGAACTATTCATGGGATCCTACAAAGGTTCGCCTTCTGGTGTCAACAACTGATATGCCCCTGATTTGTAGCTTGCGGTGATGATGAAGGGTCCTAGCCAGTTAGGCTCAAACTTTCCTTTTGTATCTGGGTTGGGAACATTCTTTTGGTTCTCTTTTAGCACAAGGTCACCAACTTGGAAGGTGCCTTGTCTGATTGTCTTGTTGTAGCTCCGTTTCAGGTGATTCTGGTAGACTTGTAGATGATTTAGGGCGTCCATGCGCCGTTCATCTAGTAACTCCGGCTCATTCATTCTTGTAGCCCTATATTCCTCATCTGTGATGAGGTTTTGAAATGATATCCTCAGTGACGAAAGCTTGATCTCGATAGGGAGGATGGCTTCTGATCCGTAGACCAAGGAGAATAGGGTGGCGCCTGTTGGCATGCAGATGCTGGTGTGGTAGGCCCATAAGGCAGGATTTAGCTGTAGATGCCAGTCACGACCAGAGTCATTGACTATTTTCTTGAGGATTTTCAGAATGGTTTTATTTGTAGCTTCTACTTGGCCATTGCCTTATGGGTAGTATGGGGTCGAAAAGCGGTATTGAATTTTAAATTTTTCACACAAATCACGGAGATCCTAATTTTTGAAGGGTGTCCCATTATCAGAGATAATGGATTGAGGAACACCATATCAAAAAATGAGGTAGTTCAGGATGAACTTGGATATTTGTTTTCCCGTGATGTAGGTCATGGGAATTGCTTCGACCCACTTTGTGAAATATTCGGTGGCGGTGATAATGAATTTGTGGCTATTTGATGAGGTGGGCGAGATTTTACCAATGAGATCGAGCCCCCACTATGAAAAGGGCCAAGGTGTAACAATGGGATGCAGTTCTTGAGCTGGTGCATGAATAAGGTCTCCATGTTGTTGGCACTGCAAACACCTTCTGACAAAGTTATGTGCCTCTCTCTCCATTGTTGGCCAGTAGTACCCGGTTCTCAGCAACTTCTTAGCCAAGGTCATACCACTCGAGTGTGAACCGCATGTGCCATTGTGTACCTCAGTTAGAGTAGTCATGGCCTCCTCGGGTTTTAAACAACGTAGCAAGGTTTCATCGATACTTCTGCGGAAGAGGGTCTCACCTAGGATGACGAATCGTAAGGCCCTTTTGACAAAGGTTCGCTTTAGGTTTGGGGTGATGTCAGTTGGGAGGATTCCTAACCTTAGGTAGGTGTATATGTCATGATACCAAAGATCACTGGGACCAATGAGTTCAGACACGTATTCTGACTCTAGTACCTCGAAAGTGGGTACGAGAAGCTGCTCTACCAGGAATTCGTGTTTTGAGATGTTGTGAGGGATATCTAGTAAGGATCCGATGGTTTCCATTGCATGTACTGCTCTGTTGTTTTCCCTCGATATTTGCTCAAAAGTGATGTCAATGAATGATTCCTTAAGGCTTTCTACCACCTTTTTATATGGTGCGAGCTTATCATCCTTAGTTTGGTATTCACCGTTGACTTGGTTGATGATAATTTGCGAGTCCCCATAGACTTTTAATGCCATGATTCGCCACTGTGCTGCAATCTTGAGGCCTACGGTTAAAGCCTCATATTCTGCAATATTGTTGGTATAGGGGAATGCCAACTTATAAGACCTGGGTATACAATCTCCTTGCCGGGTGATGAAGAAAACACCGGCTCCTGATCCATGCTCCGTGTGGGAGCCATCAAAGTATAATTTCCAGTGGTCGGCTGCACCGAGGTTGAAAAGGGACTCATTTGGGAATTCTGATACGAGCGGGTTGTCTGTGTAGAGGGGAGCCTCTGCTAGTTGGTCTACAATAACTTGTCCTTTGATTTCCTTTTTCTCGACATATTCAATGTCATGTTCAGATAGTATCATTACCCATTTAGCCATTCTGCCTGTGAGCATTGCTTTTGATAATAGATATTTCAGGGGGTCTATCTTGGCAATCAACTTGATTTGATGAGCTAGCATGTAGTGTCTGAATTTTTGGGCTGCAAATACCAGTGCTAGGCAATCCTTTTCTATTGATGTTTAATTGAGCTCGTGCCCCACCATTGTTCTGCTGATATAGTAGATGGCCCGCTCGGTTCCTTTTTCATCATGTTGGGCTAAAAGGGCACCAAGGGTGGCCGTTGTTGCTGAGATGTATAGAATCAACAGTTTCCCGACAATTGGTGGCATCAACACAGGTGGTGTAAGTAGATACTCTTTAATTTTTTTGAATGCTTGCTCGCACTTATCGTCCCACCCGAATGCGACTCCCTTGTGAAGTAGGTGTGAATAGGCGATCTATTTATCTGCTAGCTATGCTATGAATCTCCGGATGGACTAGAGTCTACCTTGTAATCCTCTGAGTTGCTTTAATGTTCTTGGCACTTCCATTTCAAGGATTGATTTTACCTTTGCAGGGTCCACCTCTATCCCTCTCATTGAAACTATATACCCCAACAGCTTTCTCGATTGTACCCCAAAGACACACTTCTTCGGGTTGAGTCTGAGCTTGTATTGTTCCAATCTATCAAAGATTGTGCTTAGAGTTGCTATGTGATCCTGCCTTTTCTTTGATTTAGCCAATATGTCATCCACATAATCTTCAACAGTTTTGTGGATCATGTCGTGGAAGATCAGTGTCATGGCCCTTTGGTATGTAGCTCCTGTATTTTTCAACCCAAACGGCATCACATTCCAGTAGTAGGTGCCCCAAGGACATGTAAAGGCTGTCTTATGTTGGTCTTCCTTTGCTATCATTATCAGATTGTACCCCGAGAAGCCATCCATTAGGGATAGCATCTCATGTCCGACTGTCATATCCACTATCATGTCAATGTTGGGTAGTGGAAAATCATCCTTAGGACATGCTTTGTTTAGGTCTCTAAAGTCCATGTAGATGCGGATGCCCCCTTTCGGTTTTGAGACAGGTACAAGATTTGATACCCATTCTGGATAGTCAATCAATCGTATGAAGCCAACATCCAGAAGTTTCTGTAGCTCAATTTTGATGAGCAGGGCTATTTGTGGGTGCATCTTCCTTAGCTTTTGTCTGACTGGTTTTTCCCTAGAGTAAATAGCCAAATGATGAACCACGACTTCAGGATCTAGACCTGGCATGTTAGCGTAGGTCCATGTGAAGTTTACCTTTCTTTCTTTCAGGAATGCCGCTAATAGTTCTTGTTCCTCTGTTAAGAGTGACTCAGCATAGAAGGTGATTTGCGGCTCTGTTTCTATTCCCAAGTTGACAGGGTTGCACTGTTCTGCCAGTACTGCTGATTTCTCCTGATGTAGAGCAGTAGGGGGAGATTGAATCCTTCATACTCCAGTGCCTCAGAGAGGTTTTCACCATTGGATGCATCCTTTATTTTTATTGTTTTGTGGTTAGAGAGTGCCATAGTGTGGTTTTCACTCAATAACCTCGAGCTTATTCTCGCTATTTTCCTTTTGTGACTGAAGGACTCAATCGTCTACCCATAGTATGCCTATGTGTCCAACGTGATGTTGAAGCCTGCCTTATGGTCTCCACATGGAATTGTATCTCTTAGTCCCATGAATTCTGAGAGTGCCTCATCATTTTCAAATGAGTCTAGAATTGGTGGCCCTTGTTGATCGTGATCGATGAGTTGCGGGTGTACTAAAGTGATTCGGTGGGTTGGTTGGTTTGACTCAGCTATGGAGGCACTAATCATTAAAAAGGTGGAATCTTCGAAGAGCCTAGGGAGACCTTCTATGGTATCATCATCGTCACTACTGGGACAAACATCGATGATGTCAAAGGTATAATTATCGAGTGGGATACCTAAGCAAATAGGTGGTTTAGGAGTGGTTGTTGTTACCTAAGGTGAGGACTTGACTTCCCTTCTGGGAGTACCCCTGCCACGTACGGTTATACTCAGAGGAGTATACCCAAGCCCAAGGTTTTTCATTCTTCTTTCTACAATGATGGGTTCTAGCCGTCCATCACTGTTCCTTTCGAGGCTTTCGTTCCTGTTATAGCCCATACCAAACATCATTTGTAACCCTCTATTAGTTTCCTCCATGGGTAGGGTGGGGGTGGGCCTTTCATCTTGGTATAATGTATTTGAGATGTCCTCCTCATCCACATTTTCTCTACTGAGATCCCCCCAACAGTGGAATCTAGAAGGTTCTGCCCTAACAGTGTGGACAGGTGTTTCAATTGGGTTAGGTTGTCCATGCCACCTAGGAGATTGTGGTAACTCTCCTACAAAAAATGCATTTCTCTTCATTCTGTAGTCACCGCATCCATTGTCCTGGATCATGTTTTTGATTTCGGATATGTCAGGGATGGCGGGTGTCTCTGTCATAGAAGTGGAAGTGAGGTTGGCTGGATCTATGTATGAAGTAGATGGTCCTTGATCATTTTTTGGTACTTGGGGAATCTTATAAAACCTGGCTTCCAAGTTTTTGTAGTAGGCAAAAGATTTGGGATCCCCATATATAGTGACCTCCTCATTCTGATGTGAGAACTTAATGCACTGGTGATAGGTTGAGGCCATTGCCTTCATTCCATGGATCCACAGGATTCCCAAGAGGATGTTGTATGGTAGGTCAAGGTCGAGGACCTCATAGGTGGTTTCCATGGTTGTCGGCCCCACGAATGGGGATTTTGATAGTACCCTGAGATACTCTTTCCTGATCATCATACGCCCTTATCATGATACTTTTGTTTGTATTAATGGAATCCTTGGCGAATCCCAATTTCTTTATAAGCTTTAGGGAACAAATGTTAAGGCCTGCACCTCCGTCTACCAAGACTCGTTTGAATTTCTTTTTATGGATGAGCACTTGAAGGTGGAGTGCGCGGTTATGAGATGGCTACGGGGGGAAGTCTTGGTCAGAGAATGTAATGAGGTTTGGGGTAACGATGTTACCCACCATAGCCTGGAATTGCTTTGTGTCAAGGGTGGCGGAGACGGTGGATGCAGCTAATGCTTCATCAAGGATCTTCCTATGGGCGGTGGAGATTTTCAATAGTTCCATGAT
The DNA here is from genome assembly GCA_007115665.2 of Sequoiadendron giganteum. Classification (NCBI taxonomy): domain Eukaryota; kingdom Viridiplantae; phylum Streptophyta; class Pinopsida; order Cupressales; family Cupressaceae; genus Sequoiadendron; species Sequoiadendron giganteum. The sequence continues at coordinate 158,707,749 of CM021100.1, read as the reverse complement.
GGAGATTTGGGCGGGTGTTCTTTTCAGCTGGTCAATGACATTGTAGTCATAAGGAACGACCTTTGTATTAGTAATGGGGGTCTTAGCTGGTGCCCCAACAATGGTAACCTTTCTGCCACGTGTGGTGACTCCACAGTCGTTGTTGGCTCCTTTGATATTTATGATGGTGACCATCTCATCGACACATTCGACTACCTCCTCGTATACTAGGTTAGCACTAGCATACTTTTGCTTGCCCTTATTGTTCCCTTGATTATTGCCTTGATTGTTCCCTTGGTTGTGGTTTGACATCGGATTCGTGTATATCTTTAGGTCTTGGTTTCCAGTTGGTTGTTCGATGTTGATGATTTTATCCTCAATGAGGTCTTGGATGATGTTTTTCAGCCTCATGCAATTGGCGGTGGTATGTCCTTTGACTTTGTGAAAGTCACAAAGGAGATTTTCGTTATACCATGGCGGTTTGGTCATGGGTTCCGCATATTGCTCTAAGTTAGAGACTTTGATTAGATTCTCCTTGACCAACTTTTTCATTATGGACTCAATCGATTCACCAAGAGCTGTGAAATTTCTCTTAGGGGGATACTTGCCTCGGGGAGGTGGTCCTCCTTGATTACCCAAGTTGTTGATTTGATTTATGGGCATTGGTTGTTGTTGTGCTGCTACTACATTAGCTTGCACATTGTTACGATTATGATTTTTCGGTTGATGATTTGGGATGTTCTACTTAGGGGCACTAATGACCACTTTAGTATCGACCACATCATCGTTCATGATATTTTTATTCCTCGACCATGTTCAAGGTTTATCATTGTATTTGTTAGATGGGTGGTTATCCTGGGGTGGAGTGAATGTTGATGTGCCTCCTCGTGCAGTAAGGGATCTTTTGATGTTGAGCGCCTTTGGGATTAGTTGATCATAGGACGTGATGCACTGCATTTTTAAGTATAACGCCAAGTTTTCATCTAGATTGGATATGATGGTGCAAACTTGTTGTTCTTTCGGAATGGTCCACTTGCTCCGATTGGCCTTGGATTGCCATCTTTGCAAGAAGGATGCGAATAGCTCTCCTTTCCTTTGCTTGAGTGATGATAGTTCTTCCAAACTAATGTCCGCACCCATATTAAAAGCATAATTTTTAAGGAAAGCTTCCACGATTTCCTCGAATGTTTTAATGCCCGTGGGTAGGCGAGAAAACCATTCCATGGCTGGACCAGTCAGACTACGAGGGAAGAGTCACATTAGATACGTGTCATCATATGCGACCTCCATGCAGTGCACCTGAAATTCCCTGACGTGGTTTTCAAGGTTACCCATTCCATTGTATTTGTCAAATTTGGGGATCTCAAATCCTTTTGGGAATGGTACCATGGTGAGACTTCTATCAAATGAATAAGGGCACAAATTGGCTGGTGTCCTTGTGGTTTTTCCTGCTTGTAAGTCCAACACTTGTTGCGAGAGCAATTTGATTTGTGTTGCAACATCCTTTCTTGGATCGAGAGGTGGGATGAATGAGTTGTGAGGTGTTTGAGGTGTTTGATGGGTGGGAAGAGTACTGGTGGGCATTTGCTGCAAGCTTGGTTGTGCATTCAAAGCCTGATGGTATGCCTGCATTTGTGTCAACAACACTTCTTGTTGATCTTGCTGATGTTGTTCCAACAATGCTTGTTGTTGGTCCATCTACTGCTGTTCCCATGAAGTCTGTTGTCGATCAATTTGTTGTTGTGCTAGTAAAGCTTGTTGTTGATCTAGCTGTTGTTGCTCCAACAAGGCTTTTTGTTGGTCGAGCTGCTATTGTGCCAACAAATCTTTTTGTTTAGCTTGTTGTTGTTCTTGAAAGTCTTGCAGGGCTTGTTGGTATGCTTGCAGATGGATCGCTTATAATTGTGCTTGGTATTGGGCTTGTGCCTATTGCTGGGCTTGAGCCTGTGCTTGGGCTTGTGCTTGAGCTTGTGCTTGAGCTTGTTCTTGAGCTTGTGCTTGAGCTTTTGCTTGGGCTTGTGCTTGCGCTTGAGCTTGTGCTTGCACTTGTGCTTGGGGTTGTGCTTGGGCTTGTGCTTGAGCTTGGGCTTGAGCTTGCTACGGTTGCTTGAGTACTCTTTGTTGATTGGCCTTTTGAAGAGTTTGGATTAAGGTAATGAATGAATTTTTTGTGTTGGCTTTTGGTGGGATTGGTGGTGGAATGGGAATGATGCCAACCATTGTGATTGATGGAGGGGTTATGGTGGTGGTTGGGATTTGGGTTGTTGGAGGGGTGGTGGAGATGTTTGGTCCTTGAGAAGGCATGCTTTGAGATATTTGAGGAGCAACGGATGTGTGTGTCATAGTTGCTTGGATGGTCGCCACAAGTTGTTGTGACGTTGTAGGAAAAAAGATGGAATTTGAGGTGATGTGCACATTGCCCTGTTCTGAGAAGCTATCGATATTTAGGGGAGGAAACCCTACTCCGAGTGGTGATGTGGTCGCAAATGGAAATGGGGGTAGCGGTGGTAGGCTATCCTGGAAAGAAAAAGGATTAGTGTCTTCAGTTGCTCTAGATAAATCATTTTCTCTTTGTGGTAAAGAAGTGGGTATGTTTAACTGATAGGCTGGTGAGGCATGAAATGAAGATGAACCAACGGGATTATGAAATGTGAGTGGGATGTATGGGTGCAATGGATTTTCCAGCACAATATTATCCTGCGTGGTGGTGACAACTACCTCTTTATTGGTCACTAGGCGATGCTACTGTAACTCTCAAAACATAGCACTTCCTTTGTTTCCAATTGGTGAGGTTGGAGTGATGGTTGTCATGATGTGGGGTATTTCTTGATTGATGTTTGACATTGGGGATGCATTTGTAAGAGGCATGTTTGTACTAGTGCTTGGATCAAAGTCGAAAGGGAACAAGACCCCTCCTTCCGTTAATGTGTTTAAGTACTTGAACTTGGCACTAACAATTTTATGGTTCTCAGGGTTTTGAACCATTTTTATCATTTCGGATTGTGTCATCCCCATATCTTCGTTTGTGATGTCCTCCTCATGGCTCTCCTCTTGAGGATTTTGTGATGATAAAGGAGAGTTAGTTGGGAGATTGCTCGATCCTGCAAGGTTTATTTCAGAGGTTAACCGACTCATGTCCATAGAATTTGATATGTCATTGATATTCTCCATGTTCTTCTTGTGTTGAGATCTAGTTTGAACCATTTGGTTGATCCTAACCTTTCAGGTTCAAAAGAGAAGAAACTAGGAAAGCCAAAGATCAAAGGGGGTGATGATGATAATGGGATAAACGGATGAAGTGAATGAATGAAACCTTTTGGAGAACTTTTGAAGGGTTGTGCAAGACTTGTAAGGGCTTAGATTGATTATGATGTTTTGACTGGATGCGTTAAGTCAAACAGGATTGTAGTGAAGTTGTATTCCCTAGGAAGTTGAGTTATCCTAGGGGAACTTGCACAAGTGGATGAATTAGCTAAGTGTGTTAAGCCAATGTGATTTATGAACTAGTAAACCTTTAGGAAGTTGTGTTATCCTAAAGGTAAATTCATCCAAGAGTGTTGGCTATCTTGGCTAGGTGCGTTAAGCCAAGATAGGGTGATGTTGGTTTAGCCCTCTAAATTTAGCACGAGTGATTTTTCTAGAGTTCTCAAAAGGTTTGATGATGGGATGAGATTTGATTTCGATGAAAAGATGGATGGGGATGACACTTTGATCCTAGACTTGAACCTAGACACAACTCTTTCTTAAAAGATCTTGGTGTTGAAGAACACGCTATACTTCCTATGGGAGAAAAGAAAATCTTTCAAAAAGTTCAGGATTCTGTTGGTAGTAAAACGCATACAAAGTCGGATTGTTCCTTGAAGCTTTTTTGTAAAAGTTGTATACAAGTCTTTCTCTGAATTCAAAAAGTCTCTCAAGACGCTCCTCATGATCTTTCAAACTAAGCTTTTTGAACTTTGGCTTTGGGATTTTAATCTTGCGGAAAATCATTGGAAACAACACACATGAAGTTCAAATTGATTTTTTATCTTGGTTTAATGAATTTCTTTTTATCAAAGACACTTTCTTGCTTACGTTTCAAACTATATATCTAGTGTCCCAATTTCTTTCTCATCCCACAAGGTCCATTGTGTGGAAATCGAGGGAAAATAGGGCAAAAGTTACCTATGTTTAACCTTCTTGAAAATAAATGATGATAGAATTCAAACACTTAGAAACCTCTAGGAATATGATCCCTAGGGAAAGCAAGAGTGTCCAAATTTGTAAAAGGTATTTGTTTCCCACAAGGTGTTTGAAATTTTAAGGTCTTGTGTATGTTTGTTTTCAAGTGTTTTGAGGACCAAGCAATGTGTTCTTTTCTTTCAGGCACTTTTACAATCCTAGGATGATGAGGCAATATCTTGTTGGGTTCCCACTTGGATAAATCTAACTGCACATATCTTGTGCGAATGGCTAAATTCTTGACCACACTGTCTCCCCTCCACGACACTCACTTATTCGGGTCAGCCAAGCATTAGTACCCATGAATCTCCCATGGCATACCTTCCATTTCTACAACAAGACCGCATGTATAACGTGGGGCAACTTCAAAGGACATGACCTTTTGCACCAACAAGATAGACAAGGTTTTGGCCTTTTTCTAAACAAAGGGTTCTAATGTGGGCATTCTGTTCGTGGGGGATTATCCAACATCGACAAGAGTCCATTGTTGTCCATCTCGTCGGAATAATCCTTGTGATTCTTGAACTTTCCTCAAGAATCCACACTTATATACCGGTTGGAAGTCGCTTGGCTTCAGCGTGTTCCCGGTTGGGTCATTCCCTTGGGTGATTACTTTTTCCCACAAGGCAGGTCCTCTAAGATAAATAAAAGCGACTAACATATCCCGTCGTTCACACAACCTTCGTTGAAAAACAAAGGGGAAAACCTCTACAATATGTCATGCTCACACTTGCATGTTTTGTTCAATTTTAAGTTCCCAAATCGAAATGTGGAGGCAATATTTTTAACAACCTAATATCTCCAAAATGCTTTTGATTCTCAAGATCATCGTGAAGCGCGAGAGAAGCGCATACACATTTTAAATGATATTAACTTGTGAAAATGATTGCAAAACATGGAAAACACTTGTTCATTTTAGACCTCAAAGCAATGATGAATTCTTTTTAAGCACCAAATGAAATGTGAGATTGCCTTGTTCAATTTGTTAACCTTTAAACAAAATCTAGTATATTTGTCTAAGGTTCTTTTTAGCCCCTTGGCAACTTTTGAAAGGAAATTAGATTGTAAATTTTAGAACCCAATGGAAAATTAGTGTCCTAAGATCAATGAACTTATCAAATTCTTTAATGAGTGTTGAAAAACACTTTGTACAACATAAACATGGTGTCATAAAAAAAAAATTTCCTTGTTCTTTTTAAACCCAAAGTAAATTTAGTTTTCCTAAGGCCAAAGATATTTAACAATTTTTTTGAGTGTTAAGAACACTTTTAGTGTTTAGGAACACTTTGGGTGTGATGGGTATGATATCATGATGAACTTCTCTCTTGGCTTTTTCCTCTTCTCCAACCTGCTAAATGATAGAAAAACCAGAGAGCAATAATATAGCAAGCAAAGTCAATGCTCAGAAAATTCAAAATAAAAAAATGTGTCCAAATTGAAAAATAGACTGTTCCTTGCGGCGGAGTTTAGCGGGTGCGACAGAGTTAGTGGGTGCGGTGCTGTTTAGCAAATAGGCGATGCCATACAGTGCTGCGTGGTCGATTGTGTGCAGTGCTCTGCAGAAATAGAGACTGCGAGTGCGGTGGACTTTGGCACGCGGTGGAGTTTGGAAGCAGCGGAGCTTTGTAAATTTTTAAATTTCAAGTGTGGGAAGCAATTGCGGTGCTATATAGTGCCCCGGTCTTCAAGGGGTGCAGTGCAATACAGCGTCGCGTCTGAGTTAGCGGTGCAATACAGGACTGCATGCCTGATCCGGGGTGCAGTTTCCTGTGTGTGGTCAAAAAATGTGAAAACGACGGACTTTTCCACAAAAAAACGTGATGAGATGGTTGCTGCCCTCCTTCTAATGCCAAAATGTGAACCCCTAAACCTACAAGTGCACAAAGACAAAAAACATGGTTAGATGTTAGATCAAAATGCATGCAAATATGAGAGATTCCCCATAAAATCTATCTATTCAAGCTAAAATTAGGAAATAAATAACAAAACTTAAATAACTATGAAAGCATTCCTAATTAAGCTAATAGCATGATGATCTTATGGGAGAATGGGTGCCAATGAAGTGTTGCAATTGGCCCTTTCCCAATTCCTATGTTGCAATGAAGATGATCTAGAAATGGTCAAATCTCCAAAGAGATTTGAGCATAACCTTGGTGCAAATGTGAAAATGTGATGAATGTATGAATGAAATGAGCAAAATTAGTTCTCAATTAAAGAGAATAACTTTGTATGAAGATTGTGGATGAAGATTGAGAAGAGAGGTCTCCAATTTATAGACTTCTATTTGGAAGAAGTGAGCAAGATTGAGCAATGTGGGACAAAAGATAATCCAACGGCATTGTGCCACTTGTCCACATGTGATTGGATAAGGAATGAGCACATTTTGGCCAATGTGCATGATAAATGCATAAATTTGAAATTGAAATGGTGAGTTGACTTGTTGAAGGGGGAAGAGAAGTGAAGTTAATGTCACTTGGCTCAAGGTCAAGGACATGTAAGAGGCATTGAATGCCTTGTTGGAAGGACCAAGTTCATTTGGCCTTTTTGAATTCAAATGAGGGAATATTCCCTTTTGATGCTTTGTGAGGGAAAATAGATAAATTAATAAATCCAAGTAATTGATTTATTGTGCAACTTGCATTCTCTAGAGGATTTTAAGGAGAGGGATTAACTTAATCATGGTTTTGATTAATTTAATGAAGAATTAGGTGATGTGACAATTTAGACTTGAATTTATGAATTGATTTAAATCAAATTGAGAGGAAGGGTTTAATTAAATAAATGATTTTGATTTATTTAACTAAGGAGGAATATGTTAGATTAAATTAAATAATGTTTTAATTTATTCAATTTAATAAGAGGACTTTAGGGATTTCATTTAAATAAAATGAATTATTTAAATGAATAGAGAAAGATGATTAATTAAATTAAATTGATTAATTTAATCACCAGAGGAGAAAGACCTAATTAAATAAATAATGATTTATTTAATTAAGGGATGATAGGTGTTGATAAGTTGAGAGTATGATTCAAGACGAAATGATGTTAGTAGGATCATAATCAAGTGCATTTATATTTTACGTGTCTACAGAATCTACAAACAAAGTGTCACAAATCACTAGTTTGTATCATCTTCAAATTCCTCATGGTTTAGCAGCTATAGGTGCCTAAAAATGAAGATTTAGTTAAAAAAATTAGTTCAATGTCAAGCTTGGCCAAAAAGTGTAAACCACTATTGTGGGATCACCCAAAAATATTATTTTCAAGAGCATTCAAGAGAGTATTTATCAATAATTTGTTACAACATTCAAGATCCTAACGTCATGTTCAAGCATATGTTTGTTCATGTCATCTTGTGAAGGCTAATATGCATTGTTGATCCTAAAGCATCCAAGCATTTTTGATGCAGGATCATCCCAGGTGAACGAGTTATCTGCATCAACCAAAAAGATTTGCAGTTGTTTATTTTAGTTTTGCTTTTTTCTCATCTTTTTTTTGGAATATCTCAGCATAAGGAACTGTGTTGTGCAATCAAAGTGTCAATTTGAAGTTTTCATCAAAACATCGTTTTAAGGCTCCATAAGAAGTTTTAAAAATTATTTTTGGAAAATATGTAAGGAATAGAGTAAAATAATTTTGTAGGGACATTCTTGGAGGTACCATGTCGAATGTGCAAAAATAATCAAAGTTATATCTGCCACTATTTGAGAGAAATTAATGCTAAAATTTTGTGTTTTTAATGCTAAAAGTGTGTTGCCAATTTATGAAAAGTTAAAATTTTCAAAATTTATGAGGGCTGGAGTGAAATCCTTTTTCAGAGGACCTAAGGAAATCATCTTAAGCCTACTCGCCAATTTTTGTGCGAATTGGATAACTTTGAGTTTTTCGCCTTTCAATGCCTGCTTACAATGAATTGGCATATTTAGTTTGCTTTGAATTGATTTTTAGAGGGATTATTATTGCAATGGAATCAAACATTTGTAAAAAAAAATTATTCACCAATTTCTCCATGTGATTAAATGAATGTTTGATTTTTATCAAACCATCAGATATGAAGTGTTCAAAATTGAAGAAAAAAATACTTTTCTTTTATTCAAAATTTTCAGTCATCACCAAAACTTTGAAGTTTTAGAATAAATAAATAAAAATAGATAGAAAGTCCAATGTAGGGGGGAGAATGTGAAGCATCAGAGAAGAGAAAAAGAAATGAAAACATTGTATACATTTATTAGCTTGCAAACAAAAGACAAGAAGAGGAGGCAACACCATAGGGAAGAGAGAATTGGGTGAGGGGTTGCACACATTTGGTTTTAGATGCCAAGAATGAGTCTTTTAGAGAGTTGCATATAGAAGAGATTTTAATTAATTAAAAAGATCAAACAATAAGCCATGCATGTGGAAATAAGAAGAGGGTGTTGTTTTCCGAAATTGAGGAGAAGTAGATTGAAAGTGTAAGAGATGTCATTGAAAGCTAGAATTAAAATTATTGTAACAAGTTAGTTTGATGATGAATTGAATAAAAATGAAATTTTGTTGTTGGTAGTTGTCCATTATGTTGTGGAATTGAATTTTAAATGTGTGTGTGGAATTTTTGAAAGAGGTGAGTACTCTCTTCATCAATTGGTATAAGAGCGATGGGTTCTAAGCATGTGGATGGACCATCGAATGTGAGGCAGGCTACACCCGGATCTACGAGTAGAGGAAGGCTATTCTGAAGAGCTCAAGAAATCATTGTAGGTGTGTGAAGTCCTGAGTGGTTGAGAGATACAATCATGAAGACATTGTTTTTGTAGAGCATGTGAGTTAGAGGTTGCAATAGACAAAATGGGATGGGTCATGAGGAGAATCATGCAAAAGTTGTTTTGGGAGGAGTATTGAGAAAAAGTGGAGAATAAGAAGTTCGAGAAGATGGGACAGATGGTCTATGAGGAAGTGAGGATCGAGAAATTGGAGAAGAATATTGGCAAAGGTGAGAGGACATTGGTGAAGAGGAGTAAGAAGAAGAATGAGAATTGTGGAAATGAGTGTTGTAGCTTGAGATGGAAGTAGGAAGAGGTGAGAGAAGCCCCTACAAAGGATGAAGATGCAACAATGGAATGTGAAGAGGTTGCAACATTAAAGTATGGTGAAGAAGATTTGTTGGCGCAAATGTTGGTGATTGAGGAAGAATGGATGTAGAAGCTTGTTGTTGCAGTGAAGGGAGATGAACGAAAGGTTGCAACTAATGAGGATGTGGAAGATGTTGCAATTAAGTTCAATGTTGCAACTATGAAAATGAAAGAGGTAAATTATGTTGATTTTAATTTGTTTGCAAAAATGAAAGTAGAAGACACAATTGCAAAATTGTGTGTAGAAAGGGTAGAGGATGTTCTAGGTTACATTTGGTGGAGGTGGATGGTTAGACGTGGAAGGGATTTAATGAGTGAGAAGAGGAGAATAGGGGGTATTTGGTGGAGGAGGTTGGGCTATGGTGGGCATGAGTCCACGAGGGGGAGAAGGAAGAGAATGCAGTGTTGTCGAAGGGAGATGGTGCATGTTCCGAAGAGGTGTTGGAAGAAAAGAAAGAAATAGTTTTGGTCCACTTGACACAATGATGGAATTCATTGTAAATTTTTCACAATCTCAAAGAGTGATTCTATCACTCAAGTCCACCATTGTGAGCCTATGCTCAAAATCTTTCTACTCGATGTGTTTGATGCACGAGCATCCTAGGTGAACGAGTTATCCACATCAAACAAAAAGATTTACAGTTTTTTATTTCAGTTTTGGTTTGTCTTATATTTATTTTGGCATCTCTCAGCATAAGGAACTGTGTTGTGCAATCAAGGTGTCAATTTGAAGTTTTTGCCAAAACACCGTTTTAAGGCTCGATAGTTAGTTTTGAAAATTATTTCTGGGAAATCTGTAAGGAATCAAGTAAAATCCTTGTGTAGGGACATTCTTGGAGGTACTATATTGAATGTGCAAAAATAATTAGTTATATATTTCATCTTTGAGAGAAATTAACACTGGAAATTTGTGTTTTTAATGCTAAAAGTGTGTTGTCAGTTTAAGAAAAGTTATTTTTTTAAAAAATTTATGAGGGTTGGAGAAAAATAGTTTTATAAAGGACCTGAGGACATCATCCCGAGCCTACTAGCCAATTTTTGTGTGAATTGGAGAACTTGAGTTTTTCGCCTGTCGACACCTACTTACATCGAATTGGCATATTCAATCTTCTTCGAATTGATTTTTAGAGGGATTATTACTGCAATGGAATCAAAACATTGTAAATTTTGTTTATTCACCAATTTCTCCATGTGATTAAATGACTATTTGATTTTTATAGAACCATCAGATATGACAGTGTCCACAATTGAAAAAAATAATATTTTTTCTTTTATTTAAAATCTCCAATCAACACCAAAACTTGGAAGTCTTAGAATAAATAAAAAAATAGACAAAAAATACAACGTAGGGGGAAGAATGTGATGCATCAAAGAAGAGAACAAGAAATTAAAAGGCTACATCCATTTCTTAGCTTGCAAACAAAAAACAAGAAGAGGAGGCAATACCATAGGGAAGAAAGAATTGGGTGAGGGGCTGCACACATTTGGTTTTGGATGCCAAGAACAAGTCTTTTATAGAGCTACATATAGAAGAGATTTTAATTAATTAAAAATATTAGATAATAAGATGTACAGGTGGAAATAAGAAGAGGAGGTTGTTGTCTCAGATTGAGGAGAAGCAGATTGAAAGTGTAAGAGATGCCAATGAAGGCTAGAATTAAAATTCTTGTAAAAATGTAGTTTGATGATGAATTGAATAACAATGAAATTTTGTTGTTGGAAATTATCCATTGTGTTGTGGAATTGAATTTTAAACGTGTGTGTGTAATTCTTGAAAGAGGGGAGTACCCTCTTCATCAATTTTCAAGTGTCCAAATCCATCAAGCAAAGCAAGATCAAGTTCCTTGGAGTGATTTGTTTGTCTTCACTCCTCTAAGGGAAGCCATTGAAGGTTTGGTGAGTTGTACCAAGCAAGTATTCATTCATCAAATATTCCTTCTCCATTTTCATTATCTTTCTATCAAGGTTTAATTACCAAACTTGGGGTTTGACTAAGGAAAAACCTCATTCAAACAAAATTTATTTTCTCAAGTTGTGTATGTGCAGATTACAGGTTGAAGAAGGATTGAAGATCTTGAGGTGAAATTTCGTATTGTTGCATAATTTGTCATCATTGTTTTCAAACCATGGAAACTAGGCTGTAGACTTTATTTCTGACTTTTTGATAGTGGACCTATGCAAAAAAAAAGATAAAATCTAGTATCAGAGGACTGCTAAAGGTATTTTCAAAATCCCTAACCAAGACCCATTCACCCTAGGGAGAACATGTCCTTCAACAAATTTCAAAACTAACTTTTGGTGCTAGGTGCATGTGTCCTAACCCTTCTCTATCTTCCTGTAAATTGTGATTTTAGTTTTTGTACTTTTGAGAATTTACATTTTATGTATTAGATCTTATAATTCATTTAGTTTGAGCATTGCATATCATTTCAATTTGGTTTCAGATATGTCCTATTGTCTTAAGGACTGAGATCCAAGTCTGATTGACTCACCATTGAGGTTGAAAATCAATCTTTACACCTTGTGATCTCTTTCCTAATGAAATTACCTTAGGGAAAGACATAAATAAAGAAAGCACCCACTTACCATTAAGGACCCCCTTATTGTTTAAGGAACCCCTTTCCCCACATTTCAGTATGTTATTGAGATGAAGAAATGGATGTGAGGAATTAAGGCAACCTTTCCAATGATAATGTTAGATTCATGTTTTTGATTAAAGAAAAAATAGGTTTTGAAGGGGCCCCCGAAACCCTTTAACAGTAGATAAAGATAGAGTAAAACATTAAGAGTTCAACAAAAGATAAAAATCTGCCCAAAGAGATAAACCAAAGACCAATGAAGAGGCAACACAGCAAAAAACCACTGGGAAACCTAAGCCAAATTTCTCAAAATTTCAACAATTTTCTTATCCAAGTTATCCATGTTGATAACAGCTTTCTTCATCTCCTGAATGTCCACAGGAGTCTTGTCCATCTTCCTTTTCAAATTTTCTCTGGTACGTTTGTTTGGCCCGACCCCTTTAGCTTGACTCTTCTCTTTATCATCCTCAACTTCCACCACTGCTTTAACCTGATGAGCTCTTTCCAAGCTCTCGACCATCATCTTCACAGTGCTGGCAGTGGATTTAAGGATTTTATGGCTCATTTCCATAAATTTCTAAATAGAATCCCTTATACTCTTTATCCTCCCCTCCATATTAGAAAGCTTCCCATCATGGTTGTTCTTGAAGAGCTCTAAGTCCTCCACAATTTTCTTCAAGCAATCCACCATATATAGTTTTTCATCTTCTGTCCATAGATCTTAGCTCTATCTTTATCCTTGACCATTTTATCAAACTCCTCCACCTTCTCCAACCTGCTATTATAAGCCCTTTGATTGAGCTTTATTTACTTAATCTTAAAAAAGGCCCACCTGTATAGACAAAAATTATCAACAGAGCCATTTCGGGTGATAACCAGGACATCAAAAGGATATTCACACTCTGCCTTGAAATAGTGATCCTCCTCCTTTAAATCATCAGGGAACTGAGGCCTGTCCTCCCTATCCATGGCAGGATAACTGGAGTACTCAGACATGCTGGTATGCTGGGAATCCTCTTGGTCAGTGTCATAGGAGGGATCCCCCTGCAACTTTCTTTTACCCTTCCCCTTGGGAGAGACACTAGGAGTGCATTTCAGATTAGTAACATTAGACCCCAGATAGATAATCTTAGCCCTACCACTAGAAGTCATCGCACTAGGTTTGGGGAGGGCACCAACTTTATATTTGTGTTTAGCTTTACCCTTCTTCTTTTCTCTCACAACGGGCTCATCCTCCCCTTCCATCTTAGTATCCCACTCATCCTTCTCATAATAACTATCACCCAAATCCTCTTTCTATGGGGAAGGGGTGTGTTGAGAGATAGCCAGCATAGCCTTAAAATGTGCATAAATAAGCATGAGCAAGCCATCATGGATTAAGGGATATCTAACCGGATTAGACACATGGTCCTAAAGGTTCAAATTTAAAGAAGTGGAAAGATAATATGGAAGGGAAACCCTAACCTGGTGCCTAAAGTGATTCTGAAGCACAAAGTGGCACCCAAAAAACTCTGGTATATCTCTCATCCAATGTGACATACTCCATAATCATCCTCAGAACCTCCCTCCACAACAACTTAAGTTTAGTAGCATCATAGCTACTCTTTGTGGCTCTCAAAAGATCCTCCCTTTCCTTGTCAGTGCACAAAAAATTCTTGATTGCCTGATCAGATAGCTTCCTATCTCTGTAGAATTTGAGACCCTCCATGGGCATTCCAATAACATCTGATATCAGTTGTTCATCGATTGTCACTTTCCTCCCAAAGAGTTTGATGCTGCCATTATTCCAATCCTTAGCAAAGGCCCTGGTGACCTCCTAATGTCTGCCATTAAGCTTCTCCATATAGCCCACAATGTCACCCTTCTCCAACACCCTCCACAGTTTATCATTGGTCTTCAATTCTTTGCAATCCGCCAGTTCCAGTATACAAAAATCACCACCCATTCTATCTACAATTCAAGCTTCCTTCAAAGACTCCAGAATACCTCTACCACAAAGCACAAAAACACCCAGAAAGCATGCGAAGTATCGGAGAATAATTAGGCTATTAAATCCGTAGTACTTCATCCCTTGAGGAAATATGATGAAACAACAGTTCTGAGACTGCTTAGAAAGACATGCCTTCACCTTAATCATGATTCTGAGGGGGAAATTGGATTTTCCCATGTATACAATCATACTTCATTAAGGCCAATATATCGGCTTCTAAACCATCATTCCTTTGCCAAATAATTTGTCTTAGCCTTAACCCCCATGTTGGCAAATTAATCAGCCACAGTGTTAATTTCCCTATAGATATGGGTAATGAAATGGTTCTCAAAGGAATTAATGATTTCTTTGGATAAATTTATCTAGTTCTCAATATTCCATGAGGGTTTTTGAGCCCCCTCAATACATTGAATTATATTATTGGAGTCCCCTTCAATCCACACGTTCTTCAAATTCAACTGCCTAGCAAGGTTAAGGACTTGAAAATCCCCTATGGTTTCAACAATGTGGTTGGTATGGGTGCCCAAGGGGAGCACCACTACTGAAATGAAGATGCCATTCTCATCCCTAATCACTCCCCCACACCCAACTAGCCCAGGATTACCCTTATCCACCCCATAATGTTAGATCCATGTTGTGCTCTATTCTCCTACCACATTACCACCCTTGCCACTCACTCATAAGCATAGATCTATATCCTTATGCCAATCTTAATGCCATTTTCATCATGAGATTAATGTCATGAGTAGTTGGAAGTGTGCTTGCATCCACCACTAAGATTCATTTCCTCACACCTCCATTGAAAATGTGTTACACTAGAATCTATGTCCTCATGTCTCCATTATAGATTCAACACTACCTTCTCCTTGCATACAATAAAATTATATAAAACTCATTTTTTCATCATTTGCTTTGATACTAGAATATAAGTGGTTAAATACTTGATTGTCAAATTTAATTATCATGAATAGATTTATACATGAGATATGGGAGATGCATTACAATTATCTCAATTGTAATAGATGAAATAGCACATAACCACCACTGTCAAAGCCATTGAAATAAATAATAATAAAATACTACCCTAACACCGATTATGTAGAAAATCAAAAACCTACATATGCATAACATAGTCATTTTCATTAAATTCTCATAAAATTCAATCTATAGATAACCATTAAGCTCCTCTACAAAGTGATATTATTATTTTTCCAAAATTTTCGGGCACCTATAGTGGCTAAACCGTGAGGAATTTGAAGATGATGCAAACTAGTGATTTGTGAAATTTTGTCTATAGATTCTAAATATAATTTTTTTAAAAATTTGGAATCAAATTGCACTTATTTTTCCTTCTCCTTCAAAAATTAGTTTTTTTCAGTAAACACCATTTTTAAGCAGTGATTCTCATTGTATAAAACATAAATTTTTAAGTCTTAAATCATTAGATTTTCTAAAAATATGTGATTTCAGAAAAAATCAAAATCTCCCAGAAATTGTAAACCAACATTGTGGGATCACCTGTTACATCAAATACCCAGGGTAAGAAAGTTTTGTGATCTTGGCCTCACAAAATGGATTTGGATGATAGAATTTCCCTTCCAAGTTGTAAACAACTTGCAAGGAACTCCACCATCAAAATAGGTACCTTGTTGTACTTCTTCCTTCTCTTCTAGAATATGATTGGAGCAACTCCCCTCTTTCTCTAACAAGACAACTCCACACTCCTCCTTCCTCTTATGGACCTATGTCCACCATTGACTGACCTCCTACACAAAATACAACTCCACTCAACACTCTTCCTCACCTCACTTATTTCCATTTCTCTTTCTTCTTTCATGGAAAATAATCCACCATAAACTAACCTGCTCCATCAATACAAATCTACACCATCCTTTGTAGCACCTACACAGAAATCTGCACTAACAATATCATGAAAATAAATATTTCCATCTTTTTTTTGCATTCACCTCTTCTTCTTCTTCACACTCTTTTACATCCTCATTTTCTTCTATTCTCACCACCAACTCCTCATTCATCTCTTCTTCCACTTTCACTACCTCATCTACATACATATCTTCATCATCTTATACTATAACATCTCTTTCACCACCCTTAAATAAACTTTCATATTCCAACACTTTCATGTCCTTTAAAGGACACACAACTGCTATGGTATCATCATTTTCCTTCTCATCCTCTACCTCTACTACAACCCCTTTCACATGTCCTCCATGCCTTCCAAAATACATGCTTCAACTACATTCGCATTCTTTCTTCTCCTTCTTCACTTACATACTTAGATTCATCTTCCATATCTTTGATCCAATTTTCATCCTTGCATGTCTCATTATTGTTTTAGTATCAATCTCAAAAAGCAAACAAAATTTTACCTATTCCTCTGCCATAACATCTTTTCTTCTTGTCAACACACCTCTCCTTTTGTCTACAATTATTTGATCCTCGGAATGATTTTTCTACACATACTTAGGAGTCTTAGGATTATTTCTTAGAGTTTCTTCCTCTTGCACTTTCATCTCTTTTTATTTCTCTTCTTCTTTTTATTCTTATCTGCAAGGGGATTCATTAGATTGATATCCTTCTATCATCAGTGATATTTGATGTGATTCATCCACTTTGACACTTGCACTTTCAACTATCTTGTTTAGCCTTTTGTTGTAGCATCTGTATGTCTTTCTCTTTATAGAATATCCAATGAAAATTCCTTCATCCGATCTTGCATAAAACTTCCTAAGTTCTCTTCATCTGTCCTAATATAACATTTTCTTTCAAACACTCTAAAATATTTCATAGTTGGATTTTTTCCATGCCATACCTCATAGGGGGTCTTTGAACTGTTCACTCTTTCTTGTCCTCTATTAAGAATGAAAAATACACTATGAATTGCTTCTTTACAATAAACATCTGGTAGATTTTCTTCATTTAACATGGTTCTTGTAGCCTCTTGAACTGTCCTATTCTTCCTTTCCACAACTCCATTCTACCATGGAGTCTTATGAGTAGATACATGGCTTTTTATTCGACGATCTACACAAAAAATATTAAACTCATTGGAGATGAACTCGCCACCTTTGTCAGACCTAAAACACTTGATTTTCAATCCATTTCATTCTCAACCATAGATTTAAATTCTTTAAGATTATCTAGAGCTTTTGATTTTTCTTTAAGAAAGGTCACCCAAGTCATTCTATAGTAATCATCTATTAACAACATAAAATACATGTCACCTTGAGAGATTCTTGTTTTGGTAGGTCCACATAGGTATATATGCACCAACTCCAAAGGTTCTATGGTATAATATTCATGACTTTTCCCTAGGTACATTGTGATTTCAATTTTTTCTTAGTGGGTCTACTAAAGCATACTTGGATATTTTGGTAGTTGGGAAAGTGTTATTTTGATCATTGTACTTCATTTTAGCTCCATTGTATATGTTGATATCATATTGTATTAGTTCTGAAGTGTATTACCATTGTCATCATGTGTTGTGAAACTCATCATTCTATAATAGTTGTAACTAGGGATAATTATGAGTCATGGAAACAAGGAATAATAGCACATTGTAAGTGGCTAAACACTTTGCCACATCTTTATGGACTCATTTCCGAACCAAAAACAACATATAAGAAATAAATTTGGGGTAATAAGAATGATCATATCATAGGATTGATTGGTTCTAGTTTTAGTGTAAGCATCCTTAGAGAAAGCTATCATAAGATATTCTTAGACATCTCATGCCCACACACAGTTTGGACCAAGGTTTGGGAGATATTTGGAGATCCAAACAAGTCTCCATTCCCAAATGATCCTACTTCAGATTGCCTCATTCCACTTGATGATGTTGAAAACATACCCTATGATGATGACACTTTAGAGGAGTTTGAATATGATGTAGAACTTGAGCATCTTGATGATCCAAAGAATCCTCCTACAACTCCTATTTCTCCAGTTGATATCACATCTTCATCTTTTGTTGATGAGTCATTGATTACTGTGGCAATGAAAAAAAATATCCCTTCTACTTTTCCTTGCTTGTTTGTGCCCTTCTTGTAGACTAGGCTTAATGGTGCCTTGATTTAGTGTTGTAATGTACTTGATACATTCAAATTAGGTCTTAGGCCTTTGTGAACTAATGAACAAGAATGGTACCTTGCTAAAGTGTTGTGAAGTGTTGTAACCCACTTTCACACTTTTTTAAGGTTTTATTAATTAACTACACCTAATAAATATCTTTTTAACCTTAATCATGCCTTATTTAAAGTGTTGTAACACACTTTCACACTTTTCTAGGATTTTCATTAATAATAGTCTTTCTTATGCTTTAATTGGCCTTATTTTACATCCACAAGCCTCATTTAATGCATCTTTTCGAGGATAATTCCAACACAAATCAACATCCAATCATAATTTAGGTGTTTTTAGGTTGAATGGCCCAAATTTAATGATTTGGGACTCATTCACCACCTTGGGCGAATGAGTCCCACCTAGGTTTTTGGGGCCCAAACCTAGTTTCACACCTTTCTAAGCATTTTTAAAAATGGTCCCAAAATTATGCCTAATGTGACTCATTCGCTACCTTGGGTGAATGAGTCTCGTTTGGCCCAAAATCAAAATTAATTTAAATTTTTGGCAGGATTGTATCCTCCTAGATCTGATGTTGGCTTGTAGTGTTGTGATTTCAAGAATTTTTTCATAATTGAGTATAAATATAACTTTCTTTCTTTCATTTTCACTCCAAGCATTCAAGTATTCATGCATCTAGCAAGTTTGAGTTCACAAGTGCATTCAAGTGTTTTAAGAGAATTCAAGGGTAGATTATCAAGAATTTTAGAGCATTATTTGAGCATCAACCATTATGTCAAATATTTCATGCATCATGTTTTTTTTTGAGCTAAGAATTGTGATGTAGGGTTTCATGATTCAAGCTAGCATTTCATTCAAGATCTATCACCTTCAAGAAAGATTCAAGATCTATGCCCATTGGAGCCATCTCATACATGTTTGCAACACTTCATAACTAGGGTTTGGTGAGTTGCAACATCATATTTTGTTCATTCATCATTCTTCATTCATATTTTGTTCTATTTCAAGGTTTGATTACCAAAACGGGGTTTGACAAAGGTAAACCCCTATCTACCAACAAAACAACATTTTTCCCTCTC
Source organism: Sequoiadendron giganteum (assembly GCA_007115665.2). Lineage (NCBI taxonomy): Eukaryota > Viridiplantae > Streptophyta > Pinopsida > Cupressales > Cupressaceae > Sequoiadendron > Sequoiadendron giganteum. The sequence continues at coordinate 158,688,692 of CM021100.1, read as the reverse complement.
TTTAGTGTGTGATTTGTAGGTTTAGATTTAAGAAAAAATGAGGAGAAAGATTGGATAAAGTTGTCAAACTGCATAAAGTTGTTGAAGTTGTCATCAAGCATTAGAGAACATTGGAGTTCAACACCTACAAGTTGATTTTCAGAGATTCGGATCCAGAACCCTAAAGAAGTAGATTGAGAAGATTGAGAAGATTGAGAAGATTGAGAAGATCATATTTCGATCTTGAAGTTTTAGAAAACCCTAACTAGACTGATTCACCACTTCTGGTGAATGAGTCACAATTTTGGTCAAAATTTATATTTTTATAGATTCAGATACCCATTTTCTAGATTCTTGTTCTTGCACAAAAACCCAGATTTTGGATTGATTCACCCAACTTGATGAGTGAGTTCTAGTCAACATTAAAGTCAAAATTTCTAGCATTTCAGATCTCCTTCCAGTCATCTCCTGATTTCTAGGTGCACACATTCCATCTTACAACTTTCTATTTTTTTTCATTTACATTTCTAGGTCATTTTGTATGTCATTGCATCATATTAGGGTTTAGCATTACATCTTGCACTTCATTTGTCTTTCCAAGTTATTACTTGGTAGTGAAACCCTCATTAGCTTATAATCAGCCCCTAGGAGAGCCCTATTCCAAGATCTCTTTCTCTTTTGCATTGAGATCTCTAGGGTTATCCTTGAGTGGAATAGTTGAAAGTGGGTGTGCTCTATGTTCTAAGCCATACAATAGCACGCTTCCCCCATTTTCATTAGTTCCAAGTACTTCAAATGATTCATTGAAATAGGTATCTGATAGTCCTTCTAATTGGGATTCCTATTTGATATAAATTGCCTCTTTGTTTGTGGACTCTCACATTTCAAATTTTTAGAACCAATTTGAGTGTCTATCTCTCCTATTTCATGATAGTCATGGATCAACTATTGTCACTTCATGTCATCTTCAGAGTTTGTTCAAGATCAGTTTCCATTTGTTTTTGGTTTGTCAGAGTTTATTATGATTGGGGATGTACCTGATTGGATTGTGGCATCATCTTCATCATCCAAGAACCTGGAAACACATGAGCATATTTAGAAGACACAATCTACATAGATATGGATTCCTCTTCCCCCTATTTCCTATCCAGAATGAGAAGCATTCCTTTATTTTTAATTGGTGTATCTTCTTCCCAAGGGTAGAAACATTATTTTTAAGCATTGGATTATGTTTTTTCTTCATACATTAGCCATACTTAAAACTGATCACACATTGTGGGGGGATATCTTATCTCTCTTTTTCCCTCTTATAGGAGGGTCATTGATTGTACATACATGATGGATGTAATCCTTGGGGGGGTATAATTGAGTCCTCCATACATCATGTTTGTTTTTTGTTTTCTCTTTTTTTGGAGAGGAGTTTTGTCCCATTAGCTTTTCTCCTTTTCTCCAGTTATGAGAGATTGATTGCATCATTAACATTGTGAATGGTTACCTAACATGGCCTATTAGTCAGGACCATCTTCGTCTTTGCATAGTTTGCATAATAATATTCTCCCTAAGTTTCACTTAAGGGGGGTGTTGGTGTGAATAAATGTCTTTAACCTAGCTAATTTACTCACTAGGTAATTAGGGGACATATTTGCATGTTAAGTTTTCTTAGGATATAAGATTCTTTCTAGACGTCTTAGTTGGCTTTTCTAGAACTTATCTTATCTAGCTAGTATTGCTTGATTCCTAGGTAGTTATTTTGTTAGTTGTCTTATTTAATAGTATTAAGACACTTGGCATGATATTGTCTAATCCTATATCTCTACCTTGCCTTTATAAGAAAGGCATCTCATGTACATTTATATTCTATCATATTCAACCATTATTCATATTGCATTGTTGAAACAAGATTTCTTGTCATTATCTCTCTTGTGGAAGATATTTTGCTCTAGCAACTGTTCCTGGGGGTGTTGTGGAGTCACCATTTACTCCCACAAAGTTTACTTAGGTTTTAGGCGATCTTCTAGAAGTCTTAGTTGTCTAGATAAGATCTTATCCTATATTATGTTTTTGAATTTTTTGTCAATTTAGTTGTCTCATAACATAGGATTAAGAAACATGCCACAATCTTGTCTAATCCTATCTCTCACCTTTCCTTTATAAGTGTTACACCCAAATGTAGAGATACTATTTACTATTACTCTATAGGGTAAATGTGGATGTAATGTGAATTCTAGAGATGAATAAAATATGCTTGTACCTTGTTATCAATATGAATGTTATCTCTATTGATGTTATTCATGGTGAAATGTTACATATAGGTGAATGAAAGGTTATTGAATTATCATTATTCTAACTTTGGAGATGTTTATGTATACTGCATATTGTTATGAACATTGTCGTGTGCATGTGTTAGTGAATGCAGGTATGTGTTCCATTCCTCCAGGCAGAGGGGAAGTATCACTCGGGAGAAGATCTTGGTCGGGTAACCGATAAAAGTAACTATCTAAGCATAAACACACACCACATTAGGAAGACTGAGTTGAGTCAGTTTTGGGTAATATGTAAGTCATCCCTAGTCGTATGTCTACATTTGAGAGTCTTGTTTACTTCTGCATGCATTGGGTGATGTTTATCTATTTGAGATTTTGAGATCTTTCTTGTGCTATTACAATCATATGGACAAGTGGGATGTATGTGGAATTATGTTTATATATATGCACATGCATTTCAATGGGACCTAACAACATGTATATGCATATGTATAGATATACCACACATACACACTTATCAATATGATGGTAACATGGATGGCTATATGTAAAATGAATGTGAACATATATATGTGTATAGTATATACATGTATCCATATGTATATGTATATTGATACATGTGTACGTTGGTGAATGGACACGCTCATATGGATGCATCAATATAGATATACCTACACATATGTGTACATGGAGGTATATACATTTATACATATATATAAGCACACATTTGGTATAATGTGTTTATTATATACTATATTGCTTGTATTCTTATATGAATATATATATATATATATCAAATGTATTCATACATTATAGACTTGCGATATATATAAATATATATACAATATATATGTAAATATATATATATATATATTAGTGGATATATATATATACATGTTAAGTATTTAAGTATATATATATGTATATAATATATAGTACATATATATTTATCTATATAATACATTATTTATGTCGATTGAGATTGACTATCTCTTATTTATTTGAGCTGATCTAAAAGGCTGACTTATAGTCGATATAGACTATGGGTTAAAGGTTGATGTTGACCATGTCTTTGAAAGCCAATTTAATAGCTATCGACTGCTAGTGTAAACAAATTATCCTTGTAAATAGCACACAATATTTAGCGTGGCTTTGCATTTGATATTTGTTGGCTGAGGAAACCTTGACCTGGTCGATGTATTAAATGAGACCATGCTTGACTATGACTCTCATATTAAGCCGCTATGTCGATTCACTCACCGTTTGGGATATTTGAAACCTGTTGTCATGTTTTAAATATTGAAAGAGTTTTATGGCACCAAATATGAAGGAAGAGAAATAACAGATGGTGCCACCTTTGAATTTTGATTTCCTATAGATGTCTTTCATTGACACAATTTGAATTCTTCCATGTGCATTTGGAATAAGTCTTGGATTGTTGTCAAAGAAACTAGTCGATCTATAGGAGGTTTTGTTGAGTCTTAGGTTAGTTTATCGCCAACTTAATGTTGAGTTGATTTGCATGAAGCTTGTAGTCCTTTTACATGCCTAAACTATAGGTTTTGTGGCTTCTTGGTTGCTCTAACATCTACTTGAACCATTTATTTGTGAGGGACACATTATTTCAAGAGATAACACATCTTTTTCATTTCATATTTCTGTATATTTCTGGCCATACTTTGTAGAGTATTGTGAGAGAGGTAGGAGTGAGATATTTTAGTTGAGAAGAGATTATATTTTGAGAGAAGTAAGCTGCCAATAAGTGAGATAGAGATAGTGAGATATTATTGAGAAGCTATTTATCAATCCATTTTCTATTGGAGAGGGTTGAATTGCTGTCATTAGTTTGGATAAAGCGATAACATCCATGAGGATCTCTTCTCCTTTTTTATTTTACTTAGAATGGTGTGTTTTGCATGCATGGTTGAGATGCCTTTCCAGTATATGCATTAGAGAGTTTAGATTACTTTGTAAAGGAAAGTAAAGTTATCATGTTGTTTTCATAATGTTTTTTATATACTCCATAGTAGGAGATGGGTGTTTATCATAGGTATTATCTACTAGGTATGATTGAACATGAAAAGCACATATGTTTATTTAGCTAAGTTATTGATTTAAGTAGGAAATCTTATGTTTTACTCTTAGGATAGGTCATCTAGTATAGGAGAAAATTATATATACTTACAAGTAAGTAGGGTTATCCAAGTATATAGGTTTTCTTTGGAATGATGGATTACCTTAGAATGGAAATACCTAACTTGTGAGCTTACTAGATAAGTAGGTTAATTCATAGTAGATTAATATGGTTGTAGGTTATCTGGGATGATGGACTATCCATTGAAGGAAATACCTATGCATAGCATAAGATAGCCTTAAGTAAAATAAGCCTTGAGTAGTGTATGTGATAGATGACCCTCAATAGAATATACTAAATTAAACATTTTGGCCAAAGTAGTGTGATGATCTTTGGCTCCACTATCAGTTCACCGTGATCCAGTATTACATGCTAGATAGAGATTGTGGGATTATAAGTTCTAGTTATGTAGGACACAACACTATGCTCAGTTGGTGTTCATTATCGGTTAATCTACCAATCTCTTCGTCGAAGGGAAGGGCCATATATCGAATGATAGATGTGTGGGGGAGCGCATTAAGAGTCCGTGGTTGGAAAAAAAGCACTTGAGTGATGCTTCTCATCCACAACATGTGAGAAAAGAACCAAGATTTGAAAGGAAGGATCCTAGACCATCTTACAACTATTTCTTCTAAAGCTCTGTGAGTTATGTTTGTAATTGTATGCTTTCTTACATTGATGTGTTTATGAAATGAAAAGGATTTCATGTTGTATTATGTTTCGCATCTTGAATGGAAATTATCAATAAAGAAAAGAAAAGAAATTATTCGTAATGGCATGTTATTTATTTACTCATTTCGTGTAAAATTAGAAATTGTTTACTTCATAGAAGGGTTAGTATGTTACATGTGGTATCAAAGCTACCAGGTTTAACTCTAGAACCTATGAGCTTGTCATTTTTTTGTCCAATATTATCTAATGTTATGAAATTCTTGTGTCAAGATGGTGCATCTTAGATTAACGGATTGAATGCCAGTAATCAGAAATGAGTGCTACCTCAAGGCCAAGAAGGAAAAATAAGCCATCATTAGAACCATTAATGGAACCGACTATGATAATGCTATCTAGTTGAGTGACACCAAAAATTTTAGTCACACACTTTCTCAGATCAGTGATGTGAAGAAAAAGATGAAGATGGAGGCTATGTACAATTACCAACCAATTATCTCACTAGAAAAGTCTGAGTCATTACCACTTTCTAGGGATATGCCTTCAGAAGAAAGTTTTAGCCCAACATTCATCTTTAGGAATCCTAGAGTTCTATCACTAGTAGAAGTAATAGCAATTTCTTAAAATAAAGAGTCTGACGGATATGTACCACAGACACCGCTACATGAGAAATGATCTCATGAAAAAATTTCAATGAAAAATATAGACTATATTGTTGATGAACAACATATTGATATTGCCTCTCAAAACTATGTATTAGATGATAAATTCGAAGGTTATTATCCTTTCTGGGATACGTACGACCAAATGAGAGATGAACAAAAATATAGGGAACAACAATTGTCTCAATTTGTAGGTTACACTCCTTTGATTTATATGTCAGAGAGTAAATCCGAAGGATACTCTCCTCTCGACTATTTGAATATTCACTCCATGTAATCGAAAAGATATTGAAATCCTCAAGAAATGAATAAAAATTATGTGGTTATCAAATCAAGCGTGTGCTTAATCTTATGTGGAATTCTTGTGTACATGTGAATGTTTACTTTTATGTTTTCCATAAGAATTGATAACATAATTTAGTCTAACATGGATAAAACCTTCCCGTAGAAACCAATCACATAAGCATGGTGAGGACATGAACTAATCCCAGTGGAATTCGAGAGGTTGGACAAGGAACCAATGGAGTAGAAGCTAGGCTTGACCAAATCTTGGCAAGGTTAGCTAACCTTGAACAAGAAAGAGCTAAGGATAGGGTAGAAAAAGAAGTACTCATTAATGATCATGAGGGAGAAAATTCTTCCCATGGGCATGGTGAAAACCATAATCATGAGAAGGAAAAATCACCTACACCATCTATGGAAAGGAATAAGAAGCTTGTAGCTTCTAAAATTTCTAGGGACATGAAGAAGGTTATACCACCCAAGTTTGATAGAAGTTTTGGAGGTGATGAGGCTGAAGTGTGGCTTGTACCAATGGAAAAGTATTTTGAAATACGTAACTATGATGAGGTTACTAAAGCTGCATGGGGTGTGTATCAGTTAGCAGGGGAAGCCTCTAACTAGTGGATGAACAAGAATTTGGAACTTAAAATCAACTCATGGAAACTGACATGGGGGGAATTTGTAGAGATTTTTCACAAAAAATGGTCACCACAACTTTACTATGACCAAAAACTCTTGGATTTATAGGGTTTGAAGCAAGGTAACATCATAGCCAATGAATAATGGGAGAATTTTACCCAGCTTCTACACTATACTCAGATATATCATAAGGATCAGCGCTTATGTATTAGGAAATTTATAATGGGACTCAATAGTCAGATTGGAGAAGTTGAAGAAGTGGATATGCATGGTCCAACAACAATGGATCTTGTATATGAGAAAGCAATTAAGCAGGAGAAAAAGCTTAGGGCTAATTCCACTTGTTAAGAAAGAAGGGAACAAAAGAAGTATGTGGAAGTTCCTAACAAGATAGTTCCTAAGAAGGAGGAATTTGTGCAAAATATTCCAAGGAAAAAGGGGAAAATATTCCACAATAATGGAAAGGATATTAGGAGAAAGCAAAAAAAGAATGATTCTGGCATGGGTAATACCAATAAGGCTAGTGAAAGTACCAACAAGTCTAGAGAAATCATGGGTAAAGAGGGCCGCACACATGAATTTTAATATGTAGAGGGGATCACTATGCAAGTGAGTGTCCCAATAAAAATTTTGGATTGTGACCTTATGGAAATCCATCACCCACTCAACAACCAATGTTTCAACATAAGATACATGCAACAATGGATGATCAACAAGAAAAGTATCAAGTAACTGTAGTTGAAATGCCAGGTATTTTGTTTGGCCTACCTATTTCTATCCTTATTGATATGGGTGCAACTGAGAATTTCATTTCACCTAGAATAGCTAAATAATTAACTAGAAAGGCATGACCCATGGAAATTTCTTTCGAATGTAGAGTATGCAAACTAGACTAGGGATAAATTTAAAAAACCCCCCCTCAGCAAAGGTGTAAAATACTCGTGAATCTTTGCTTTTATTTGAAAAAAATATTAATTTTACCTGGCAAATCTTATGCACATTATTAAAAAAATTGTAAAATCCTAGCGAATATTAATGAATAATTGGTAAAAAATAATAATCATAGTGGAAAATCCTAGTGAATAATCACTAAAATGATTAATTACAATGGCGAATCTTTCCTTTAAAAATTTGCATAGTTGGTCGACGCAGTTCCCCCATTTTTTTTTGTTTTTTTAATATTGAAGTAGGGGCCCAGGGTTGGTAGCCACCAGCGGGGTCAAGGGGCAGTGCCCCTTGTGGGGGTCAAGGGGGTAGAGCCCCCTTGTGGGGGTCGAGGGGGCACACATGGATTAAGCATTTTTTTTAATTCTCACTTTTAAAAAAAAGACTATATGAAAATTGAAACTATTACCACCGATTAGCTTTTGAATCGAATGGTTGCAAGTTAATTATGTGACTTTATATGCATGTGCCTTTTGAAAAGGTTTTTGAGGCCTGAAATTTGTCTTAGGAGTTGTTCTTTTTCTCTTTTGGCCTTGCTTCTTTTGTTCTGTCGGGGGCAGAACCGGGACGAAACTTAACTCTGAACTTTAACAAAGTTCACGGTTCGGTCTTTGTTCCCATTCCAGCTCCGCTTCCATCCTTCTTGTTTTTTTCATTGCTTTGCTTTTCTTCGGCCTTCAGGTTGGTTTCCTCCCTTGGGTTTTCCTTGGTACGTTATTTTCTTCATTTTTCACAGGCGAAACCAGGATGGAACTTAACTCTGAACTTTGACAAAGTTCACGGTTCAGTTTCCATTCCCGTTCCGGCTCCGCTTCCCGCTTTTTTTTCGTATCACTGTGTTCGGCCTTTGGGTTGGTTTCTTTCTCTTGGGTCTGCTTCGGTCTTCCTTTCCTTCGTCGGAACCAGAACCAGGATGGGGTCTGAACTCGGGACTTTATGAAAAGTCCCATCTTTTTTTCGCCTCTGCCAGGTTTGGTTCCACGTCCACCTATTTTCCTTTTGTTCTTGTTTTTGGTTCCACCTCATCTTGTTTTGTCTCCATTCCTATTTTGGTTTCATTTCCCCTTCCGTCTGTTTTTTTTTCTAGCTTCGCTTGGGTTTGTGCTCGGTTTTCTTACCTTAGCGACTCTATTGGATTGAGTTGGATTTTGATGATGCATTGAGCATTAATGGTGGACCTTTTGAATGCAGATTGGATTGAGTTGAAGGTTGTTGTTGGGGCCAAAGGAAGGATGCGTGTACTTTGAATATTTGGTGAGATTTGTAGGTGCAGTCGAGTACATATTACGCCCGTGGTTGGGCGAAACCCATCCGTGCATGCAAGGTCGGTGTGTTCGATGGCCGATTGATCCAAGGTGGACACGACATGGAAAGATCAACCTGGTTTGACTTGATCTGAGTCATCTTTTTGCCCAGCTCGAGTTTGATCGGTGGCTCATATTCGAACTTGTGTTGCGCATGCGTCTTCGTTCTTCTATTCATGTGGGTGGGGCATTAATGGCAGATGGAACTTGCGGGGTCAGGCTGCTTGAATTAGGATTTGTAGAATCTGAGGTCGATCTAAGGAGGGTGCCTCATGCATTCATTGAAAGGCGGTGATTTATTGTTGGCTATCGGGGCTGATTTGGTTGGTGGCTGACCTTCTTTGTAACCCTAGCTCTGGTTCATGCAGGCAGGATTTCTATAAGTATGGCCTTTGGCCTCATTTTTAAGGGTTGGTTAAGTTGGTTTCCAATCGGTTTAGACAGTTAGTTAATTTGTTAGAATTAGAGCAGAAGGTTAGAGTTAGAAGTTAGTCATATTTCAAGAAAATGTTGTAACACATAACATTTGAATTGTTGTAATTACTGATGATTCAATGCAAGTGAAGACATTGTGTTATTACTGGTGCCTTCTTTGAACTGATTTATCCTGCATGGTTCTTGTTGTATCTTTGAAATTTCTTGGAGATATCTGAATGCATCTAGATTAGAGTTAAATAATTTAGTGGTGTTTGTGATTTAACGCTTCGAGTGTTGTAGCAATCTTTGGTTCATACTTTGGGAAGCCTCTTGATTAGGGGATTGTTGCACAAGGTCAACCTGTACCTGATACTTGTGTGCTTAGTTCAATTATAGGCATTCATCCAGTTCCATTGAATGAATGTTTATAATCTGAAAATATTTAATACCTTAGAAGATTGCACTGTTTTTGTGGGATTGCAGGTATAGCCTGGGTTGAATAGAAATCAGTTTTGAAGGATTGGTCTATTCCATGCGTATCATTATTAGCACTTTTGGTTTTAGGAGTAGTATTAATCATAGGATTTCTAAAACCCTCATCTTTTATTATTTCTTTGAATTTCAATTGGAACCAGGAATTTGAGTATCCTTCTAATATAAACTTGATAAGTTTAAAGACTCCAATACTTGTTTTGTAAGGTCCCTTTGTGATTACCAGCATTTTCACATTTATCACTGAGTGGTTCTACTGCATTGTCATGACTTGACACCTGAGAGACCTTGGGGTTATCTCTTTTCTCATAGATATCAACCTTTCAAGAGAGATAGGATATTTTATATTATGTCTGAGTTGTTTTTGTGTAGAAAACACCCATCAACAGGATTGGCACTAGAAGGAGGGCCTGAATAAGCAAGCTGGAGTGTTTTCTAAATGCCATCTCTCTTGAGAGGCTCAGAAGGAGAACCAGATCTACGCCAAGAGAAGAAGAAGAGTTTCAAGAATTGCAACCTCCAACCAGGTCAAGAAGGACCAGAAGAAGGGAGGAGTCATCATCCAACCTATCATTTCCACCATCCTCACCCTCATCCACCTCATCTTCATCCGATTCTGAGGCTGATTCCATTGAACAACCCCAACTAGTCATCAATCAAACTTTACCACCTCCACCTCCACCAATGGATTTTTGGCAAATAACCCATCACATCTGACATTCAATAACTACAATGTTATGCCCAAGAACCTTGAGCATTTTTGCTCTAGGTTTCACACAAATGACCCTAATAGAATGAAAGAGGAGAATATTAGGATTTTTTAGACTTGTTTGAGAGATAGAGGGATTAATCATGAGGATGTTGCATGTATACTTTTCCCTTATTCTCTAGGAGAGGAGGATTTTTACTAGTACAATCATTTACCTATTGCATCTATTCATAATTGGGTTGAACTTGAGGCTGCATTTCTGTAGAAGTTTAAGATTCTCATTAGTGCCAATGAGCTCTACATGCAGTTTACTAGAGTCAAGAGAGAATTTAATGAGACTATAGGATCATTCAACAATAGGTTCCACCGAACATACACTATACTTCAAGCACCTTATGTAGGAAATGATACCACTTCCCTAGAATTCTACTTCAAAGCCTTGGATAGCCTTACATCCACCTTCCTTAAGTGGAGAACTAATCCCCCAACTACCCTACTCATTGCATATACAGAGGTTGTTAAGGTCAGTACTGACCTAAGACAACACTTTTCTGGACCCCTGCCATCTCTGGGATTGACTGCTCACCTAGGGAAAGTCCAAGTTCTTAACCAGGCTCTAACAAATCACACGCCCATCATGAATCCCATCCCACAGTTACCTTTGGTTCCTCACCTAGGTCATCCAATAAGTCAGACTCACCCAATGCCCAATTATCCATAGCAGGGTGCCAATAAACCCCTTTACTCACAGTCACAAGCTAGTTTCCCTACATATTTGCTGAACTCTAAAGTTTTGAATCAGTCTGCTGGTTTTGGAGGAGTGTCAGGATACCCTCCAAACAGTGTGAATTCAGCTCCTTACAATAGTTCGGATAAAGAAAGGCTAGATGAACTAACTGAGCAATTAAAAAAATTGAATATGGAAGTAACCCACTTGAGGAACCAGAACCACCAACTTCAAACTGCTTAGAGGAGCATGCAATCAAGTCACAATAGGGAGAGTCGAGGACAAGGTTCTGGTCAAAACTTTGATAGAGGCCAACAAGGTGGAAAAGGGTTCGAAAGGAGACAACCACCTAGGTAGAGTAGGCCATGGAATACTGGACCTAATAATGGAGGATTTCCCACTCCACTGGATCAACCTTCCAATCAAGAGAAACCTCTGATTGGTGTGTACCTAGAAGAAGTAACTTTGTCAGGATGGTGTAGACTTCACAAGACAAGTCAACACTTTGAGCTTGATTCTCCAAAATTTCAAACTGCTGCTTCCATATTTCAATATGAAGTTGAGAACAACTCCACCGGTTGAGAATCGGTACCCTCAAATCCCTATGATTCCCCAGTTTTGGTGTTGAACCATGCTCCTTTCCCGAGACATGAAGAGAATGAACCAGAAGAGGAGTCAATCAACTAGTATGAGGAGGCTGAACAAGTGCTCAATGAAGATGAAATCTCTCAGATACTTGAGGAGGAAACCGAGAATGATAACGGTCCCTTAGATGAAGAAGAAGTTGGTGCTGAAGAAGTACAAATGTTCCAACAACCCACAAGGAAGTATGATTTGAGGAATAGGCCTAAGCGGAATCCACAAGTTGGGGGCCCATTTACTACATCTATTCCTCCTAACAACTTTACCACTCCACCAGACCCACATGCCAGCAATTACCCATCTTATCCTCAGGTGCCAATGCAATCCTCTGCAAAAGGAGGACAACCTGATATGTCCAAAGGAAGCAATGTTGATGCAGAAAAAGATAAGCAGACCAAACATTCTAGAGAGACCCACACTAATATGAATGTGGGACAGTTAGGCAAATATATGACTAAAGAACTCAAGAAGGTAAATGTGAGTCTTTCTGCTTTTGAATTATTAAGGGTTCCTGAAATCAGAAATGTAGTCCTAGGGTCTTTCAAGTCAAGCATGATATCACTAGGAGTAGCATTCAATGAGACGATGAGCATACCTCCTAGTTCATAGGAACCTAAAGGCCTAAGTCAAACACCACCTGGAGATATAGGGAAGGAAAAAGATAAGAATCAGGTTGCACAGGCTGACACTCAGGTGAGTTTTTTCCAAGGCAGAATGGAAACCCCTCCCTTTCTGATTTCTATACGTATCTTTGGAAATAATTTGCACAATTCTCTATTGGATTTAGGGGCATCTACAAATGTTATGCCTTTTGTTTTCTGTAGGGATTTAGGCATTACCCCTATAGCTTCTCAGAAGAAGGTAACCCAATTAGACAAGACAAAGGTAAATATAGTGGGAGAGTTGAACATGATTCCCATGCAAGTTGCCTCAGATCCTAGAGTACAACAAGTACTTAATATTCAGGTAGCGGATATTCCTGACACTTATGGTTTGATCTTGAGTCAGGATTTCACCAAGGCACTAAATGGATATACATCCACATACCACTCTCACATGTGGCTCCCTTGGAAATGAGTCCCAAATCAAATCAGAATTGAGAGAGAACCCAAAATGAAGTATGTGATCACTGAATATCAGAATACTTCAAATGAAATATTGGTTTTCGAGGTTAGCATAGGGAATTATATCCTAGCCTCTCCTATTTCCAATACAGAGGAAGTATTTATGATGCAAATCTCCTCTGATGAATCCACATCAGGAGCCAACAGTTTCGTAGTATAGTTTGAACAAACAAGGGAGCTTGATGATCAAGCAGATAGACAACTCATCTTGCTGGATAATTTCCAAGAGTTTATCCAAAAATACGTGGAGGACCAAATATAATTGGGCAGACATATGAATTTCAAAGAATTACTGCTTCCCAATTGGTGCAGGGTTCATAACACCCCTCACTCTGAGCTAGAATGTTGCATGTGCCAAGCAGTCGTGGGGCAGATACAAAGATGTATTAATCTAACCCCAGCTGTCAAGCTGGACATACAGAACATTCAAAGTGATCTAAAAATAAAAACCCCAAGGCCTCCTAAGGAGCCTCCGGGTAGTAGCAAGAACAAGTTTAGTTCAAGAGAACCAAGGTTGATGGATATTGAGATTTGATGGATCCAAATCAAAGCAGGGTGCTGGAGCAGGATTTGAGCTAATCATCCCTAGAGGTAAAACCTATTTTTCTGCTCATAGGCTCCAATTACAGGGCACCAATAATGTAGTTGAATATGAAGATCTTGTTCATGGGTTATTAATGGCCTTAAGGAAGAAGGTTAAATTTTTGCAAGTGTTTGGAGATTCTAAGCTAGTGGTCAGGCAAGTAAGGAAACAATACTCATCTCATGATAAAAGGATGGCTAATTACAAACATCGAGTATGGGATCTCATTGAAGGGTTTGATGCCTTCAACATTCAGTTGATCCCTCAAGGGAAGAATCAAACTATTGATTCTTTGGCCCAGGCAGCTAGTACATTGCAACCATTGTCACTTTCAGGCTTGAGGAGGTTTACTATGGAACTTACTCCAGTACCCTCTATGCTTGACAATGTCACCAATTTCTAGGTATTTAAAGATGATAAACATATCCTTGATTTCATCACTAGTTGTGATGTGTTTGCTTCTCAAGTGATTGATGAGGTAGAGCCTCAAGAGGCAGAAATGGACCTAGAAGGAGTCATCAACCTGAAAACCAACACTATCCCGAGTGGTATGGTGCAGTTAGAGAGGATCTTTGATCTAGATAAGATAAAGGATCAAGAATAGCACGTGAAGAGGGAGTCTCTCAGTAGTCAATGTGAAACATATAACGTGGGAACTCCAAAAATGCAAAGGATGTCTTCATTGGTAAGGTGTGTACTCCAAGGGAAAGAAGAGGGATTATTGATGCCTTACACACATATCAAGATGTGATAGCATGGAGTTATGATGACTTGAAGACATATGATACCTCAATCATTTCACATACTATTCCCCTGAAGTCAAATGTCAAGCCATTCAGGCAAAGGCAGGGACCAATTAATGCTCTGCTGGAGCCCATCATTCAAAAGGAGGTACAAAAGCTTCTTTTAGCGTGGATCATATTCCCAATAAGACACTCAACATGGGTTGCAAAATTGGTTCCAGTAAGGAAGAAAAATGGAGAAATCAGACTTTGTGTTGATTTCAGAAATCTCAATAGGGTATTAGAAAAGGATAATTATCCAGTCCCTTCACCGGATGAGATACTTCAGATTGTCAACGGATCTTGGATGATGTCTTTTTTGGATGGGTACTCTGGGTACAATCAAGTTATGGTGCAATATGAGGATAGGCACTGTAAAGTACAAAAAACTAAAATTCTTAAATTCGACAATTACTTAAAATAAATTCCATTATATTCCAAATAAAGTCGTCATCTCTTCATTTCATTCATCAAAATACAAGTCGATTACATACAACGACATAAAAGTCAAAAAGATATCTTCATTATAATTCATTCTAAATCTTACAAGTGTCGAAATACACATTTCAAATAATAAATCAAAGGATGATACATATCCAGTTTACAATTCAAGACTTAGGCATTCAGTCGCCATAAGCTCGTCATTACATACATCATGAATAATAAAGCATTAAAAAGAAGATTCAGTCTGTCGATCTTCCATCCAAAAGAAAATCTTCAAAAGAAGATGAGAACAAGAATCAGGGGCTTTTCCGCCCAACCTCGAAGCTTACGCTTCCCTGGAATTTCTTAGTCAATCAAGAAATACCCGACCCTGCACGAATTGCTTAGCAAAAAGTAGTCTACGAGCAAGATGGAATATGGTGCATGCCTAGTACTACTAGTAAACCACAAGCATTTTCATTTTTCTAATTCAGTTAAGAAAGAAGCAAGTTCGGTATACCAAATGTAAAGTACGGAAAACTTAAATTCCAAAATTCGACAATTACTTAAAATAAATTCCATTATATTCCAAATAAAGTCGTCATCTCTTCATTTCATTCATCAAAATACAAGTCAATTACATACGACATAAAAGTCGAAAAGATATCTTCATTATAATTCAGTCTAAATCTTACAAGTGTCAAAATACACATTTCAAATAATAAATCAAAGGATGATACATATCCAGTTTACAATTTGAGACTTAGGCATTCAATCGCCATAAGTTCGTCATTACATATATCATGAATAATAAAGCATTAAAAAGAAGATTCAGTCTGTCGATCTTCCATCCAAAAGAAAATCTTCAAAAGAAGACGAGAACAATAATTAGGCGCTTTTCCGCCCAACCTCGAAGCTTACGCTTCCCCAGAATTTCTTAGTCAATCAAGAAATACCCGACCCTGTACGAATTGCTTAGCAAAAAGTAGTCTATGAGCAAGATGGAATCTGGTGCATGCCTAGTACTACTAGTAAACCACAAGCATTTTCATTTTTCTAATTCAGTTAAGAAAGAAGCAAGTTCGGTACTAGGATATGGTAGAGAGTTCAAATAATCCATCTGTTTCAATGGTACAAAAATTACTTGGCCAAGTAAAATGTCATGCACGACAATAAAAAGTAGTTTTGGAAAAGCAAAACTACACTCTCTATTTATCCATATTCGGCACCCGTCCCGGAAGGTAACTTTCCCAAAAACATCACATGCAAAATTATCTATCATTCATGCATGGTTCAAACAATCAAAAACAATCTTTCGCAATCTTTCAAAACATTAATTGAAAACATTGTTTAAAACGAAAACAGTTTAATAAGTACTTCTTTCCATTGTTCCAATTCGTAAAAAGTCATAAAATCAATATTTTAATTGAGTCATTTAAATAATCAATAAAGTTTTCTAAATGAAGGTGTAACTCCAGTATGTTGAATAATACATATAAAAACATAAATTAAAAGAGTACACGTTCAATTGTTCATACTCTCTTTTAATTAGAAAACGTGATTTGCAAGTTTCATTAATTCTCTATTCACAATTTGTGTTTAAAAATCAAAATTAAGATTTTGTTTTATATTTTATGTCAACTATCTTTATTTTCTGTCAGCATAATTTAACTAATTTTTGTTCTTGAAGATTTCATTTTTCTCAAAATTGTAAGATCGTTTCCAGATTTAATACTTTATTCTCATTTTCAGTTTACTGTTCTAAGCATGATTTAAATCAGAATTTTTCAATTTCTCAGCAAAAAATAAATAAATAAATCAAAGCTTTTGTTTCCAATCTTCTCTCGAATTCTGGAAATAAAATAGAGATGGATTTACTAAATCAAAGATTCTGATCTAATTGATTTTTCATTCAATCTTGTCTCTAAATTTGCCTAAAATTCTGGAAATTATTACAGTCTATTATGTTTTTTTTTTTTTTTCTATTTAAATAAATTTGCAAGTATAATTTTAACAATCTATGTTCAAAACCTTTCTTTTTCCTAATTTATATCCATCAAGATCTTCTTTACTATATGATATTCACTTCTAGAATTTATCTGAGATGAAATTTAGAGATCTAATTTTAAAATTCGAATACAAATTCCTACCTGGTAATTTTTGAATTCTGGAAATGGCTGTGAATTTTCTCTACCTTTCTTTACCAATGGGAAATGTTCTTTTTGTTGTCTTACTGCTAAGTCTCCTCCTTTCTCTGTGCGCAGGTGTGGAAGGGCGTGGGGAGGGTTGTGTGTGCCTCTCCCAGGCCGCACTTTCTCCTTCCTTGGGTGCGTGGCTTCTTGGTGTTGGTCGCGCCTTCTTTCCTTGCTCCTGCCTTCCCTGTGCGTGGAGTGGAGGCTATGACAATCCCTTACTCTTGTGTGTGGAGGGAGCTAAGTGCTGGTGGGTGTATTTACTGAGGCGTGAGAGGTGAAGAAACCTGGCCGCGCCTAACTCTTCTCCTAGACTTCTGCACTGGCCGCACTTCCTTTATTTGCTTCCCTTGGCTGCATAGAAATGAGGAAGTCTCTCCCTGCCTCACTCAGAATTCTCAATCTCTCTATTTAATTGACTTTGCTCAATACCTCCAAAACAAATGAATATTTTCTGTATTTTTTTTTCCCCAAATTCGAAAATTATGAATGTCCAAATTCCCCTTGTCTCCTTATTTCGGATTTTCAACCTCATATTTATCTATTTTTCATGCATTCATGCAGACCTGAGATCCACCATTTTCTCATTTTGATCTCCAGATCAAAATTCAAACTTTCAGTTATAATATTTTAAGATATTTCATTCTTTGAGTTTAGCTGAAGTTCATATTTTGAATGCAATTTCAATTTTTAATTTTGAACGGAACTTTGTTTCAATTTCCCAATTTTAACTAAGTTTAAATGTGAATTATGTTTCTAAATATTGAAATTCATTCATTTTCGCAATTTCTAATTTAAATAATATTTTAAATTAAAAATCACTTTATTTAATTAATTTGAATCAAATTTTGAAAATAAAATTCTATTTCATTTAAATTTCAAAATTTCAACTTCATATTTCCAAAATAGTAATAAAATATTAAAAAAACATTCTATTTATTTAATTTACGTTAAATTTCTTCAGTTTAACAAAATCATCATTTAAGCACATGCATTTTTGAATTTTAGAGAAATCACACTAAAACTAATTTTTTCAATTCGCAAGCATGATATACACACAAGACATTAAAATATTAATCTACGTGAGTGTGTGAGATCCCATCTATTCGTAAACGTCAATCGGCTAAACAACTCTACCTGATCGTTGTTCTCGCCTTCAACCTCGTTCACCTGTTTCCTGCGTTCACTTGCACTCGATTTATCATTAGTAATGATAAACTCCGAAATAAACATAAATATAATCCAAATCATAACACTTGCATTTCAATTTCAATTTCATTACATTTTGAATTTCAATTTAACCATTTTAAATAATCATTCAATTTCTATCTAAATTCGACATAACAAGTAATGTCTACATTAATTAAGTAAATGAAAAATCTAGACGTGACAAGCACAAAACTGCCTTTACTAGGAAATGGGGAACTTTTGCTTACAAGAGAATGCTCTTCAGATTAATTAATGTTGGAGCTACATTCAGGAGAGCAATGGATATTGATTTCAAGGACATTGTTGGCAAGTGCATTATCATCTACATGGATGATTTGACAGTCTTTTCCAAAAGGAGAAGTGATCATGTTGCAGATTTATGCAAAGTATTCCAGAGGTGCAGGGAGTTTGGCATCTCCCTTAATCCAAGGAAATGCATCTTTGGAGTCACTAAGGGAAAGTTGTTGGGACATGTCATCTCGGAGCAAGGTATTTCCATTGATCCAGAGCGAGTAGAGGCTATACTAAAAATTCAACCTCCTGCAAGAAAGAAGGAAATGAATTCATTCTTTGGGAAAATTAGCTTTGTCAAAAAATCCATCACTGGATTCATGGAAATAGTAAATCCTTTGAGTGACGTGCTGAAACAAGAAGAAAAGGTTGAATGGAGTGCATAAGCTAGGGATGAATTTGTAGAAATCGAGAGAGCTATTGCTGAATCTCCAGTACTGATAAGTCTAGATTATGCCAGACCCTTTTATATATACTCATTTGCTTCTGAACATTCCTGTGCTGGCATGTTGACCTAGAAATCTGACCAAGGGAATGAACATCCCATAGCTTTTATGAGTACTCCCCTGAAGGATACCGAGCTGAGGTATCCCAATGTGGAAATTTAGGCTTATGCCCTGGTCCAAGAAGTAAAGAAATTCAGGCACTATATCTTGAGAAACAAGGTTGTTGCCATAGTGCCTGATCCTGCAGTTAAGTTGTTGATGCAAAATGAATTAGGGGACCACATAGCCAAGTGAGTGACCATGTTGCAAGAGTATTATATTGAGATACAACCCATGAAATTGGTGAGGGGGCAAGGACTGACACAAACAATGGTTGAGATGGGCCCTGACCTCATAGCTCAACAATATCACCTCCAAGAAGTGTCTCCAGGAGACTGGTATGATGAAATTATCTACTACTTGTTGAATCAACAGTGTCTTGAACACCTTAATGCAGTACAAAGGAGAGCTCTACGTCTGAAGATTGGCATTTTTATGATGAAGGGAGCTATTTTATACAAGAGAAATCATGAGGGGGTTTATTTGAGGTGCTTAAGAAAGGAAGAGGCTGGGAGAGTAATGACTGAATTTCATGACAGATATGGCATAGGCCATGGCTTAGCACCTTCTACTGCAAGCCGGATCCTGAGGGTAGGCTATTATTGGCCCACCTTGTTCAAAGACACACATAACCATGTGAGGACCTACCATGTATGTCAGACAACAGCAAGCAGGGAGAAGAATGTGACCCTTCCACTCCAGCCTGTTATAGAGGTAAAACCATTTGCACAGTGGGGAATGGACTTCATAGGTCCAATCAATCCACCTTCATCTGTGGGCCACAGGTATATTCTTACTATAACTGATTAATTTACTAGATGGACCGAGGCTCTTGCTTGCAAAAAATGCACCTCTGAATTGGTAATTAATTTCATGGAGTTGGGTATTATTAATCATTTTGGTTGTCCATTGGTTGTAGTTTGTGATAATGGTCCTGCATTTGCATCATTGAAGTTTTCTAATTGGGCTTATGATCATGGAATTGTTATGAAATTTGCTTCTAATTACTACCCACAGGGTAATGGTTTGGATGAGTCCTCTAATAAGAATATTTTGACAGTCATCCAAAAGCTATTAGAGAAAAACCCTAAGGATTGGCACACCCAGCTTAGATTTTCTCTCTAGGCAGATCGTACCAGATAGAAAACATCACTAGGAACCTCTCCTTATCACTTAGTATATGGCTTGGAACTTGTATTTCCCATCCAGTTGAAGATCCCTACCTTGCAATTTATTAATGAATATTATAGCAATGAGGACAAACATGAAGAACTGTTATACCTTAAAGAGAAAAGAGATGCAGCCCTAGAAAACTTTTCCAAACACCAAGGTATAGTGAAGAGATGGTTTGATAGGTGAGCCAAGGTGAAAGATTTTAGAATCTCTGACTTGGTTCTCTATTGTGACAAAGCCCATGACCGAAAAGGGGAGCATGGAAAATTTGACAAATCTTTGGCTTGGCCCCTATCAGATTGCAGAGATTCTAGGAGATAATGATTCCATTTGAAAACCCTCACTGGAGAAGATATCCCCCTGCCTGCCAGTGGGTAGTATTTGAAGCATTATTTTCAATCCTGAGCTATTTGTAGCTCTTTCCTTGCACATAGGTAGGTTAGGTTCTCTTTCTGCTATTTGGCTTTGCTTTGGTTGGGTTCCTTGGGGTTTCCATTGTTGTTTTACTCTTTTTCTATTTTTGGTTTGGGTTGGTTTTCTTTCGTTTGGTTTTGGCTTTCTGCTTTGCTCCTGCTTTGGGTTTTCTTGCTTTCGTCTAGGCTCAGTGCATCTGTATGACTGGCTACTTGTTTGGGTTATTCTGTGGATTTCTTTTACAAAATCTAATCATCTTTTCGGAATTACTTGAACTGGTGGAATTCCTTCACTTGATGTTGCATGTACTAGGAATTGGAGTCACTTGATTAAGTCAAAATTATGGAATGTATTTGGGTCTTATATCTTCACACAAATCTTAAGAATTCCAAGGTTGCATATGGTCCTTATGAGGCCTGATTAGGTGACAAATCCTATATTATGCTCCAGTGCCACTGTGGTTCTCATCCCTAAGTGTAGGCTTCATTTCCTATAAGGTGAAAAGACAAGCTTAAAAATAATCTCAAAGAGTATCAAAAGTAGAGAAAAAGAAAATATTAAAAAAAATCAAAAGAAATGTTCACTTTATTAGGGGTATCCTAGTATCTCTACCGGGGCTATGGATGTCTGGGTGGCAATAGAGCTATGCTAGGGAATTTCAAAGTGATAACCTCGTCAGGGCTATGGATGCCTGTCTAGAAGCGAGGCTCTATCTAGGTTTCTTTTGGAGTTAGAATCCTTATGTAGCCCTATTAGACTAAGTTTGGTCCCTGTTGCAGCTAAGGAAAGGGAAAGGAATATATACACACACACTTTGACCTTGGTATAGGAAAGGTTTGCTTGTTTGTGATTTTTGAGACCTTGTCCATTGGTAACCTAGTGCTTGGACTAAAACCAGGGATTCTGAGTTCTTGATTCCAGTTTGTCATCAAAATGCTCTGGAGCATTTCCCTGGTGGAGTCGCCATTTGTTGTGCGTTTTTGCATACACGCCCCACTAAGTGGGGACCCTCTTTTTCTTTTCCTTTTGGCCATTTTTTTTTGGCCTTGCCCCTTTTTGAGCTTATCTTTGAAAATATTGGGGTTTTGGTCTTTGGTGCTTGTCTTGGTTATGGGTGCCTTTGTGTTGAGTTCCTGGTGGTTTTGAAGTCTCGCGGATGACTTCTCTGGGGGTGGGTTCCTTTTTCCTTTTGTTTTCCCTTGGTGTTTTTGTTTGGGTCTTGGGAGTTGTTCTTTTTCTCTTTTGGCCTTGTTTCTTTTGTTCTGATAGGGGCGGAACCAAGATGGAACTTAACTCTAAACTTTAACAAAGTTCACAGTTTGTTCTTCATTCCCGTTCCAGCTCTGCTTCCCGCCTTCTTGTTTTCCTCGTTGCTTTGCTTGTCTTTGGCCTTTAGGTTGGTTTCCTCCCTTGGGTTTTCCTTGGTACATTTTTTTCTTCATTTTTTGGAGGCGGAACCTGGATGGAACTTAACTCTGAACTTTGACAAAGTTCATGGTTGGGTTTTCGTTCCCGTTCCTGCTCCACTTCACGCATCTTTGTCATTTTGTTGTGTTCAGCCTTCGAGTTGGTTTCTTTCCCTTGGGTCTGCTTCAGTCTTCCTTTCCTTCGTCGAAATAAGAACTGGGATGGGGTCTGAACTCGGGACTTTGTGAAAATTCTCGTCTTTTTTCCGCCTCCGCTGGGTTTGGTTCCACCTCCACCTGTTTTCCTTCCATTCTTGTTTTTGGTTCCGCCTCCGCCTATTTTTTCTTTGTTCACGTTTCCGTTTTGTTTCTGCTTCTGTCTATTTTTGGTTTTTCCTCCGATTGGGTTTGTGCTTGGTTTTATTACCTTAGGGACTCTGTTGGATCAACTTGGATTTTGATGATGTATTGAGCATTAATGGTGGCCCTTTTGAATGTAGATTGGATCGAGCTAAAGGTTATTGTCGAGGCCAAAGGAAGGATGGGTGTACTTTGAAGATTTGGTGAGATTTGCGGGTGTAGTCGAGTACATATTTCAGCCGTGGTCAAGCGAAACCCATCTATGCACGCAAGGTCAATGCGTTCGATGGCCAATTGATCTTAGGTGCACATGGTGTGGAAGGCTCGACCTGGTATGACTTGATCTGAGTCATCTATTTTCCCAACTTGGGTTTGATCAGTGGCTCATATTCGAACAAGCGTTGTGTGTGCGTCGTCGTTCTTTTCTTCACGTGGGTGGGGCATTAATGGCAGATGGGACTTGCGAGTTCGGGCTGCCTAAATCGGGATTTGCAGAATCTGGGGTTGATCTGAGGAGGACGCCTCATGTATTCATCGCAGGGCAGGGATTTAATGTTGGCTATCAGGGCCAATTTGGTTGGTGGCCGACCTTCTTTGTAACCCTAGCTCCGGTTCGCGCAGGCAATATTTCTGTAAGTATGGCCTTTGGCCTCATTTGTAAGGGTTAGTTAAGTTGTTTGCCAATGGGTTTAGATAGTTAGTTAATTTTTTAGAATTACAGCAGAAGGTTAGAGTTAGAAGTTAGTCATATTTCAAGCAAATATTGTAACACAAAACATCCAAATTGTTGTAATTACTGATGATTCAATGCAAGTGAAGACATTGTGTTATTACTGGTGCCTTCTTTGAACTGATTTATCCTGCATGGTTCTTGTTCTATCTTTGAAATTTCTTGGAGATATCTGAATGCATCTAGATTAGAGTTAAATAATTTAGTGGTGTTTGTGATTTAACGTTTGGAGTGTTGTAGCGATATTTGGTTCATACTTTGGGCAGCCTCTTGATTAGGGGATTGCTACACAAGGTCAACTTGTACCTGATACTTGTGTGCTTAGTTAAATTATAAGAATTCATCCAGTTCCATTGAATGAATGTTTATAATCTAAAAATATTTAATAGCTTAGAAGATTGCATTATTTCTGTGGGATTGCAGGTATAGCCTAGGTTGAATAGAAATCAGTTTTGAAGGATTGGTCTGTTCCAAGCATTTCATTATTAGCACTGTTGGTTTTAGGAGTAGTATTAATCATAGGATTTCTAAAACCCTCATCTTTTATTATTTATTTGACTTTCAATTGGAACCAAGAATTTGAGTATCCTTCTATTATAAACTCAATAAGTTTAGAGCCTCCAATACTTGTTTTGTAAGGTCTCTTTGTGATTACTAGCATTTTCACATTTATCATTGAGTGGTTCTACTTCATTTTCATGACCTGACACCCGAGAGACCTTGGGGTTATCTCTTTTCTCATATAGATCAACCTTTCAAGAGAGATAGGATATTTTATATTCTGTCTGAGTTGTTGTTGTGCAAAAAATACCCATCAACAAGTAGGTTGCCCACCCAAAACACCAAAACAAGCTATTTACAGAGATATCAACAACCCATCAACAAAAAAAAAAAACACCAAATGAAAAGAATAGAACAAGCGACCATTAGGGAAGTTCCTTAAGCATTCTAGCCACTTCGAGGTCCTTAGAAATAATCTTTGTTGGATGTTGTGGTTGTCTTGTTGATATATTATTGTCATTGATGTCAACACTATTAGCATTTAATCTGCTTAAGGTTGTACATGTCAAGGAGATTGAGAAAATTGTAAAAAATATAGTACAAGCAGCTAGTGGAGCTTAGAAGGTCAGAATGTTGGAAAGCTCTGTGTGTTGAAGATATGAAGGTGCGCTTCAAAGGGTTTGTTGTTGAACCTTTCTAGTATGTTGTCTAAAAGTTTTAAAGGTGTGCATAAATTTTTGTAGAAGTCATGAAGATTTGTGTGCCTACAGTTATTCAATTTTTGTACATGGTGTTCTTGGTCAAAGCGGATGAAATTATGGTAATCTCATGTGTTGGGTATGTACCTATGAAATTCATGGATGAGTCTAGATCGTAATCTATCCTTGTTGTATGTCCGTAGTGATTGGAGTGTTCGTGATTGGAGATTTTTTTGATATGTGCCCGAGTGTTCATGTTCTTGGCCGACATTGTGGTGTTAGTGTGTTATGGATCCATGAGGATTAATATTTTATTGTTTGGCATGTTTGGGTCCTCACTATGTTGTGACCAACTTGTGTTGGTATGCATTTAAATTTATTCATGTATCAAGGACGATAGTTGTAATTTATTCTTTATTTGTGGCTGACTGAATAATGGATGCAAATCTATGTAGCAGATATATATACAAGATTGTTTTCCTCATTTATGATAAGTCCTCAAGTTTACAAGTGATGTACAAGTGTGAATAAAGGTCAGATCATTCAGAGCAAAGTGTGGAAGAGTTTGAAGAATTTTTATGTGCCTAATTGGAACTGTAATCAGGCTTTTGCAGAAGCTATTTTCTCGATTCAAATTCTTCAGATGGATTTAATCTAATTATTGTATGTAAGGCAATGAGCCTTCCCTTTGAGCAGTGTGCTCTAGGCAGTGTGTCTGAATGCAAGTGCATTCTCTTTTTATTCTTCATTATACTTCTAACAGGGTATAATCTTGTGGACTAACATCCACCGTGATTTTTCCCCTAACAGGGTTTCCACATATAAAATCTTGGTGTTCATGTGTCTCCGATGTGTTGTTCTTATGCTTGCACTATTAATTATCAGATCTGTGATATAAGGATTGGTTAAAGTTGTATAAGTTTTATTTTGGTAACAACTGATTCACCCTCCCTCTCAGTTGTCTATCCTTGTTTTTCCAACAATTTGTATCAGAGCTAGTTCCTTTGAAAGAAGTTTAACACCTTGAGGTGATCTGAGATGGCATCATTTAAGAAGGATAGTCCTAGATTCGATGGTATAAACTACTCTCTATGGAAAGTCAGGATGGAATTTCATTTGAGGTGCATTGGTGAACCTTTCTGGCAGATGACACAAATTGCATATAATATTCCTCAGAATGGTCCCTCCTTTGAAGATGAGATCAAACAAGTAGAAATTAATACTAGGTCAGTAGAAACACTAGTAAGTGCTTTGACAGATTCATAAATGACAAATGTGATGGGATTGAAGACTGCATACCAGATTTGGAAAAAGCTGGAAATAATGTATGAAGGAGATGCACTAGTGAAAAGTGCTATGCTATAAAGTCTAAAAAGGAAAATGGGAGAGATTGAAGATGAGTGAAGATGAGAACATCTTTTCCTTCTCGCATAAGATAAATGAATTGGTGATGGACATTATATTTTCCAGTGGATCTATGAATGATGATGAAATTATGGCTAAGATACTTAGATCTTTGCCCTCTTCCTACAAGACAAAATCTCATGCTATTGATGAACTCAAAACAGTGACAAATATTACAAAAGACATGTTGATTGGAAAACTTGTTGCATTTGAATTAAGTGAATTTGGTGAGTTTTCTCCTAAGACTGAATCTGCTTTCAAGGCCACTATATCTGGGAAAAAGAGATATGATTCAGGAGAGAGTTCCTAGAGAACATTCAGATATGAAGATGAGTTGAAGCAGATTTAATATGAAGAAAGGGAATCAGAAGAACTAGAAGCACTGATTGTGAAAAGAGAATCAAGAGGTCATGGTAAATACAAAGGAAATTTACCTAGTAAATGCTTTTCTTGTAGTAAGATAGGTCATTTTGCTTTTAGATGTCCTGAAAGAGTTTCAAAATATAAGCCTGAGAATACTAGATTTCAAAGAAAGTGCTATTATGTTGAAGAAGGTGTAACTGATGAAGAATCTGATAAAGAAACTGGAAAAGAAGATGAATGGGTATTTATTGCTATCAAAGAAACCACTGAATCTGCTAGTAATGTAAATGTTGAGAAAGCTCTTCCAGCCAAAGTTGAAGAGAAAGATGAGTGGGTAATTGACAGTGGATGCTCACATCATATGAATGGTGACAAAATAAAATTTGTAAGCTTGGAAAACTATGATGGTGGTGTTGTGAGGTTCGGTGTCAACACTTCTGGTGTGATTCGTGGAAAAAGAACTATTTCTTTTGGTGGTAAGCACAATACTGATGATGTTATTTATGTAGAAGGCCTAAAGCATAACTTGTTGAGTGTTGGACAAATGGTAGACAAAGGCTACAATCTGTAGTTCAAGAATGGTAAGTGTAGAATAACAGGAAGTTCAGGAAATAAAATTGCTTCAGAAACAAAGAAAAAAGGTAATATCTTTCATTTAAGTACTGCTAGTCAAAGTTGTTTGATTTCTCAAATTAATGTAAGTTGGTTATGGCATAGGAGGTTATGTCATGTGAACTTTGATAAAATTGTCAAGATAATTTCTACTCAAGCAGTCAGAGATTTACCTAAGTTAGTGAAGCATACTAACACTATGTGCAAGGAATGTCAGATGGGAAAGAAAAAAATAAATTCCTTCTGAAGCAAATAGTACAGTTCTAATGGAGTAATGGATTTGATACATACTTGTTGTGCATTTTTTGGACACATGCCCCACTGAAAGTAGGGACCCTCTTTTTCTCTCTTTTTGCTTTCACTCTTGGTCTTTTTGGCCCTTTTATTTTGGGGATTTGCTTGCTTGGGCATGTTCTTTGATGTTTACCTTGCCTGTTGGAATGGTCCATCTATGATACATATTGAAAACCTTAGGTTTTGGACTCATTCCAAGTTTTTTTATGTACTCGAGAAAATCCACTCTTGCCGGATTGTCCCGGATTCCTTTTGAAGTCCGATGGTTGCTGCTCTTCATTGAAAATCTAGAGATTCTGGTCCTTCATGGAATTCTGTTGGGACCGGATTCCTCCGAATGTCCATCACCTTGTCGGATTCCCGGATTTTGTGTTGACCCGTCTTGACTACATTGAGTGTGCGATTTCTGAAGGTGGGTATTAAGTATTTTGGGGAGTTTTGTGCCATTTGAAATTTATCATTTGCTTCCTCTTTCTTCTAGAGTGCTTGAGCTTGAGTGTTGTTGCTAAGTTGGGCGTCTAGAATTGGAGTCAATTGTTGCAGTCAAATTTTTTGAACGCCATATGCGCTCTGCTTGGTTGTCTTTCCAACTTCTTCTATTTCAATTATTTTGTCTTCATGGTATGTGCACGATGCCTTCCCTTCTTTGATAAATGAATCAAATTTCTTCATGGTCTACACATTTGTACTGTGAGTCGAAGTGCCGGTGTGGTAGGGTTTGGTTGTTTTGACTTGCTTTTCTAGTCTTGTGTCGTTTTGGGGTTTGAATCCCTGTGTGATTAAATGATTGGGTGTCTCATATTTGGGGTGCCCATTTCATGAGGATTTTTACCCCAAGTGAGTCCTTGGGCTTGCCTTTCAGCTCCTTCATGAGATAGATTGCTTGTGTGAGTCAGGGCGAGCCAGTTGTCAACCTTGCCATCGTGGGAGTCGGGTTCATGATTTTCTTGTGCGTTCATGGCATATATTTAGGGTTTTGTGCCTAGGGCATCATCGCCGCTCCCTCTTGTTTTCCTTGGGTGAGTTTTAGATTCAAAATTAGGTTGAGGGAGGTTTAGGTCACACCATTCTGGGCTTCGGATTCTCAAGTTCACGATCGTTTGATCGATTTGTGGGAGCTCATAGAAAATGTGAACATCCGGGTTTTCAACGTCATCACGAAATTCCTTAACAACCGTAATTTCTCGACCTTTCAATTTTATGTCTATCTCCTGAAGTGTGCATCGATCCAGGGATTCTGGCTCTTCACGGAATTTCGTTGGGTCCGGATTTCCTCGGTTTGTCTATCCCCTTGCTAGTTTCCTGAAAATTGAGTTAAGTGGAGAAAGTTGCATTAGTTTTGTTGGAATCTGTGTCTTCGGGATTTTCCCAAAGGTTCTTGGTCTCTTCATTTTCCCGGACTGTGAATCATTGTTGTTCCTGCAGATTTCTGTCCCTGGCGGATGTTTCTGAGATATTGTTAACAGGGGAGAATTGAGGAATTGCATGAAGTTTTCTTAATGATTATGCATTTGATAGATGACTTAGCCTTTTTTTAAGATGTTTTGTGGTGCTTCGTAGTTGATAATAGTTGATTGAGTGATTGTTGAATGCTTGTGTGCTTGCTTCACTGGAATCTTCCTGGCTGGGAATTTCCCGAAATTCCTCTATGGCCTAGATTTTGCAGAAGGACTGAAAACCCGAACTATGAAATGACTAACTTTTATGAAGTTTTTGAGCATTTGGCTTATCATGAGATTTATATTAAGGATGAACTTATCTTTGTAGCAGATTAACTTGTGTTCCATGTGTCTTTACTTTGATTTCTTGTCAAATGTAGGTTGAATCAGGTAAAGCAACGAAAAGTGGAGCCAAGGGTAAGGTAGTGGACCCAGGTGTAGAGGGGTCTTCCATTTCTGAGGCAGAAAGAATCAAGTTGGATATCAAGAGTAAAATTACAGAGAGAAAGCTCTCCTCTAT
Source organism: Sequoiadendron giganteum (assembly GCA_007115665.2). Classification (NCBI taxonomy): domain Eukaryota; kingdom Viridiplantae; phylum Streptophyta; class Pinopsida; order Cupressales; family Cupressaceae; genus Sequoiadendron; species Sequoiadendron giganteum. Next base: position 158,659,764 of record CM021100.1, on the reverse strand, counting down.
CTAGTCAGGGGTGACTGACACCAATGTTGGACTATGGGAATATGAGGAGTTCAAGACCAGGATGGCACCACAGGACTGTCCTTTGCTGGCTAAGAGAATGGTGGAATCAGGATTGGCCCATGTGGCCATATTTCCCCCTACAGTGTAGTGCTATGAACTAGTACTTGAATTTGTAAGGCACTATGATAGAGCTACACAAAGGATAATTGCTCCCTAAGGTAGGATTGTAGAAAATTTGGATCCGGTGTCCATAGCTCAGACCTTTGACATGCCTGGCAGGTCTCATGTGGTGGCATTTGACATGGATGTGGCAAGGAAGTTCTATGAGGAAGATACTATCAAATCCCAGCAGGTTATCAATTCTTGGTTGGAGAAGCCTAAGTCCCATTTCTCCAAGTTTCCCAAGCAGTTGGTCAGAATCAAGTTTGAGAAGGAATATTATGATGCTATTACCCTTCTCATTAGGGTGGTAGGATTGAAGAGTGTAGGAATGTTCGAGAATTGGATGCTCCATGTTATTTCTAGGATATAACATGGTATAGACTACCACTAGGCAGGCATTGTGAGCGTCAGGATTCATGAGAAGATGTGTAATGTCTTGCAGACCAAGAGTTTCACAATGACCTCTTACCTATTCTATGCTTTGGCTAGATTCCACCCCTATAAGGGATTGAGCACAAGGGGTGTGTTTGCACAGGATGTAATTTATGAAGTTTACCCACAACTACACCTGTGTAACTCAAGCTATAGGAGGGTGAATTATGCATTCACCATGTATATCACCAGGCTTCTCCAAGGTGCAAAACATGTCCGGATTTCAGACAGAGCCAAGGAATTGATCAAAAGGTTTGGAGCTTGGTTTATCCAGTTCCCCACTTTTTCATGCATAAGGATTGATGGTTGTCAGAGGGCTCCATACATGCTCCCTAGGTACCCTACTAATCATGTTGTGCTCCCGGAAGTCACAAGGCAGATTTGTGACTTTGACGTAATTTTGAAGAAGGAGAAGCACAAGACCGGATTTGGTAATGACTTCCCTTTGAGGATAGGCACTAATGAAGTATGCCCTTCTATCAACTCGGCCTATGCTTCTGAGGAAGAAATGATAAATCTTGGTCTCTCCTTCCACTCCAAGAGATCTAGTTTTGATATAAAAGGTGAAGCCCAGAAGAAGGCAAGCAGAGAGTACATCCACAAGTATAACATAGAGGACTACTGGGCCAACCTTGGTGATGAATTTGAAGTCAAAAAAAAGTTCTCCAGATTACCAGTCAGCTTGGTGCATTTGTACAACATAAGGGTTGTTCCTGACCAAGTTGAGGAATATGGGAATCTAATCCAAGGCCATGACTTTGAGGTTGTGAAGGATAAGCCAATTAAAGAGGTTGATTGGCTGGAGGAAGAGAAGACAGAGCTAGAACAGGTCATGACTCCAGTCATCAAGTATACTAAGCTTTGGCTCAAGCATAAAATGTTGGAGTTGGAAAGTGAGGGTGTGCAATGCACCTATGATCTCATGGGTGACTTGGAGTCTCACTCTACATCTGAGGAGTCACCTGAGCAAGATTCCAAAGGGAAAACCAAGGTGGGATCTCCTTTTAAAATCAAGATTAAGGATGTTCATGCAGGGGAGGTAGAAGAAGCAGAAAAATAGAGGAAGCCAATAGCTAAGAAAAGGAAACATGTCCCTAGGAGGAAGAAGGTTGAGGGAGGTGAACAAGAAAAATAAGATGTCATTGTTCCCTCGCCAAAGAGAAGGAGAATTGTGAGATTATCAAAGAAGTAGGCTTCTAAAGCAAACAAGGAAGGTGACACACCTGTAGTGGAAGTTGAGAGCTCAGGAGAGAAGACACAAGTGTACACCAGGAGATCAAGTAATCCTTCACCCAAGGAGGTTGCACCAAAAGAAAGTGCTCTTGTGACTACTTCTGCTACCGAGCATGAAGACATCCCTCCTCTCCATGAGACTTGCAATATGTCAAATGAACCAACAAATGTTGAAGATCCTAAGGACCTTGACGAGGAAGAATTCCAGGAAGGTGATCTCTACAATGCTGAGGTGGAGATAGATAAGGTTTTGCAGTCTCCCTTGATAGCCGGTGGGGATTCGCCTACAGGAGGTGAGGAGGAAAGACCTCCAAAGAAAGAAGTGACAGCTAGGACTCCTTCTCCAGTACGTGAGAAGGAAGAGAACAATACAGGAAAAGATGATTCAACTGAGAAGATTCCTCAAGAGCCAATAATGGAGAAGAGTGCACCCAATGTTCAATAGGAACAAGATGGATGGAATAAAGTATAGTCAGAATCCATTGTTCTAGGCTGGTTAGATAAAGAATTGAAGAATAAAAAAATTGTAGTGGATGACACACCTCCCAATTGGGATGACCTATTGGAAAATATTGGAAAGGGAAAGAAAAAGAAGAAGGCCAAAGTCATTTCCAGGATTGAGAGGGATGAGTCAAATAATAGGGTGGTCCAAATTGCTACCCCTGCTCCTGACAAAAATAGAGATGTTGTGACCAGGAAGGATTATAGTGTACAAACTATTAACCTGGGGCATGCTTCCATGGAACAAGACATTGAAGAATATGAACGCTCCAACGCTATAATCCTTGACAGGTTGAGAAATGAGGTACAAGGTAAGGCAAAATTGAAAAAGGAAAATGATAAATTGAAGAAGTATTTACAAGAGTTGATGAAACCCTTGCAATCCATTAGTAATTCCTCATCTACTGCAGGTTTCTTACCTTAGGAAACCATATCAAAACTGGAAAGAATGAAGAGCACCACACATGCTAGAGCCGGTTGGTTGCAAGGAGTGCAAGAAAATGAGATAATGCTATCAAAGATATCCTTTTGATTGGAGGAGATGCAATGAGTTCATTAGATTAGCTGAAAGGTGTGTTGGCTCAGGATAAGGAGGATACAGATCTCCTGCTGCAAAAGACAAAGACTATCATGGAACACACTGAGGATCAATTGGTAAAGGATGGAATTCTTCCTTCCTCAAGAATTGCAGAGCCTTGGGAATGGTTTGAAATTTTGCAAATGAGGTAAAAGGCCTTTAAGAAGATATATAAATAGGGAAGGCAAATTGAGGACACTTTGAATGATATCTACGATAAGTGTATCTCTTTCTTTGAAGTGCTGATAGGGAGAAATTTTTTTTCTCTAAAACATCTTAACCTGGAGCAGTTGAGAAAGTGGTGGCAAGATATCTATTCTCCAATCAATGAAGGCCCAATTACCGAACACCAACTGGATGATGTTGCAACATACATTGTAGTCATTGATAGGTATCAAACAAATAAGGTGGATTGGGATAATATAGTGAATCAGTCAAGGGATGATATCAAGTGCCTTGAGAGGAGAGTTAGGGTTTTTCCTTTGCCACCTGTTGCCGACTTGGACAGGGTATTATTGTTGGTGCATGATAAGGTGGAGCATGCTAAAGACAAAGGGAGGAAGTAGTTAATGCAATGCTACATCAAAATTTTTGCTTCCCCATTTTTTTCTCCTCTTCCTTCGCATGCATTGGATCGATTTTTGTTGGACACTCCAGGGCTGACTTGGATGAAATTGGTGAAAATTGAACATTTCATATTATTTTGAATATCTTTTGGCTGACCTGTTCTATGGTGTTTATCATTGTAAACTCTAATTGGGCTGACATATTCTGGGGGGTTCTCTATAAGTTTGGAAGTATGCCTCATTTGTAAGGGGTTAAGTTAGAAGAATTTCACAGTAGAGAGAATTGTAAGAAGCAAGAATTGGAGTTAGAGTTAGTTTATCTTTTCAAGCAATTTTTGTAACAAAAGACTGGAATTGTTGCCACTTTGGGTGATTTAATACAAGCAAAGACATTGTGATTTGGTGCCTTTCTTGTGTTGAGTTTTATTTGGCATGGTTCTTGATGTTCTATCTTTAAAATTGCTTAAGTTTAGTTGATGTTAGATGGTTTGGTGGTGTTTAGAGTTTTATGCTTGAAGTGTTTGCTGCAATCTCTAGTCCATACTTTTTGCAGTTAGCTGATTGTTAGCTACTTTGTAAAGTTAGCCTGGACTTAAAAATGTGCTTAGTTCAATTATGAATGTTTGTTCATTTCAATTGCAATAGGGTTGTCTTGAATGAATATGCATGATTTGAAAATCTTTAACACCTTAGAAGATTGCACTATTTCTGTAAGATTGCAGATTTATCTGGGTTAAATAGGAATTAGTTTATGAGGGATTGGTCCATTTCGAGCATCTTATCATTTGCATTATTAATCCTAGGGTTAGAATTAGTCTTAAAAATACCTCTGAAACTCTTATCTTTTGTTATTTCTTTTATTATTTGGGTTAGTTTTAGGTTTTGAAGTATCAATATATTGCTAGATCTGATAAATCAGAGTCCAACATTTGCTTGTATTAAGGTCCCTTTGTGATTACCAGCATTTTCACATTATCTCTGAGTTGTTTATTTGCATTGTCAAGACCTAACATTAGAGACCTTGGGGTTATCTCTTTTCCATAGAGATTTACCTTTCAAGAGAGATAGGATATCACATTCTGTCTGAGTTGTTGCTCTGCAAAAAACACCATCAACAATACTGATCTATGTGGTCCTTCCAGAATCAGAAGCCTACAAGGCGAAAGGTACTTTATGTTATTGATTAATTATTATTCTAGAATGATATGGGTCGCTTTCTTGAGAGAAAAACATGAAGCATTAGAAAAGTTCAAAAAATTTAGAGTTATGGCAGAGAATGAGATAGGTCAAAAGATCAAATGTCTAAGGTTAGACAGAGGAGGTGAATTTACTTCATGGGAATTCAATTCTTTTTGTGAAGAGCATGTAATTCAAAGACAACTATTTGCTCCCCGAACCCCTCAACAAAATGGAGTTTTTGAAAGAAAGAACAAAACCGTTCTAGACACTACTAAAACCATGATGTTGGAAGAAAATGTTCCTCATTTCTACTGGAGAGAAGCTATAAGTACTATTGTGTACACTATTAATAGGGTGAATGTCAACATTAATTTTGGTAAAACACATTTTGAGCTATGGTTTGGTTATAATCCTACTGTCAAATACTTCAAAAAAATTGGAAGCAAATGCTACATCAAGAGAGATGATGATATAGGTAGGTTTGATGCTAGAAGTGATGAAGAAATCTTCCTAGGATACTCTATTAAAAGAAAAGCTTACTGGTGCTTTAATAAAAGGTTGAAGAAAGTGGTTGAAAGTGCAAATATTAAGGTTGATGAAGATATTGGAAAATCATCTAAATTCAATTATTATGATTTAGATGATCAACATGATGATTTTGACAATGATGCTCAGACACAGAATCAACTTTAGATTGTTTTGGTGAATCAAGGAAATCAAGATGCAGAAGCAAGAAAAAGTGCAGCAGAAAGATCACAAGAACAAGAGGTAAGAGAAAACTTCAAAACTCCTAAGTATGTGAAAAGAAATCATTCTAATAGTCAGATCATAGGAGACAAAACCAAAGGTGTGCAAACTAGAAGAAGAATTCTAGAAGAATATTGTCTAATTTCTAAAGCTGAACCTAGAAACATAAGTGAAGCATGCAAGGATGAACATTGGATGGAAGCCATGAAAGAAGAACTGTTGCAGATATAAAAGAATAATACATGGGATCTTGTTCCTAGATGTCAGAACAAAAATGTGATTGGAACCAAGTGGGTGTTCTGGAATAAGTTGAATGAACAAGGTGATGTGGTTAGAAACAAAGCAAGATTGGTTTGAAAAGGTTACTCACAGATGGAAGGTATTGATTTTGAAGAAAAATTTTCTCTTGTTGCTAGAATTGAGGTTGTTAAACTATTTCTCGCTTATGCTACTTTCAAGAACTACAAAGTTTATCAGATGGATGTGAAGTCAACATTTCTGAATGGTGAGAAGAAGAATTTTATGTTGAACAACCAGATGGATTTCAGTTGACTGATGAAAAGCACATGGTATGCCGATTGAAGAAATCTCTTTATAGACTAAAGCAAGCCCCTAGAGCTTGGTATGCTAGATTGGACAAATACTTGTTGAAACTTGGATTCAATAAAGGTACTGCTCACAACAATTTGTATTTCAAATTGGATCAGAGCAAAGAATTGATCATTGAAGTCTTTGTTGATGATATTATCTTTGAAGGTGATGATGATTTGTGTATGAAGTTTGTCGATGAAATGAAAAGTGAATTTGAAATGTCAATGATAGGAGAGATAAATTTATTTTTAGTATTGCAAATTACTCAATTAGATGATGGAATCTTTGTATCTCAATCTAAGTATGTGAAAGAATTATTGAATAAGTTTTCCATGGAAGATTCAAAACCAGTTGGTACACCTATGGTGACCGGATGTAGACTTACACAGAAAGATGATACTCCCAAAGCAAATCAGACAAGATATAATTCAATGATTGGTGGATTACTCTATATGACTCAGACCAGGCCAGACATAATGAATGTTGTGTGTATGGTTGTTAGATTTCAAGCTGATCCTAAAGAGTCACATGTGACTACTGTGAAAAGAATATTCAGATATCTGAAAGGGACAACTGATCTTGGTCTTTGGTATCCTAAGAATGATGATCTTACTCTAAGTGCTTTTACTGATGTTGATTGGGTAGGAGATGTAGATGATAGGAAGAGTACCAGTGGTGGTGCATTCTTCTTAGGTAAGAAGCCGGTGTCTTGGTTCAGCAAAAAGAAAAACTTAGTTTCATTATCTACTGCTGAGGCATAGTACATTTCTACTGCAAACAGTTGTACCCAAGTATTATGGATGAAGCAAATGTTGAGACATGTCAGAATTGAGTATGAAGAACCCATTGCTATATTTTGTGAAAATTCAAGCACCATTAACATTTCAAGGAATCTAGTATTGCATTCAAATACAAAGAATATATCCATCAAGTATCACTTCTTGAGGGACAAAGTATGTGACAAAGAAGTCAAACTGAAGTACATACCTACCAAAGAGAAAATTCCAGATATATTTATAAATTCATTGCCTAAGGATACTTTTGAGTACCTTAGAGGCAAGTTAGGGGTAATTTCCCTCCTAATCAAAACTAAGATGCATGTATTTGCATCAGTCTGTGAATTCATTGCTATATCATATTTCAGATTGATGTTGTGGTGACTGCTACTCAGGGGGAGTATTCAGATGTTTTCAAAATTGAAATCAGAGCATATGTACCTTTTCCATTGATGTCAAAGGGGGAGAGAAGCAATGTGAAAAAATGGGAAAGAAGCGAAATGAAGGAAATAGGAAAAAGTGCACAATCTCAGGGGGAGATTGTTGAAGAAGAGTTAGTTGGGTTGATGGTATTATTTTTCACATCATGTGTTGCCATCAATGCCAAAGGGGGAGATTGTTGGATGTTGTGGTTGTGTTGTTGATATATTGTTGTCATTGATGTCAACACTATTATCATTTTAATCTACTTAAGGTTGTATACGTCGAGGCAATTGAGAAAATTATAAAAAATATAGTACATGCAGCCAGTGGAGCTGAGAAGGTCAAAATATTGGAAAGCTCTGTGTGTTGAAGATTTGAAGGTGCACTTCAAAGGGTTTGTTGTTGAACCTTTCTAGTATGTTTTTCAAAAGTTTTAGATGTGCGCATAAATTTTTGTAGAAGTCATGAAGATATGTGTGCCTATAGTTATTCAGTTTTTGTAGATGGTGTTCTTGGTCAAAGTGGATGAAATTATGGTAATATCATGTGTTATGCATGTACCTATGACGTTAATGGATGAGTCTAGATCGTACTCTATCCTTGTTGTACGTCCATAGTGATTGGAGTGTTTGTGATCGTAGATTTTTCTGATATGTGCCCGAGTGTTCATGTTCTTGGCTGACATTGTGGTGTTAGCGTGTTGCGAATCCATGAGGATTAATATTTTAATGTTTGGCATGTTTGGAGATGTTTGTTTGGGTCCTCACTATGTTGTGACTGACTTGTGTTGGTATGCATTGAAATTTATTCATGTATCAAGGCTGACAGTTGTAATTTATTCTTTATTTGTGACCGACTGAACAGTGGATGCAAATCCATGTAGCGAGTATATATAAAAGATTTTTTTTCTCATTTGTGATAAGTGCTCAAGTGTAAAAGTGATGTAGAAGTGTGAATAAAGGTCATATCATTAAGAGAAAAGTGTGGAAGAGTTTGAAGAATTTTTGTGTGCCTAACTTGAACTATAATCAGGCTTTTGCAGAAGCTATTTTCTCAGTTCAAATTCATCAGATGGTTTTAATCTGATTACTATATGTAAGGCAGTGAGCCTTCTCTTTGAGCAGTGTGCTCTAGGATTTGTTTTTGAATGCTAGTGCATTCTCTTTTTATTCTTCATTATACTTCTAATAGGGTATAATCTAGTGGACTAACATCCACCATGGTTTTCCCCTAATAAGGTTTCCATGTATAAAATCTTGGTGTTCATGTGTCTCTGATGTTTTGTTCTTATTCTTGCACTATTAATTATTATATCTGTGATATACGGATTGGTTAATGTTGTATAAGTTTGATTTTGGTAACAATTGATTCACCCCCCCTTCTAAGTTGTTTATCCTTGTTTTTCCAACAATCTTATCATGAATTTCCATGACCTCCTCCATGTCTTGCCTAGGCACTGATTTTCACTTCTTATTTTTTCTCCAAGTGCAAACACTCGGCCCCTTGCCTATGCCCAAGTCTGCAGTTTGCAAATCCTTATCAACATTCACCTCCATATCATGTTCACCAGCTCACTGAACAAAGATCTACCAGTCCATTCCTTCACCCTTTTGTTGAGGAACACAAGCCCTTTAGTCAAGGATTCCAATTTCTCCTTGTTGAGATTGATGATCATGTCCAGGTCCTTACACAATTGCCTAAATTTCTTTTCCAACAAATAAAACCTCAGGCCATAGTCTCTCTTCACATTGTTCATTTCATCCACTAAAAGGCTAACATAGGAATTCATAGAATTATCCACTCCGAAAATAGAATCCTTCTCCTTAAGACTACAAAGCATGGAGATATTGCACTGAGAAATTGTGTTGTATTTGTTATGGAGGTCTTGAACCTCTTAAACCAACCACATAAGAAAATTTAAAGAAATATCAATCCCTTCATTAACCAGACCCAAGGCTTGCGTGTACTCCATAACACCCTAGAATAAACCTCTCTCCTGATGGGAGCTCACAGGGGGATCATCATCCTAAAAACCATCAAGAAGGTTAACTTTGGACTTACCCTTGTCTTTAGAATCTGACGCATGAATAGACTCATCCACATCCACCACACTATTCACCTTTCTAGTAGTACGAGTCCCTCCACCACCACCCAAAACCAAGTCCACATTCCAAAAATTTGCCACCTCACCGACCTGATTACCCTCTAAGACCTCTGAAAGCTTTTCCAACACATTCTAAGAGAAAACCAACCCCTAACTCTTCGCTTCTTCCCACTGCAAATCCCCTCCTCAATATCTTCACCACAAACCTCCTTCAAATTGCACTTTACATGTAGAATGGAGGGTTTAGCTTTACTAGTAGAGGTTTTCTTCCCACCAGACGAAGAAAAATAGTCTAAGTCAGTGTGGAAACCATCCGACCATGCCTCAGACTCCTCCTCAATTTTTGTCCCCTCACTCTTAACCACCTCCTCAACCAGGAATTTCTTACTCCCCTTCTTCGTATTCGAGTCAAGAGGATGAGGAGCTTCACCAATACAATTATCCTTAATGTAATCAACAATAATAAACATTAAACCCTCATGTAAAACATGGTTTCTTGGGTTCTTTCTGAAATTCATAATGCCCTCTTCCAATGAAAGCAATAGATAGAAGGGGAATGAAATGAGATTACCATGCCAAAAATGATTAAGCATCACAAAGTGATGACTGTACAAGGTCATGTACCTACCATCTAGGGTGAAATACTGCATCAGTGCCACAACAATGTCCTACCAAATAGGTTTAATCTTGGAACTATCATAACCACCATAGTCCAGCCTCACCATTTTGGCTCTCTCTTTGTCCTGGAGAAAATTCAACCTAGCAGACCTCAACAGATTTTTGTCTTTGTAGAACTTTCATCCTTCGGCTGATATCCCAATAACCTCCCCAATGAAATACTCACTAATAGTGGTATCCCAACCAAACATGCTCATAACCCAACCATGCTAGGCATCGAAGAACTCTTTGGAGACACTAGTTTTAAAGCCATGCAACCTCTCCATGAAAGGGGTAACCCCACCCTTCTGCAAATTTTCCAACACATCGACATTGGCCTTAAAATCATCACAATAAAGTGGCTTCATTTTGCACCTCTCCCTACCCATCATCAAACAATTCATAGTTGTAGAGAAAACAATAAACAATTTCAAATAAACACCAAGGTGAGAGGAAGAAAAGCACCCAAAGAAGAATGTGTTCCTACCAAGTGTAGTACTTAGGACAATAATGGCAAGGAGTCTCCAACAATTACAATTTGTATGCCCATAAATTCCAAATATCTTCACAAGTATGAGGTTTCTAATCAACCAAAGATGGCCATGATAACCACACAAGCTTTTAGACGAGGAAACAAATTCCACCAATGAGCTAAGCTTTGTCATTATTGAGAAAATTAATTAAATCAATGGGCAAGATATCATTAGCCTCCCAATGTCCAGCTAACATCACCCCATGATTCACCATCCAGGCAGCCACCCCATTCACCTCATAAAAGGCATGAGATATATAGTTTTCATTAAAATCCTGCAAAATAGCATGGGCATACAAAATAAAGTTTTCAATGGTCCATGGAGGAGAACTCTTCCTTAGGAAGTTAATTATATTTAGGAAGTTCCCTTTGACCCATAACTTTGAGACCCCCTTCTCCCTAGCAAGCTTTATGCCATGGTAGGCTGCACCAACTTCAAAAAAGTGGTTTGTTTGGATTCCCAAAGGGAATGCCACTGCTGAAACAAGCTTACCATTATGATCTCTTAACACTCCCCCACAACTTGCAGGACCTGGATTCCCTTTAGCCAAACCATCAAAGTTGATTTTATCCCAACGATGAGGAGGAGAATACCAAACAACCCCTTCCTAGTTGATTTATCTTTCTTCAGAGGCTTAGCAATATCAAACAAAAGTTTCCATTGGAGAGCCACCCCAAAATTATAATCAGAGACCATCACATGCCCCAGAAGATCAATATTTTCAACCCCATGCATAAAATTCTCCCTGATGGCCGAAATAATTTTGAAGAAAAGAGAGAGGGGAGAGAGAAGCATTCTTGAATATTTTGTTGTTCCTCTCCTTCCATAAGCCCTAAATGATATGAGGGAGAATTATGTTGAAATTGAAGGTAATTATGTAGTTTTAAAACTTGTAAAACTATTATACTATACATCTAAATAAGTGTTATTTGTCACAATTAATAGTGCATGATTAATTCATTTATATCAATTCTTTGTCAATGATTTATTCTTTTTAAATCAATTTTATCTTTAGAGAACTAGATAGAAGATTGTACAAGAAATATAAGACAGAATAGAAAGGACACAACATGTACGTGGAGAAACCCTTTCGGGAAAAAACTCCACCAAAATTGGTCTTGCTTGTATTATTTAACCTTTCAATAAGATTACACTAACACTGATTCAGTTCTTGCTTGAGATGCTTCTTTTGCCTTCAACAATTCTTCTTCACAACTTGCAATGAAAATTGATAAAACTCTCTTTAACTTGCTGCAATATATAGATGATAACGAGCCTTGTAAACTCCAAAGATTTTACAATTACAAAGCACAAAGCTTATCTCCCAAAACCTATGCCTATTCTTTGCAAGTAGAGTTCTTCCGTGAAAATCAATGTCAAACCAAGTCCATCAATTTGGGCATCCAAAACTGAAGTGCTAACTCAACATTGACTACAAAGATATCTTGTAAGCTTCTCCTCAAGGTTGGCACCCAAGAATGGGCCCACCTAACTCAGCCTTATAAAATATCTTATCATGCAAAAGTGTTAACTCCAAGATGTCAACTTGGGCACCCAAGGTGGGTCCAAGTTAATTTTTGTTAACTGAAACATATCTCTCCACCATTCATGCAAATATCATGCATGATTGATCTCCTCCTATTAACTGAAAGTATCCACCTGTTATCTATCATGCAACTCAACTCAACTCAAGTCAACTACATGCAACAACATGCAACTGAAGATAACTGAACCATAACTAAACTCAACTCAACTCAACTGAGATGAATTGAACTAAACATCAATCCCTATTTTATAGGAACTCAACATGCATAAATCAAAATCCCTATTTTGTAGGAACCTAGGATGCATTTATGAAGTGTACTCAATTCACCAAATAGTTAACTGAACCAAGGTGGATCCCAGCTCCCATGTGAGCGCCCATGTACTCCCATTTTGTAGGAGCTCTCCCAAGGCGTCCCCACATGCTCCTATTATTTAGGAATAACTACAAATGTCAAATTAAATGTTTATTTCATTCCAAAATTAATCTCTTCGTAATCCTAGTGTTGTGGAACACATTCCAAGGACTTAAGAGATACATGAAATATGTTTAGAATGCAATTAAATGGCATCATATTCCCAACACATGAGATACCAAAGAAGCCTCGAGGAGGGATTAGTTGAAGGTACCTTCCATTGGAGCCAGAGCTCCCAAATTGATAAAGGGAAAATCCAATTCACCCTCCATAGGTTGAGAAGAAGTTCCCACACCTCACAAGTAAAACTACAACCAATGAATAGGTGAGAATTGTCCTCCACATCCTTCTCACATAGATAGCATCTATTAGGCATGGAGAAGCCTCTTTTCTGCAAATTGTTAATGGTTAAGATTTTTTCTTGCAACGTTAACCATAAAAACATATTAATTTTGGGAATCAACTTTGACAACCAAACCAAACCCCATGGCGATCTAGGCCCCATAATGTCATTAAGGGAATTGAAAGTAGATGCCACTGAATATAGTACCTATGTGGAATATTTCTCCAAATCACCTTGTTCTGTTGAAGGGACACAAGAATATGAATTCGAGACAACACTCTGTAAAGTTCCTCCAGCTCCTAGAACTCCTCATGGATCCTTCTCCACCCGCCATTCACAATATAATCAGCAACATAGCTCCCAAATTCTCAGATACATAGATCCCTCTAGGGGGCCGCCCAATCAACATGTCGTAGAGGACCATGCCCAAAGCACCAATCATCCCAAAAAAGAATATCCCTACCATTCCCAACTGACCATTAAAGGCCAATAGAGACAACACCTCTAGTCCTAATCAAGGAATTCAAAAAGAAAGAGCCCAAGGGAGGAAATAAATAATCTCTAAGGAAATCCTTGAATCTATCCACTTGAGAACAATACTTAGAGGCAAGAATCTTCAACAAATCCTTCTTTCCACAGAGGAAATTCCAGAACTGTTTGGCCACAAGGGCCGAGTTGAAGAGTTTAATCCTGTGTAGACCCAAACCACCTTGGTTGTTCAATTGACACAACTCCTCCAATGATACCAAGCTTAACCTCTTCTTGACCTCCACAATAGACCAAAGAAACCTTTTCTGAATACTTTCAATCTTTTCTCAAAATTTCTGAGGCATCTGAAAAAGGCTAAGAGCATACATCGGGAGATTCTAAAACGTGGACTTAATCAACACCAGTTTTCCAGCCTAACTGAGCAAAACAGCTTTCCAACCAGCCAACTTAGTATTAAACTTTTCAATCAACCCATTCTAAAAGGAATCAGGAGCCGAATTATCTCTAAGAGGTAGACCGAGATAGGTGGAAGGAAGAGTGCCCACTAAACACTAAAGAATACCAAAAATTCTATGCATCCTTCTTTAAGGGGTGTTGAGGAAAAAGAGCGTACTCTTGGGAAGACTCACCAGTTTCCCTGAAGATGCCTCCTACTTCTTAAGGGTCAATTTTATAGTCTTGGATTCTGCAATAGTCGCCTCACCCATAGTCAATATATCATCAACAAACTATTGATACGAACAGGGGGGAAGAAGAAGGTCTTAGACCCTTTAAAGATCCCGAAGAAAGATTCTACTGCAAATACCTACCCAAAGCTTCCACCAAAATTATATAGAGGAACGGGGAAATTGGATCCCCCTGTCTCACCCACCTAGAGCTTAAAAAAAAAATGAAGGAGATCCATTAACCAACACCGAAAAGGACAACATTGAGGTGAGGATCTGAGTCAACTTAACAAAATTATCAGAGAAAACAAAAGCAGAAATGATATTAAACAAAAACGACTAATTCACCCGATCAGAAGCTTTCACAGGGTCTAGTTTCAACAAAAAACCAACCCTTTTATTAACCATCAATGAATGAATATTTTCATGCACAGTAATAATAGGTTCAAGAATTTTCCTTCATAAAACAAAGCCACTTTGATGTAGAGAGATAATTAGAGGAAGAACCCTCTGCAACCTTAAAGCCAGAACCTTGGAAAAAATCTTGTAAATAGAATTGCAAAGGATGATTGGTCTGAACTCGTTAAAGGTCGACGCACCAAGAAAGGTTATTGAATTATCATTAAAAATCTCTGTTGATGTTATTCATGGTGAAATTATCCATATAAGTGAATGAAAGGTTATTGAAATATCATTATTCTAAATTTGGAGATGTTTATGTATACTACATATTATTATGAACAATTGATTGTCATGTGCATGTGTTAGTGAATGCAGGTATGTGTTCCATTCCTCCAGGCAGGGGAGAAGTATCACTCAGGAGAAGATCTTGGTCGGGTAACTGGTAAAATTAAATATCTAAACATAAACACACACCACGTTAGGAAGATTGAGTTGAGTCAGTTTGTGGGTAATAGGTAAGTCATCACTAATCGTATGTCTACATTTGAGAGTCTTGTTTACTTTTGCATACATTGGGTGATGTTTATCTGTTTGAGCTTTTGAGATCTTTCTTGTGATATTATGATCATATGGACAACTGGGATGTATGTGGAAGTATGTTTATATATATGCACATGTGTGTCAATGGGACCTAATGACACGTATATGCAAATGTCTAGATATACCACACGTACACACTTATCAATATGATGGTAACGTGAATGGATATATGTGGAACGAATCTGAACATATATGTGTGTGTGTATAGTATATAGACGTATCCATATGTATATGTATATCAATACATGTGTAAATTTGTGAATGGACATGCTCATATGGATGCATCGATATAGATATACCTACGGATAGGTGTACATAGAGGTATATACATTTATACATATATAGATGCACACATTTGGTATAATGTGTTTATTATATACGATATTGTCTATACTCTTGTATGAATATATATATATATATATATATATCAAATCTATTCATACATTATAGACTTGCGATATATATAATATATATATTAGTGAATATATATATATACATATATATGTATATAATATATATTACATATATATTTATATGTATAATATATATATATTAAACATATTATTTATATCGATTGAGATTAAATCTCTTATTTATTTGAGCCGATCTAAAAGGTTGACTTATAGTCAGTATAGACTATGGGTTAAAGGTTGATGTTAACCATGTCTTTGAAAGCCGATTCAATAGCTATCAACTGCTAGTGTAAACCGATTATCCTTGTGAATAACACACGATATTTAGTGTGGCTTTGCATTTGATATCTTTTGGCTGAGGACACCTTGACTTGGTCAACATATTAAATGAGACCATGCTTGAATATGACTCTCATATTAAGTTGCTATGTTGATTCACTCACCATTTGAGACGTTTGAAACCTACTTTCATGTTTTGGGTATTGACTGAGTTTTATGGCACCAAATGTGAAGGAAGAGAAATAGCAGATGGTTCCACCTTTGAAGTTTGATTTCCTGTAGACGTCTTTCATTGAAATAATTTGAAATTCTTCCATGTGCATTTGGAATAAGTCTTCGATTGCTATCAAAGAAACTATTCAATCTATAGGATGTTTTGTTGAGTGTGAGCTTAGTTTATTGCCACCTTAATGCTGAGTTGATTTGCATAAAGCCTATTGTATTTTTACATTCCTAAACAATAGGCTTTGTGGCTGCTTCATTTTTCTATAAATAGCTTAATCATTTATTTGTGAGGGACACATTCTTTCAAGATATAACACATCTTTTGCACTTCATATTTATGTATATTTCTAGCCATACTTTGCAGAGTATTGTGAGAGAGGTAGGTGTGAGATCTTTTAGTTGAGAAGAGATTATATTTTGAGACAAGTAAGTTGCCAACAAGTGAGATAGAGATATGTATGTGTTCCATTCCTCCAGGCGTAGGGGACGTATCACTCGGGAGAAGATCTTGGTTAGGTAACGGGTAAAAGTAACTATCTAAGCATAAACACACAACACATTAGGAAGATTGAGTTGATTCAATTTGTGGGTAATAGGTAAGTCATCCCTAGTCGTATGTCTACATTTTAGAGTCTTGTTTACTTCTACATGCATTCGATGATGTTTATCTGTTTGAAATTTTGAGATCTTTCTTGTGCTATTATGATCATATGTACAAGTGGGATATATGTGGAACTATGTTTATATATATGCACATGCGTGTTAATGGAACCTAACAACACATATATGCGTATGTATAGATATACCACACATACACACTTATCAATATGATGGTAATTTGAATGGCTATATGTGAAAAAAATGTGAACATATATATATAGTATATACATGTATCCATATGTATATGTATATTGATACATGTGTGCGTTGGCGAATGGACATGCTCATATGGATGCATCGATATAGATATACCTACACATACGTGTACACAGAGGTATATACATTTATACATTTATATATGCACACATTTGGTATAATGTGTCTATTATATACTATATTGCTTGTACTCTTATATGAATATATATGTATATATGTATGTATATATATATATAGTATAAACACATATCCATATGTATATTTATATCGATACATGTGTACATTGGTGAGTGGACATGCTCATATGGATGCATCGATATAGATATACCTAAACATACATGTACATAGAGGTATATACATTTATACATATATATATGCACATATTTGTTATAATGTGCTTATTATGTACTATATTGCTTGTACTCTTATATGAATATATATATATCAAATGTATTCATACATTATAGACTTGCGATATATATAAATATATATACATATATATGTATGTAATATATATTACATATATATTAAACATAGTATTTATATCGATTGAGATCAACTATCTCTTATTTATTTGAGCCAATCCAAAGGCTGACTTATAGTCGATATAGACTATGGGTTAAAGGTCAATGTTGACCATGTCTTTGAAAGCTAATTAAATAGCTATCGACTATTAGTGTAAACTGATTATCCTTGTGAATAACACATGATATTTAGCATGGCTTTGCATTTGATATATGTTGGCTGAGGACACCTTAACTTGGTCAACATATTAAATGAGACCATTCTTGACTATGACTCTCATATTAAGTTGCTATGTCGATTCACTCACCATTTGGGATGTTTGAAACTTGTTGTCATGTTTTAAATATTGAAAGAGTTTTATGGTGCGAAATGTGAAGGAAGAGAAATAGAAAATGGTTCCACCTTTGAAGTTTGATTTCCTGTAGATGTCTTTCATTGAAATGATTTTAATTCTTCCATGTGTATTTGGAATAAGTCTTGGATTGCTATCAAAGAAACTAGTTGATATGTAAGATGTTTAGTTGAGTTTGAGCTTAGTTTATTGCCACCTTAATGATGAGTTTATTTGCATAAAGCTTGTTGTATTTTTACATGCCTAAACTATAGGCTTTCTGGCTGCTTGGTTGCTCTATAAATAGTTGAACCATTTCTTTGTGAGGGATGCATTCTTTCAAGAGATAACACATCTTTTGCATTTCATATTTCTGTATATTTCCAGCCACACTTTGCATAGTATTGTGAGAGAGGTAGGAGTGAGATATTTGAGTTGAGAGGATATTATATTTTGAGAGAATTAAGCTACCAATGAGTGAGATAGAGATCGTGAGATATTCTTGAGAAGCTATTTATCAATCCATTTTCTATTGGAGAGGGCTGCATTGTTGTCATTATTTTGGATAAAACGATAGCATGCATGAGGATCTCTTCTTTTTGTTATTTTACTTAGAGTGGTGTGTTTTGCATGCATGGTTGAGATGTCTTTCCAGTCTATGCATTAGAGAGTTTAGATTACTTTTTAAAAGAAAGTAAATTTATTATGTTGTTTTCATAATGTGTTTTTATATACTCCATAGTAGGAGATGGGTGTTTATCATAGCTATTATATACTAGGTATGATTGAACATGAAAATCATATATGTGTATTTAGCTAAGTTATTGATTTAACTAGGAAAGCTTATGTTTTACTCCTAGGATAGGTCGTCGAGTATGAGAGAGAATTATATATACTTACAAGTAAGTAGGTCTATCCAAGTATATAGGTTGTCTTTGAAATGATGGATTATCCATAGAATGGAAATACCTAACTTGTAAACTTACTAGATAAGTAGGTTAATTCATAGTAGATTAATATGGTTGTAGGTTATCTAGGATGATGAACTATCCTGGAAGGAAATAACTATGCGTGTGTAAGATAGCCTTAAGTTAAATCAGCCCTGAGTAGTGTATGTGATAGATGACCCTCAATAGAACATACTGAATGAAACACTTTGGCCAAAGTAGTGTGATGAACTTTGGATCCATTTTCAGTTCACCGTGATCTAGTATTACATGCTAGACAAATATTGTGGGATTATAAGTTCTAGTCATGTAGGACACAACACTGTGCTCAGTTGGTTGTCATTATTGGTTACTCTACCAATATCTTTATTGAAGTTAAGGACCATCTATTGAATGATAGATGTGTGGGGGATTGCATTAAGAGTCTGTGGTTGGTGAAAAATTTCATGAGTGATGCTTCTCCTCCATAGCAGACGACAAAAGAACTAAGATTTGAAAGGAAAGATCTTGGACCGTCTTACAACTATTTGTTCTAAAGCTGTTTGAGCTATGTTTATAATTGTATGCTTTCTTAGATTGATGTATTTATGAAATTAAAACTATTTCATGTTGTATTATGTTTCGCATATTGAATGGAAACTATCAATAAAGAAAAGACAAAAATTTATCCGCAATGGCATGTTACTTGTTTATTTACTCGTTTGGTGTAAAAGTAGAATTTTTTTACTTCATAAAAGGGTTAGTATGTTACAATAAGAAAGGCCTCTAATGTAAAAATTCAATACAATTGTGATCATTAGTATTTCATATTGGCTATATTTTCTTGCATACATTATTATAAATTAATGCTCTTTCTTTTCTCTTCTAGAAGGTTATTTTTTATTTTGCAGGTGATCTTGGAGGCTTGAGTCCTTAAGTGAATCTAACATGGAATCAAATCTTTAGACTTTAAATACCCTTCTCAAATTTGGGAGATAATTAGGATCATTTTTTTTCTATGGTATAAATCTTGATGGATCTTGAAAAGTTGAGTATGCTCTTCTCTTGCATCAAATGTTGACCTAGAGAGGCAAAAAACTTGATAGAAATACCAAATTTGGGGTTTTCTCTTTGTAGATTTATATTGTAGGTATATTTTAAAGCATTTTGGTGCAAATATAAGCCTACTATTGAGTTTAGAATGTCCAAGAAATTCAGACTAGCTTTTATTCCACTCAATTTGGTCTTTTTATGATATAATTGTAAAATGGGGTTTGAAGCTTAGATCTAGTGAAATTTTTTTTATTGGAGCACTTATAACCCAAATGGATACTAAAATTGCATTTAGATAACCCAAAATCCCCAAATTTCATTTAAAATTATACCCATTTTAGATGAATTTGATTTTTAGCAAATTTTTATTTTGCTAGGAGGGTCATCACTACAGGCTAAATTCAACATTTTTTCAAAATTTTATAAATTTTGATCTCCAAAAATATAATTTTGACAAACAAGATATCATTGTAAAGATGGTTCTCAACATTTTCCAATGGTGTGCATTATTTCTTCATATTTTTCAATATTTTTCTTATTTTTCCAACTTGAAGTCATATATTGTTTTTCAGCTTCCAAGCTCATAATATTTTCTTCGAACTTCATTTTTCCCGATTCTTAGGACATCAGGAAGGTATTGAAGGGAACTTAAGGTTTATACATGCACTTTTTATAGTTTATTTTTCATAAATTTTAATATTTCATTTTGAAGCCATATTGGTACTGAAAGGTAGAAAATTGTTTGCTTTCCCTCTTAGGGTTTAGGACCTAGAAAGACAATTTTTAGTAACTTTCACTCAAGAAAAAACCCTTGAGCTCTCAATGCAAAGGAGAAAGAGATCTTGCAAGAGGTTTGTTTTGGGGGTTGAATATAAGCTAATAAGGGGTTCACTACCAATTTAGACTTGGAAAGACAAATGCAATGCAAGATGAAACACTAAACCCTAATTGAATGTAATGCACTATAAAATGACCTAGAAAAGTAAATGAAGAAACACATAAAAGTAAAGAAAGGAAGATGTTCACTTGGAAATATGGAAATGATTGGAAGGAGGTCTGAAACACTAGAAAAAATAACTTTTTGACCAATTGGGACTCATTCGGCAACCTAGGCGAATTAGTCCCAGATCTGGATTTTTGCACGAGAGACTATTTCAGGAAAAAAGGGTATCTGAATTTGCAAAAAGATCTAGAAAACAACTATGTAGTGGGAATCATTCGCCACCTTGGGAAAATTAGTCTTGTTCTGCTTTTTTAGGAATTTAAATTTTTGATCTGCACTTCAACTCCTACCCTTTCCTTCCAACTTGAATTATGGATCTGAATATGTGGAAAGACCTACAAAACAAAATATAGACTTGATTTTCTTATGTGGGGTTTACCTCAGTCAAACCCCTAGTTTGGTAATTAAACCTTGATAGAAATGAAACATGAATGTAAATAGGAATGTAAACCCTAGTCTTAAGTGTATCTAAGACTAAGAAATTTGAAACACAATGCAATACTATTCTAATATGTAAGAATATGATGGATGAATGGAAATATGAAGATGGATGACTCACTTTGGGAGATCTCTAATCACCCCAAATGAGCCTTAATGATTCTTGTACCTTCCTTAGGCTGAATGTAGAGTGTAATTGAGGATGGAATCACTTAAGAAACATGTCTTTAGGCTTGGCTTGATGGCTATTTGCATCTCCCCAACTTAGAATCTATCGTGATTGACCATAGACAACCATGATCAACCGTTGACAATGCTAGATCTTGAATGAAAGTGAGCTTGAAGACCTGCAAAAACACTTTAATGCTGCTCCAAGACTTCAAATTTTCTTGCTTTTGAAACTTAAATGCTCTTGTGAAAGATTTCTTGAAGACTATTGATGCTTATCTCTTTAAAATGCTTTCTTATCTTGCCTAGTTATGAAATAATGACTTAAAAACTTGCTTATATAGACATTAAAACCTAATTTACTGTTATTTAGATCTCAAAGGTCAACATCCACCAAAAATTTGAATAACAAAGGTGGTTTTCCCACTCAAATTTTAAAAATACCCCAAATGGGACTCATTAGCCTAAGGTGGCAAATGGGTCCCACCTAGAGGGACTCATTCGCCCAAGGTGACGAATGAGTCCCAACCTAGCTTTTTGAGGTGGGTTTTCAGGATTTTCAGTGTTTTAAGTGATTTTGTTGGATTTTTAGATGAAATAAGCCTCCAGATCTGAAATAATGGGTGTTATGGTTCTATTAATGATTATTTTAAAGGGTAATTAATGCAAGGGTGCCAAAATAGGTCCAAATTGTTGTAGGGCACCCATAGGCTTTCATGCCCCAAGAGGGGTCAAATGTTGAAATTTTATTTTACTTGAGTCCATTTCATGTAATAAGGTCTTATAAGACAATTTCATAGGTTTTTGAGTCATTTTGGGGTCATTAAGGGTCTTGTTACAAAAAAATGTAAAATGTCAATGTTGCAAATGTTGTCAAATTGCACAATGTGGGAATATGAAGGGTCAATGTTCACAAAGTGGGAATTTCAAAAATTGTAAGTTGAAAATTGGTTATGAACCATCGTAAAATCATAAATACATGTTTTAAACATGAATCCCAAGGTTGGGAAGGTTTTGGAAAGGAATGGAATGAAGAAAATACAAAGTTTGCATGTCCAAAACAATATTTTTCAAAAAAATCTGACTACTATTTGGCTTTGTATAGACTTTAATTTGCATTTAATGATATAAAATTTATTTGAGATGATAGAGGATTGAATCACCTTTTATTTGAAATTGGTTTGGTGGTTTTTCATTGATTTTGTAGGAATTTATTGTAAATTTACTAAAACTTGTTTGAATCTGTCCCGGGGTTACCAATTTTGCAAAAAAATGGCATAACTCTTATTTCCACAAATGGATTTTGATAAAAATTTGTGAAAAGGTCTATAATAAGGTCCTCTTTAGTCTCACCAGAGATATTGGATTAATTTTTTTATTTGTGAAAGTTATAGGTGAATGTTCCTTTCATTTGTGTGCATATTTGCCTAATTAGGCCTAGTCAAGGAATAGGACAGTCAAAATTTGAAGCTCTCTGTACAAAGTAACCTACCATGGTTTTGAGATATATTTAATAATGGCCAAATGGGTATCTGAAACAATTTTTCTTTCTTGGAGATCAATTTTGGTTGGGAAGTTATGAAAAAATGCCTTTCTGAAAGGTTACACACAAGAATGAGGGTTTGTGAAGGAAAACCCATTTTTTTATGAACAAAGACACTTGTTTAAGGGTATTTTGAGTTTTATTACCCCTTCTCTACATCAAATTGGTATCAGAGCTTGAAGATATGGGAAAGAAATTTTTTTGGAGTTTTTGTGTTGTCTTTTTGTAGGTTGAAGCAAGAACCTGGATGCCAAAAGACTAGGTAGTGAAGAAAGGAGGAAACCTAGGTGAGGTATCACGAAGAAAAGAAGAATAAATGTGAAAGAGAATTGATGGAGAAAGAATAATGGATGTGTTGAGTAGAAGAGTTTGTGGATACTTGCAGAGTAAGGAGGCACCAAGCAATAAACTAGTGATGAGAAAAGAGAGAAGTGACATGAAGAAGAAAATGAGAAAGAAGAGATAAAAGTGCAGCAAGAGATAATGGAGTTGAGGCATACCTTGGAAGAAATGGAAAAAATAATGGAACTTGAGATGCAGTAGTTGCTTGAGAGAGCAAACCAAGAAAAAGGTTGGCATTGGCCAATAAGGAGGAGGGTTAAATGGCCTATCAAGAAAATTATTCTAAAGAGAAGAAGGAAAGAGAGAGCAGCAAAAGCAGACCTTGGAGAGTCTTTGATGATGATGGAAGAGCCTAAGCCATCTGAGGAAGAGGAAAAATGTGAAGATAATGGGTCCCTTGAGACTCAACATGTTATTTCTAACAATATTTGTGAGTGTGTGTTTACAGGTGCAACAGATGAAAATGAAGATGGAAAAGGGTATAAAGATTGGATTAATGTTTTGATTTTTGAAAGTTATAGGTGATTTTTCCTTTCATTTGCATGCATATTTTCCTAATTAGGCCTAGTCAAAGAATAGGACAATCAAAATTTGAAGCTCTCCGTACAAACCTACCATGGTTTTGAGATATTTTTAATAATGGCCAAATGGGTATTTGAAACAAGTTTTCTTTCTTGGAGATCAATTCTGGTTGGGAAGTTATGAAAAAAATGCCTTTCTGAAAGGCTACAAGCAAGAATGAGGATTTGTGAAGGAAAACCCACTTTTTGATGAACAAAGACACTTGTTTAAGGGTATTTTGAGTTTTATTAACCCTTCTCTACATTAAATTGGTATCAGAGCCTGAAGATCTGGGCAAGAAAGCTTTTTGGAGTTTATGTGTTGTCTTTTTGCAGGTTGAAGCAAGAACCTGGATGCCAAAAGACTAGGTAGTGAAGAAAGGAGGAAACCTAGGTGAGGTATCACGAAGACAAGAAGAAGAAAGGTGAAAGATAATTGTTGGAGAAAGAATAATGGACGTGTTGAGGAGAATTTAGTTTGTGGATACTTGCAGAGTAAGGAGGCACCAAGCAAGAAACCAGTGATGAGAAAAGAGAGAAGTGAGATGAAGAAGAAAATGAGAAAGAAGAGATAAAAGTGTAGCAAGAGATAATGGAGTTGAGGCACACCTTGGAAGAAATGGAAAAAATAATGGAACTTGAGATGCAGTAGTTGCTTGAGAGAGAAAACCAAGAAAAAGGTTGGCATTGGTCAATAAGGAGGAAGGTTAAATGGCCTATCAAGAAGATTATTCTAAAGAGAAGAAGGCAAGAGAGGGCAACAAAAGCAGACCTTGGAGAGTCTTTGATGATAATGGAAGAGCCTAATCCATCTAAGGAAGAGGAAAAATGTGAAGATAATGGGTCCCTTGAGACTCAACATGTTATTTCTAACAACATTTGTGAGTGTGTGTTTACAGGTGCAACAGATGAAAATGAAGGTGGAAAAGGGTATAAAGAAAAGGGAGAAGTGAATGCAGTGTATGCAGGTTGTTATGCACCATATGGTGAAGAAGATGTTACAAAAACAATGGAGGTAATGGTTGCATTTTTTAATTTTATGGATGATGAATATGCTGACATATTGTATTTGAATGATGAAGATGAAGACATAGACGGTGGTACTGAGGCATATGAACGAGAACTCGAATTTTGGTACCTTGAAGTTGAGAAGATGCTTCGTAAGAGATGGTACAAGAAGAAGAAAAAGGATCCAGGGAAATTTGTAGAGATGGACAAGTTGTTGAAGAATTGGAAGACCAGGAAGAGAGAAAAGACCTACACTCAAGTGGACTTGAGTTCTTCTTCCCCTTGGGAGTATGGTGAAGGGGCACCCATACGCTTTCATGCCCCAAGAGGGGTCAAATGTTGAAATTTTATTTTACTTGAGTCCATTTCATGTAATAAGGTCTGATAAGACCATTTCATAGGTATTTGAGTCAGTTTTAGGTCATTAGAGGTCTTGTTGCAAAAAAATGTAAAATGTTGTCAAATTTTAGAATGTGGGAATATGAAGGGTCAATGTGCACAAAGTGAGAATTTAAACAGTTGTAAGTTGAAAATTGGTTATGAACCATTGGGAAATCATAAATAAATGTTTTAAACATGAATTCCAAGGTTGGGAAGGCTTTGGAAAGGAATGGAATGAAGAAAATAAAAAGTTTGCATGTCCAAAACAATGTTTTTCCAAACAATCTGACTACTATTTGGCTTTGTATGGACTTTAATTTGCATTTAATGATATAAAATTGATTGGAGATGACAGAGGATTGAATCAAATTTCATTTTCAATTTTTTTGGTGTTTTTTCATTGAGTTTTTGGGAATTTATTGCAAATTTACTAAAACTCGCTCGATTTTGTCCTAGGGTTACTAGTTTTGGGAAAAATGGCATAACTCTTATTTCCACCGTTGGATTTTGATAAAAAAAATTGAGAAAAAGGTCTATAATAAGGTCTTATTCAGTCTCAACAGATAGATTGTCTTAATTGCTTGATTTTTTAAAGTTATAGGTGATTGTTCCTTTCATTTGCATGCATATTTGCCTAATGAGGCCTAGTCAAGGAATAGGATAGTCAAAATTTGAATCTTTTTGTACAAAGTAACCTACCATGGTTTTGATATATGTTTAATAATGGCCAAATGGGTATCAAAAAAAAAAAATTATTTCTTGGAGATCAATCTTTTTTGGGAAGTTATGAAAATAACGCCTTTTTGAAAGGCTACAAGCAAGAATGAGGGTTTGTGAAGGAAATCCCACTTTTTGATGAACAAAGGCACTTGTTTAAGGTTTTTCTGAGTTTGATTACCCCTTATCTGCATCACAAATTAATTTTTAAATTGCATCACTTTCAAGAGAATACAATTTTATACACTACATTTAGCCCCCCACTTTAGCGCCCATATGACTTTATGTGCATATATGCAAGCTAAAGGACTCCAATAGTAACCTCTATTTCATACAAGGATACATATGTAATTTCAATCATATTATAGGAGAATGAAGCCCCTATTGTAGCTATTTACAAAACCACAATTTTAGGAACTACATCCTACAACACGAATTCATTAGTTGTCCAAAAATCCTCTTATCTAACTTCTTCTAGAAATCAAATTCAAGGGTAGATATATGCCCTCCCTTGATTCCTCTTGCTTTACGAAGGTGGAATCAAGATAGAATTCTAGCCACATTGAATAAGATAGGTCATACCATAGTGTATTTCCAAGTATGATACCTCACGATGATAGATATTTGATGAGAACAGGAGTGGAATCATGATTCCAATGCAACAAACGACGTCGGAAACAAAGCTCTCTAGCACCCGTTATGTTGATTTGAATGAAAGACACTTTTTAACCCTAATATAGTAAAAATCATAATTTTAACTTATATAAGAGCAAAAAGTGAAGTAAATTTTAACAATTTTGTCATTTACCTTTTTGTATCTTGAGAGTGGTTGAAGAGCAATTGAAGATGTTGAGCTGACGAGACTACGAGCCTACAAGACTGAACGTCATGTGAGATCAGGTGGCCCACGACGAGCACTATCATTAGGTGAGTTAATTTTTTTGCCTTAGCTTTGCCCTTACACATTTATTTTATGATTTATATGCATTTCTAGGTTAATTTAGGGCCTTGGAAAAAAAATTCGCAAAGCATCCCATTTTTCACAAAGTATCTTCTTTTTTAGCAAAGTGTCCCTTTTGTTCGCGAAGTATCCTACTTTTTTACAAAGTGTCTTTTCTTCATGAAGTGTCCCAAAAGGGGTCTAAAGTGTCTAGGACTTTTAAGAGAGTACACTAGGACAAATTTAGTACACTTTTTTTATTGTTGATGTAAATATTTAAGAGTTTAGATTGTACATAGGACAAATTTTATTTTTTTTGTTAGATTCCCACCCGTTCGTGGTAGCGTATGGGTGGTAGACAGATTAGTTTCCTTCGAGACTTAGCCCCACTCTTTCAGCATAGGACACATAGATTTTGTAGAACACAAGATTATACTGGGCATACCTCATGCCACCCATGAGGTACCACAATCCTATGTTGATGGCATAAGAAGAGCGATGGAATGCAAACACATGCATGTTTCATCTTCCTACTGGTGAGATGACCATTACACTAGAGGACGTACACCGCATACTCTAAGTTCCAATCTGAGGTGAGAGAGTACGTTTTCTAGCAGATTGAACATTTGAAGAGATGAAATATGACATGCAATATTGCATTGGAGGTCCAGTGCGTAATGGGATGGTGAGGCCACAGATCGATCTAGTGATGTTGCTATACTCATGGGCCACACTGGTTACATAGATTATGATATTGACAATAGAACTAGTACTCATCCCTGATGATTGGTGAGCACATTTAGAGGGAAGACTAGTACACATGATTCAAGGATGACAGATCATAAGACCGTGTACGCCTAGGGGCACAACGTCCTAGCACATCTATATTATGATCTTGGATGATTTGCATTTCGGGAGGTGGAAAACATGGTACAGTGTACACTCCTACAGGTGTGGTGCCTAGAGCATATCACATGTACCAGACCGATAGGGTTTCCATGTCTAACAACCCTAGGGTATCCTTGAGCTTTTAGCTATCCATTGTGGCAGTTTTGGCAGTATGGTGACTTACATTTTTGGAGAGTTCGATTTTGACCAATTGGAGGAGGATGAGATCCTTTGGAGATCTTATCAGCTTGTGCTAGAATGGTTGGATGAGACTCAACAGATGAGTAGATTGTAGATGGGCAGGTTCTTTATCGGTAGATATGATTGCATAGTACAACCTTTCTACTATGATCACGTCATATGATAGTTTGGTTAGGTTTAGATAGCACCCAATGCATGACCCTTTTTCAAGAGATCAATACGTTGTGCCTGGAGACCTGATGAGATGGTTCACTATCGAGGATGTTGTCTATGGTGACTCTGAGTACTCAAATAATCATATTCCTTCATTCTCTAACACTGATGATGTCAGTACCATAGATGCCTACGAGGAGTGGTGGATAGTATCATAACCGACTCTCGTATTCCTGATGGACAAGTTGATAGGTGATGCAAGGCCACTCCCAGATGAGGGAGACGAGGGGGGGGACAGGGTTGAGGAGACACGCTATAGGGCCATGAACATATTTATAGATGTGATATACAAGGACTATGATGAGACTATAAATCTTGACTATGATGGCCATGAGGAGGGGGATGAGGATGAGGACGAGGATGAGGATGAGGAGAAGTCGATGAGTGAGGGTGGAAAGGTAGCAGATGAGGATCCAGTGGGCCATGAGTGGGGAGAGCCATCTCCCATTTGTGTTACTAGATCACGAGCAGCAATTGCAGTAGGCACTAATACCCATAGCCATGGAGAGGCTAGCACATCCTCCATTCCCCCTACACACCATGAGGTTGTCTTTACATAACCATCCGAAGAGCTAGGTGATGATATTTTATTTATTGTCATGCTTTATGCTTATGCTCATGTTTTATACTTTAATTTTATGTATACATATATATCATGATGTGTGCTGATTATATTTATGGTATCTATCTTGTAGGAGCTATGAGAGATCTTCATGATCTCTACTGTTAGGTGGCTATAGGGATAGTACCCCATCAGTCGATGAGGAGACCATTGATTCAGACTATGTGCCCCCACCCATCGTGGAGTGAGATCTAGAGTTGTTTAGGTCATATGTTAGACTACGGGTAGTGTATGAGAGTCTTAGGAGGCACATCCACCGAGTTGAGGCTGCCCAGGATGTACAGTTGTCTCGGACCTCAGCAGAGTTCGAGAGACTATAGTCTGAGGTAGCTAGACTATAGGCAGAGAGAGATCAAATAGCAGGGGAGCATTAGGAGGCCCTTGGAAAGGTATAGGGCTTACAATTTTCTCTTAGTACACTCGACAGATCGCGATCAAGATCACATACCATCATCTCCCGACAGACCACCACCAGATCTCAAGGGATCTAGCTGTCACAGACCTCATTAGCATTGTATATATTGATGATGCATGTACACAAAACTTTGATATATCTCTGAGCATTTTATATTTTATTACTTGTGTTTGTGCGTTCAATTTTAAATGTCAATGTGATTAATTAAATAATCTTTGTAAGACTATTTAATGAACATCTCCATGATTTAACATGTTTTATGTGACCTAATTGTAACTTATTCTAGTTTCTCTTAGATGCAACATTGTGATTAAGTATGTTACACTAAATTAAATTCACTTATGATCTAATTAAAGAACATTAAATGCATATAAGGATCTAATCTAACACAACATACAAAATGAACTTGAATAGCATGAAACCTAAAGTAATCATTGAAAACTGAATTAAATAATCACTTTAGTATTCAAGACACAAATAATTGTTTATCAAGAACAAAGCAATGCGAGAGAACATAAACTAACCCTAACACCATTGATTTTAATTCATACTATTCAAGAGGATTAGACATAATACCGACACAGATGTGTGGCATTAATAGGGTCTTTGAAAGGTGTGTCATCCATTTTTGTTAACGTGTATGCACTAGACCCATAACTTTCATTAATTATATAAGGTCTTGACTAATTAGGACTGAATTTCCCTTTTTCATTCAGGTCGGCATGAGCTTTACGTTGATTTTAAATAAGACCAAATCACCTTTTTTGAATACACGAAGGATGACATGATCACTATAACTACATTGCAATTTTCTAGCATAAGCTTGAGATTCTCAAGAGCGTTAATGTGTTGTTCATCAAGCATCTCAAGTTGGTGCAATCGTTGTTCTTTATAATTTTTGTAATCAACAAGTCCTTGAAGAGAAATACTTAATGTAGGAATTTCTAACTCCAGGGGCATAATCGCCTCGATACTATAGACAAGGTTATAGGGAGTAGTTCCTGCGGCTTTTTTGATACTAGTACAGTAAGCCCATAATGTATATGTCAATTGTGTGTGACGATCCTTGTTGTGTTTGTTTATTTGTCTTCCTTAGGATTTCTTCGATATTTTTATTAGTTGATTCAACTTGACCATTAGATTGTGGGTAATAAGGTGTTGCAAAGCAATGTTGGATGCTAAATGTTTCTAGGAATTTTTTCATGTCATTATTCTTAAATGGTGTCTCATTTTCTGAAATCAATGTGGAAGGAAGTCCAAAGCGAGCGATAATGTGTTCCAATATGAAACAACATATTACATCAACAGTCATTGATCGAAGAGGAATAACTTCTACCCATTTTGTGAAATAATCTTTCGTAGTGATTATAAAGGTATGTCCGATAGAGGAAGGTGGTGAGATTTTTCCAATCAGATCTAGTCCCCATACCGAGAATGGCCAAATAGGAATTTGGGCCTAAAGCTCAAAAGCAGGAACATGAATCAAATTGCTATGTTCCTAACATTTGTGACATCTCTTAACATATTCAAAGCAATCTTTTTCCATATGTCTCCAGTAATATCCCATGCAAAAAAGTTTTTGAACTAATGATCTTTCTCCAAAATGGCCTCCATAGGAACCTGCATGAGCCTCTTGGAGTGTTATGGGGATTTTGGATTCTTTAAGCCATCTAATTAAAAGGCCATTAAATGATCTTCTATATAATACATCGATGAGAATGATATACTTTGTTGCAAGCTTGCGAAGATGATCTCGATTATTTTTAGTTGTCGGCTCAAGAAAGGTACCTTATTTTAAATAATTGAATATAGGTGAATACCATTCACTAGATCCTTCTAAAGTTTTTGTTAATACTTCTTCAATTTTGGACTGAATTGATGGTTTCATGATTGGATGAGTAGTAAATATAAAATCCTTTAAAGGATCTTGAGACGAAATAAGAGAAGTTGCACTTTCCATTGCATTTGCATGTCGATTATCCTTTCGTGGGATATTGTCAATGGTAAATGACTCAAACTTCTCTAAAAAATTCACTGTGAGCTCCTTGTATTTTGATAAATTTCCATGCTTTTCTTGATATTCCTTATTTATTTGCCTAATGACTAATTGTGAATTATCGAATATCTTGATATTTCGAACTCCCAGAGCTAAAATAGCATGCAAACCAAAAACTAATGCTTTATATTCTACTGTATTGTTGGTGCATAGGAAGTTTAAACAATATGATAAGGGAATAGGCTTTCCTATAGGCGAAACTATTATAACGCTAGTGCTAGAGCCTATTCTACACTTACATACATCAAAGTATATTTCCCATGTTTCTTCATCTTTCTGAATAGTCCACACATTCTCATCAAGGAATGTTTCACCATTAGGTAATGCCAGGGGTCAGGGAGCATCTGCTAAGTGGCCGGTTAAGGCTTGTCCCTTAATTTATTTTTGTGAAAAAAACTTAAGGTCAAACTCTGTTAACAACATAAACCATTTAGCCAAGCATCCTGATAAATCTATTTTATTGAAAAGATGTTTTAGAGTATTAAATTTTTTCATCACATGTATTTATTCATTCAGTAAGTAATGTCTCAGTTTACTTGTATCTAAGAATACAAGAGCCGAGCATTGTTTTTCTATTGTTGTGTATCATTTTTCATAATCAATTAAAGTTTGACTAATGTAAAAAATAGGATTCTCTTTACTTTTTTCGTCTTGTTGAGCCAACAATGCTGCGAGAGCATGGGTTGATGCACCCATGTAAAGGATGAATGGTTTGTTTTGCATAGTGGGTTGTAAAATAGTTGGAGTTGCAACGTAATCCTTCAAAATCTCAAAATATTGTTTACAATCCTCATTCCAATTAAAGTGCACATCCTTCTTGAGGATATGTGTAAATGGTAACATTTGATTGGCTAAAGATGCTACAAAATGACAGATAGCTTGAATTATTCTTTGTAATATGTGTAATTGAGAAATGTTTTTAGGAGGTGGCATGTTAACTATAGGATCAATTTTCTTTGTTTCCACCTCAATGCCTTTGTGAGATACGATAAAACCTAGGAGCTTTCCACTATCTACACCAAAGACACACTTTTTCAGATTTAATCTCATGTTGTATTTTCACATTCGCTCAAGGATTTTACAAAGGACATTCGCATTGTCTTGTCCTGTTAAATATTTGGCTATAATATCATCAACATAGTCTTCCAAAATCTTATGTATGTAATCATAAAATATTAATGTCATAGCTCGTTGATATGTTGTGTCTGCATTCTTCAATCCAAAAGGCATCATGACCCAACAAAATGTTCCCCAAGTTGTTGCAAATTTTATTTTGCATTTTTCTTGAGGGTTGATAAGATTTGATTGTATCTAGAAAATCCATCCATGAATGACAACAAAGCATGTCCCGTAGTCAAGTCTACTATCATGTCGATATTAGGAAGAGGAAAATCATATTTTAAAGATGCTTTATTCAAATCACAAAAATCCGTACACATCCTAATATGATTGTCAGCTTTTGTAACTATGACAATGTTTGAGATCCAAGGAGAATAATCTATAGGTCTTATGAAACTAGCCTCAAGGAATTTTTCAATTTCTCGTTTAACTAGCAAGGATATCTTAGGATTCATCTTTCCTATCTTTTTTCTAACCAACTTAGCATTTTTGGCAAGGACTCTTGTGTGTCACTATCTTAGCATCGATTCTTGGCATATCTGAATATTTCCAAGAAAAAAGTTCAAGAAAGTCATGGAGTAAAATTGTGTGATCTTCTTGTTCTTCATCAACAAGAAACTTTCCTATCTTAATTACTTTCTCCTTATCATTGATGTCCATTGGTATGTCAATTGTATCTCCTAGAGGAAGTGTACTTGGCTTTGGAAATTTAGGGTTGTATTCTTCTTTACTCGTATCTGTCTCATTACTTTCCTTTTCTACATCTTTTTGTTTGGTGCTAATCATAGCACATGTGACCTTTTTCTTTTGAGGAATAGTGGATGGTTTTTCATAAACTCCTAGCATTTGCTTCAAGGCTTCATCATCTTCAAAGTATTCTATGATGGTTTGGAATTCATATCAAGAAATTTAGGATGTTTCAAGGTGAGATTGATTTTAGGTTTACACATGATGGTGTTGATGTTTAACGATGTTTTATTTGTTTCTTGTGTAATCTTAGAAGGGCAATATCCCAAACCAATTTTTATGTCTTGCATGTTAGGCTATATAGGAACATGAATGCCTTGTTCTTTCTTTCCACATCCTTTACCACTATAACCCAATTTTTTCACAAGTTCATAACCTCTCCCATAAAAAATTTCCATTTCTTTTAGGTTTGGTGGTTGTTGATAATCTATCTCATCAAAGTTTGTTGTATAGTTTGTGTCTTCTTCAAGAGTGGATGAGGTAGATGCTTGTGAATTTTATTCTAAGTTCTAAGCTGACATGACCATTGGTTATTTTTTTTTCATCTTCTTTCTTTTGATTATGTATTCTCCCATAAATGTGAACCGCAAGGAACCCCAATCATCGTCTAATAACTTTTACACTGTTTCCATTTCTTGTTTGTCTTCTTCTATAGGTTTTATGTTCGATGTTGAAATCAATGTGTTTAGAGGACTTGTCGTTCCATTTTCAACTTGCAGACAACTTTTAGGTTCAGGGTCTATTTCAATTTGATACACCTTATTGTTGTAGAAATCATTATACGATGAAGGGTTGAAGGAACTAAATGCATTTCATGAATCCAAGGTCACCCTAAAAGAAGATTATATGAAAGATTATCGAGCATTACATGAATAGGAGTTTGCAAGGTTTATTTTCCAACTATAATAGGTAAAGTAATCACACCCAATGGTTGTTTGCCTATATTATCAAATCCGTAGATTGACAAGGAATTAGGTTGAATTTTTTTACTTTTCCACACCAAGTTTATCCAAAAGCATGACACTACACACATTACGAGCGAAACCATTGTCAACAAGGGCTATCTTTGTTACTAATCTATTAGAGCCAGCTATGATCATGAATGCATCATTTTTCTTTCTCAATTCCAAAGGAGGAAACTCATGTTGATGAAAGGTAATGTATACATTAATTGTATTCATTCCTTGTATTAGAGTTGCCACATCATTTGCATTTGTACCAGGAGGAACCACTACTATTTGTAAGGTTGTTTGAAGCATAGTGTGATAGTTAGGTGAATTCTAAATTAAGTCTCATAGGGATATCTTTACAGGATCATTTTTAAGTTGTTCAACAAGATCATACTCCTTCCCACTATGCAAAGTTAAACGAGGAGCACTAGGAAAAATGGGATTAGGCAAAGGTAAGCTTGTCAGAGTTGGTTTTTTTGGTTGCAGATTGTTTTGAGTGATATATGTATGAGAAATGGTATTATTATTTGATTTTTGTAAAACATTATTCTTAGGTCAAAGTAAAGAGTAAATTAAGGTTTGTTTTTAGGTTGAGGTTTGTGTGAAGGCGGGTAAAGGATGAGTTGAGGTTGAATCACGTTAACTTCTCTTGGTTTTGGTTCTTCATAACAAGCCTTAGTGGATGAACTTTGTGAGATGAAATCCTTAAGGGCTTCATCTAACATGTCAAAGTCATCACTACTAAAAGGCTTGAGGGTTAGGTTAACTTGGAAACAGAGATTTGACATAGTCAAATAACTATACTTTCTCCAAGTGGCTTAGGTGTTGGGTCTTATTTTTGGTTTCGTTTTCTGATCTATGTCTAATGTAATCTAATCTAAATGTTGAAAATGAAAAATGCAAGAATATAATTCTATCCACAATTGCAATGAACATGTAAATTATGCTACTTCTAATGATTTGAATGTAACAGAAAGTATGCAAACTGAAACAAAAAAAAATTAACATCAAACAAAAGATTAAAAATAGGGAATTCAACTCAGTAAAATGCAATCCAAAATTTGCACTGGTACTGATTCTCCCAAGGTGGAGAATGAGTCCCAGTAGGGATTTTTTCAAAAAAAATAAAAAAAATTAATTGATTTTGCGTTTTCTATGTTGTATGATCTAGATCCTAAGTGCGAATGTAGATTTTGTATGATTTTTAGTGAAATGAGGTGAAAAAATGTAAGCTATATGAACTTTAACCAATGCAAAATTTGAAAACCCTAGGATGCAAGTTAACTAATTCAAATCCTAATGCAAGCAAGATCTAAGATCATAATGCACTCCAAATCAAAATTTTAATGTTCTAAATACAGGTTCACCAAAATGAAAGGTGGAAAATTATTTGCTTTCCCTCTTAGGGTTTAGGACCTAGAAGGACAATTTTCACTAACTTTCACTCAAGAACAAACCCTTGAGATCTCAATGCAAAGGAGAAAGATATCTTGCAAGAGGATTGATCTAGGGGTTGGATATAAGCTAATAAGGGGTTCACCGCCAAGTTTAGACTTGGAAAGACAAATGCAATGCAAGATGCAACACTAAACCCTAATTGAATGTAATGCACTATAAAATGACCCAGAAAAGTAAACGAAGCAACACAAAAAACTACAAAAAGGAAGATGTGCACCTGGAAATCTAGAAATGAATGGAAGGAGGTTTGAAACACTAGAAAATTTGACTTTTTGACCAACTAGGACTCATTCGCCAACCTGGGCAAAGCATTACCAAATCTGGATTTATGTACGGGAGCCTATTTCAGGAAAAGGGTATCTGAATCTGCAAACAGATTTGGAAAACACCTATAGTGGGACTCATTCACCACCTTGGGAAAATAAGTCCCATTCCATTTTTTTGATAATTTAAAGTTCTTGTCTGCACTTCAACACTTGCCCTTTCCTTTCAACTTGAATTTCATATCCAAAACTACGAAAATACCTACAAAATAGAATATAGACTTGATTTGATTATGGGGGGTTTTCCTCAGTCAAACCTCTAGTTTGGTAATTAAACCTTGATAGAAATGAAACATGCATATAAATAGGAATGTAAACCCTAGTATTAAGTGTATCTAAGACTAAGAAATCTGAAACACAATGCAATCCTATTCTAATGTGTAAGAATATGATGCATGAATGGAAATGAAGATGGATGACTCACTTTGGGAGATCTCTAATCACCCCAAATGAGCCTTAATGATGCTTGTACCTTCCTTAAGTTGAATGTAGAGTGATAATGGAGGATGGAATCACTTAGGAAATAAGTCTGTAGGTTGTGCTTGATGGTTAGTTGAATCTCCCCAACTTAGAATCCATCATGAATCACCATAGACAACCATGATCAACCCTTGACAATGCTAGATCTTGAATGAAAGTGAGCTTGAAGACCTGCAAAAACACTTTAATGTTGCTCCAAGACTTCAACTTTGCTTTCTTTTGAAACTTGAATGCTCTTGTGAAAGATTGATTGAAGACTCTTGATGCTTATCTCTTGAAAATGCTTGCTTATCTTGCCTAGTTATGAAATAATGACTTAAAAACTTGCTTATATAGGCATTAACACCTAATTTATTGTTTATCTCAAAGGTCGACATCCACCAAAATTTTGAATTAAAAAGGTGATATTCCCGCTCAAATTTGAAAAATACCCCAAATGGGACTCATTTTTCCAAGGTGGCAAATGGGTCCCACCCTAGCTTTTTGAGGTGGGCTTTCAGGATTTTCAATGTTTTAAGTGATTTTGTCTAGTTTTTAGGTGAAATAAGCCTCAAGATCCGAAATAATGGGTCTTAGGGGCCTATTAATGATGATTTTGAAGGGTAATTAATGCAAGGGTACCAAAATAGGTCCAAATCAAGTGTGAAATTGCATCGCTTTCAAGAGCGTACAATTTTCTACACTACAGGTACTTTGGTATAACTTGTAAATTTGTAAAAAATGGCATTTTCTTCGACACAAAGGGGCTATTTGCTTGTATTGTGAGGGGTCAGTTTTTTGTTCCTCTATTGTAATTTCTGATTTTATCATGGATTTCCAAAATTTTACTTATAATCACATATAATTATCATGAATGGAAATTACAAATGGGGTGTTATTGTTAAAATTGAAGTTGCAACAAATCACATTTGACATAGATCCAGAACCTATAAGAGCTACAGAAAAAATGAAAAATGGTGTTATAAAAGGGATGAAGCCCTTGATACTCATATTTTGTCTATTTATCTAGATATAAGATATCATTTTCCATCTTTTACTCATCCTAATGATGTTTGGACTACCTTAGAGAATCTCTTTGGTAAGCTAGATAAAATGAGGAAATTTAAGCTAGAGAATGAACTTATGAGTCTCCTTAATATTTTGATAATATTAAAATTCTTCTCTAAAATTAATTCTCTTAGAATAAATTTGTTTTATTATGGGGTCACCAAAGAGGATGAACAATTGATTCTTTCTATTCTTACTAAACTAGGTCCTAATTATTCAATATTTGTTTCTACATTTTATGCTACAATCAATGCCCTTGGAAATGCATACAAAATGTCTTCTCTTGATGGATTTACATCTCAACTCACAAGGGAACAAGAAAAAATGGAAAACATGGGAAAATTGAATTCTTCCACATCTCAAGTTCTTCTTGAAAAAGATCAAAAGGTTTCAATTGGAAAAGGTAAGAAGCAAAATAAGGACCCCAAGTCTAATGAGAAAGGTAAAGAATCACCTTCAGATAACACTCATGAGTCCACTTCCTCTTCCAAAGAGGACTCGTCTAAAAATGAGAAGTTGAAATGTGCATATTATAAAACGCTAGGACATGGTGAGCATAAATTTTATGATAAGAAGATTGATGAACTAACACACCTTCTTCAAAAGAACAACATTATGTGCTTTCATCAATGTCATCTTCTTCTTCAACATCTCAATCCCCATCATCTCAATTAGGGAATGTAGGAGTTACAAATGGACTATAGAAAATGAAAGGACAAACACTCTTTGCCTCTACAAGTCCCAAATCTGGAAGATGGCCTCCTGATTCAAGGGCATATCATCATATGGAATCATCTATAGGAATGTTCTATTCTTTTAGGACTTGTAATTCACCTAATATTTTGATAGGTAACAACACATATATGAAGGTATATGGGAAGGGTTCTATTGACATTGGAGAAGGAAATTTTAATGATGTACTTTGTGTTCCTTCCTTGTCATCTAATATCCTTTCCATTTATCAAATTACCCATATTGGACAAGGTAAAAAATTTGAGTTCACTCCTGATAGAGTATACATAAGGGAGTTGGAGACTAGAGAGATCATTTCTATAGGGATTTT
Source organism: Sequoiadendron giganteum (assembly GCA_007115665.2). NCBI lineage: Eukaryota > Viridiplantae > Streptophyta > Pinopsida > Cupressales > Cupressaceae > Sequoiadendron > Sequoiadendron giganteum. Next base: position 158,621,516 of record CM021100.1, on the reverse strand, counting down.
TTTATCATTCTTCTCATTTTTATTCCTTTTCTCATTTTACTTATGTTGATTATAATGTTCCTTTCATTGCCATTCACACTCATTCATCAAGTTTGAATCATGTTTGTGAGGATAAGTTTGGTCATATAAATATTGGTATTCTATTGAGACTAGTGTTGAGCTTCCTAATCCTCCACCTCCCACTTCTTTAGCTATCAATTCTTTTATTCACCAGGTTGATTATAGTTTTTCAGATCTTGCTTTATGGGATGAATATTTGATAGGAATTTCTAGCTTGTTTGTGGAGTCTCATATTATAGATTTGGAGGACACCCTTGAGGGGGTTTCTCTCCTCTTTAATGATAGTTACAACACAACTGCTATCTCATCTTCTATGTCTTTGGAGATTGGAATTCATGAGTCTCCTTATTCCCTTCATTTTTCATGTTTCTTGGTTGAGTTTAACCATGATTATGTTGTGGCTTATTCAATCTTGGAGAATCCTCACCAGTTTATAGAGACATACATTTTGAGACTTAATCCTTCCTCCTTTCAGTTGGACATGGAGTGGATTCTTCATCAACCTTTGGATGTTTTTCTTCCTAAGGGAAGATATGTTTCCTGCAGACATTGGATCATCATTTTTTTAGACATTCTTCATCATCATTGGAGCTTATTAACTATGAGGGGATATATTGTCTACCTTTTTCCCTCTTATGGGGGGTCTTTGATTGTCTATTCATGATGGATGTAGTCCTTGGGGGTATCATTGTCTCTTCTATACATCATCATTTTTTACATCTTTTCTCTCTTTTCAACAAGAGTTTTGTACCATTGGGTTTTCTCCTTTTCTTTATTTGTGAGATATTGCATTGTAAATGGGTACGTAATATGGCCTAGTAGTTGAGATCCATAATAATATTTTTATGTTTTGCATATTTGCATAATAATCTACTTCCTAAGTTGCACTTAAGAGGGTTTTGGTGTGAATAAATATCACGTACCTAGCTAATTCCTAGCAAGGGGACTTATTCGCATGTTAAGTTTACATAGGTTCTAGGTGATCTTGTAGAAGTCTTAGTTGTCTATATAAGATCTTATCCTATCTTATCTATTTGATTATTTTTGTCAAGTTAGTTGTCTCATAACATAGGACTAAGACACATGTCACAATATTTTCTAATCCTATCTCTCACCTTGCCTTTATAAGAAAGGAATCTCATGTAAAAATTCAATAAAATTGCAATCTTGAGTATTGAATATTGGCTATATTATCTTGCATCCATTATTGCAAATATATACTCTTTATTTTCTCTTTTGTAGAACTTGGTTATTTTTGGTTTTGTAGGTGATCCTAAAGGCTTGATTCCTTGAGTGAATCTAATAGGCTCATCCTTAGTGACAATTTTATGTTGAGGTGGACCATTCCAAGTATTCAAAAGAGATTGTGGATTTCCAAATTGGTCAAATAAGAAACATTCAATTTCTTCTTTACCTAGATTTTCCAAACACTTGTTATCATTGTCAATCCTCTAAACATGAGATTTAATATTTCCCTTTAGTCTATCCCCATCCAAAACCCTCCTCTCAACCTATCATTTTCCAAATAGGCAATGGAGGTCCTATATCCCCATGGGGCATCTAGAAGATTGATAATATGTGCCAAAAAGTGGAGACTTTTTCAACTTAACTTATACATAGGATGTTTTGAATAAAGTGGTTCTCTCTTGTAGTATAGCTATTCTACTCTAGATGAGATAGATAGCAAGGATATGATTCTTTATTTTTTTAATGAATTATATCTCCTAAAATGTTTTTATTTGGTTGAATTCCCTCAAAATTACTATATTTGAGATGCTCAGCTTTAATTTACAAGTCTAGACATTCTTTGTCAAGGCAAGAGGTTTTTCTTTCTTTCTAAAACTTGTCTTGTTATTAGGCCTTTGAGATTATTTTGTAGTAGCCATAAAGTATATCGATACCATTTTTTACTTTTCTCTTTCATACATAATCTTATCACTTAGTTGACTAGGTATATGACCCCACTAGCTAAGTGTTGTGGCATCTTTTCAAAATTTATATGTATTCCTTTTGTGTTAAATTAGTGTTTATTGTTTAAATGATGTTATTGACAGATATACCCTTTGGAGGTGATTAATAATTTAATACCTATCACCACTTGGATTCAATTTTGGTATATTAATGTTATTGAAATGACCTACGATAAATGTGGGTCCTTTCCTGTGTGATGAACAATTGGTCAAAAAGATACTTGGTTCTTCATGCACAATAAATTGGGACCTTTTTATCCCAATATTTGCACTACCAAGATCATATGATTTGGTGCACTTGAAGTAATCTTAGAGAAGGTATTAATAGAGTACTCAAGAGTCTTGACTATGCTTTGATGTCAATATAATCTTTTTTTCTCTTTTTCTAGTTGTTATTTGTTACTAGTGGAGCCTTTGTCAAATGTTATCCTTTCAAACCACTTTCCAATAAAATTTTATATTAATTGAAATTTACTAAATCTGGGGCCATGGAGAATCACTTTCTAAACATGTTGAACTACAAAATCACTAGATCATCTCTACTCACATTCAACATGTTTGAAACCTAGAGCCACATCTCATGCATGATGCTAGATGGATAGCTTGGTTGAATGATGCCATCACCCATACTTCCTAATATCCTTGTATCTATGGCCATCAATTGGATCATTTTTTCAATTAGTCATCCAAGGCTAACATATTGGAGCTTCACCAAGCTACCACCACTTTGGAAGTGCAACCTTTTGATTTAGCCACTTAGCTTAAAGAGTGTCTTAGCTTCACCATAAGAAGCAATTTATTTATTCTTACATTGCATGTGGAGTTCATATTAAAGTTAAGCTTCACTAGAGTAAGACTAGAGATAACTTAAAACAATTATTTCAAGCCTTGCACAGGCTAATCACACATCCCACACCATTAGTAAAATCAGAGAAGGGCGGTTGCTCCTCAATGAGCTTCCGGATATTCTTCAAGCCTTTGTTCAGCACTATGATCAAGTTTTTGTTGATGAAGAATACACTCCAACAAGGGTTGCTTCCATATATTAGTACCTAAAATTAGTTCCTCGCTAGGTATCTAAATCACAATGCATTATTTATGATCAACTCTTACCAAATAATATTTGTGAGAGGATATTTGTACAATGTCTAATGACAAAGGTATTGGTTTGGATGGAATTTTCTATAAATTATATAAATCCTTTTGGGACATTGTGGGTGACAATATTCATAATGTCTATCTTGAGGCCTTTCATTCTAAATCCTTAGGAAATTTAATCAATAAATGGAAAACAAAATGTATACCTAAATTCAGAAACTCTAAATAAATTTGCAATTGGTAACCTATTAACTTGTTGAATATCTTATATACATGATTATTACCATAGTTCTAGCTCTTAAGCTCAATCCTCTTCTTCCTCCAATCATACACTCTTAAAAAAATAAGGCTCATTAAAACCAAATTATATTAGGAAATATAGTATTATTTGGAAATGAATAGAATGGGCTCAAAGCTCTTAGCAATATGCTATCTTAATCAAAATTAACTTTACCAAGGCTTATGACTACATTGAGTGGCCTTTCAATCCTTTCATGCTTCAAGTACTTGGGTTTGGTCTAGGGAAAACTTTAGTGGCGAATCTTCGCCAATTGGCAAATATTTGAAATTGGGACCTCAAAAAATGGCGAATAATACAAGCTGAAAGGATGCCGAATCGCCAGGTTTTTACAAAAAAATAAATTTGTCTCAATTAATTCGACAATGCATTATTTTTTAAATGATGCATCATTGGAACTAATTCGCCAATAGTTTATACTGTAATTACAAATATTACTTATATTCGCCAGTAATTTTATATTCCTACAATTAATTTTTGGGAAATATCACCACTAATAATAATTTACCATTTCATTTTAGGGATATTTTAGCCTTGAATAGGCTTTTTATTTGTTGCCATCGATTAGTTTTTTAATCGAATGGCTGCAAGTTAATTTCGTGACTTTATTTGCCCATTCCTTTTAAAAAGGTTGTTGAGGCCCAGAATTTGTTTTGGGCCAACGATTAGATTTGATCATGTTAACCTTTTAAAAAGGCATGTTCATATAAAGTCATGGAATTAACTTGCAGCCATTCGATTCAAAAGCTAATAGATTGTAATAATTTTACTTTTCATATAATCTTTTTTTTTAATTGAAAATTTTTTAAAATGCTTAATCCATGTGTGCTCCAATACATTTTTGATAGGGAATTTATGCTGCCCCTTGACCCGGCTGGTGGTTGTCGCCCTCAAGCCCGTACTTCAATATTAAAATATACATATATATGGGAACTGTGCCAACCAACTATGCAAATGTTTAAAGGAGAGATTTGCCATTGTAATTAATCGTTTTAGTGATTATTTACTAGGATTCGCAACTGCGATTATTTTTTTTTACCAATTATTCATTAAGATTCGCTAGGATTTTACAATTTTTTAAATAATGTGCATAAGATTTGCCAAGGAAAATTAATAATTTTTTCAAATAAAAGGAAAGATTCGCCAAGATTTTACAATTTTTTTAATAATGTGCATAAGATTTGCCAGGGAAAATTAATATTTTTTTCAAATAATAGGAAAGATTCGCCAGGATTTTACACCTTCGCTGGGGGGGGGTTTCTTAAACTTATCCCCGGTTTGGTCCTTAGTGTATACAATTTGTGTAGATTTTTTTTCTATGCCTTGAGCTACATTACCATAAGTGGTAAGCAATCCAAGTCATTTGAAATTTTTTGTCCCATACATCAAGGGTTCTCTCTTCTTCCATCCCTTTATGTGTAGATGCAACTTCTTAGGCCTTGGTTAAGGGGATTTCTCTTCCAAATTCTCCCAACTAGTTATTTAATGGTCATTTTTTTAATGATTAATTCCTCACTCTTACTGAAGATGAAGGCATTGTTAACAATCTATCCAATGCCTTGATACCTTTTGTTGGGTTTATAGCTCAAGTATCCAATGGAAAAAGACCCAATGCTATAAACAATCTTATATTCCCAAGCTAGGTTAGTTAGACAATTATGGGTGGAAGTGGATCGATCATGGTGATTTTTTTCATTTTCTTGGTATTCCCTTTTCTTTTCAAGCTTCTCCCAATATGCTTTGGAAGATTGTTGCCAAGATTTAGAAGAAGCTAAACTACTAGATCACCAAGCCTCTTTTTTTGGCCAATAAATTCTAGATCTATTCCGAAGTGTTGGATACCAGTCATGTCTACTATTCTTATCATTTTGTGCCCTCCCAAACTTTTTACTTAAACATTAAAAAAATGTTGTGAGACTTTCTCTAGGCATCTAATAAGGGGCGCCATAGATTTCATTTTGTTGTTTGGGAATATTGTTATCTTCCCCATGAAGCTATTGGTTTGGGAATGATTTTAATTTGTCTACAAGGTTTAGTCCTTTGTTCCAAATGAATCCTCAAAGCTCTTAAGGGAATGAAGCTTGGAAAATTCTCATTAGCTATTGTATCAATTTAGGAGTCCCTTTTGGATGACTAATGTGTAAAGGTTTGGACCTCGACACTCTTCTCACGATGAGGGAGCCAATTCAAATTCAAGGAGATTTTATCATTAAAATTATTTGGAAATCATGGGAGGTTATCAAGTAATGGCTTCTTTGGGCAAGAAATGATTTTTGTAGTGCCCTTTCAATCATCCAACAATCTAGTTGATTGTCTCATTCTTTATTGTCAAGACCATCCACTAGTCAAAGTGTTGTGGTATCACGCCTTGAGATTATTCAAATTAAGCATTAGAATTCTTCTCAATCTCATTCATAGAGCCACCAAGAATTTATTTTCTTCGCCTAAGAGAAAATGAAAATATAAGTTGTTCAACCAAGACTAAACACCTTTTAGGTTTTTATTGATGTCATTCCTCCTCAAATGAGTCACAAATTTGGGGTCAAGTCCTTTTAGCCTTAGAAATGGTATCTTGATACACTACTTCATTATAAGTCCCATAAGGAATATTTATGGCTTTCTCATCATCTTCCTATGGTTGGCTTGCTAAATTATTTATGACCTATCTTTAGTTGTCTGTGGGAACTTGGCATTGTAGATTTTAGCCCATTTGGTTGTCTATTCTTAAGCCTAAATTGGCTCATTTTTCCTAGTGCATTCTTTATCAAGTTCTCCCACTTGGTTCTCATCTTATTCATTTAGAAGTTTCCCAACCTTGGTGTTCATTTTATGGACAATTGGAGAGTAGTACACAAAGCTCAAGAAGTTTGGGAGTGGATCACTATTTTTTCAAGCCTCTTAGACCTACTCCCTTTTTTTGGCAGATGGTTTTGTTGGGGGATTGATCTTGTCTCCCTTTCAAATATACATAGATTTGACATTCTTTCAAGGTGGATATTCTCTTCAACATTTCGAAAGATAAAAAAATATATATTCTTTTTTAAGGATGTTCCACTAATGTTCATTTCTTTCCTTACATTAAAGCTATAATTTTCTTTAATGTGCTTAAGAAAATTTAAGTGCAAGCTATTAAATTTGTACTTGAGGTGACTTATTTTGCAAGGGCTTTTGGACTGCTAGGGCAAAAATCCTTGCACTACTACCAAAGTTCCACCTCCTTCATCTTCTCCTCAAGGATGCCAGCGTGGTCATGGCCAATCTACTAGACCTAGCCATTCCCAATCCTATGGCTCTCAACCCTTAGGAAATAGAGATAATATTTTCCATGGCTGGTCCTAGCCATTATAACTAGCTTTTTCCTCTTTTTATAGGCGTTGTGCTTTAGGGTGACCTGATCCCTCAAATGGGCATAGTGCTCTTGGTTGGCCTAATTTTGGAAAGTTCCCTCAACCAAAGCTAGCCATTTCTTTGGTGCATGCTCAATAGTTGTCAAGGGATACTCCTGAGGAGGAGAGTGCACTCACTAACTAGGATTTGGTTAATTATAATCTTGCCTCTAGGGATGTATGGGTAAATCTTGATGACAATGACTCTCCTATTAGAATTGTTCTAGCTGCTTAATTTTTTATATTATTAAGTTTGGACTTTGATGTTGTGACTTATTATCATTTAAACTTGATATTGTCTTGACTTTGAAAATATGTTTTTTAACTACTTTATTTTTAAAATATTATAATTTTTTTTATTGATTAAAAATTAAACAAACTTATTCATAAAAAATATTGAAAAAATAATTATAATTTTAATTAGAAACACGAGTGAAGTAAACACTAGAAAGGGGGTGGAGGGCCTAACTCGATTGACTAAAGCATCCTGTTGCTGGCAAGTGGTCACGAGGTCTACTCTCCCTCCATCCCCGTGGTACCAGAGGGTGTGTTGCGTCAGCGTCACCATCAGTGAAAAAAGTTTACCAGACACACTGCAATTTATAAGGGACTACCGGATCCTGCAGTCTAAAAAAAAGTAAACACCAAAAAGAGCAATAATTGTTGCCTTGGTAGGGACTAAGAAAAGACAATCAAATTCATTTTTCCAGCAAAATTAGTTGCTTTTTTACCGCACTGGGTTACAAGAAGTTTGCTTTTTGACCGCACTTTATCAGCTTTCATTTTATCTTTGTAGTTGCTTTGGATGTGCCTCACGCTTGGTCTTATTCCATGCCTAGATAAAAGGCTGTAAACCTGTGCTTATCCCATGGAAAGAGAGTTTATTCCATACTTGTTGAATCAATTATGCCTTTAGTCCGACCCCATTAAATATTTCCTTGAATGCAATGAAATACACGGATAACTTATTTGTTTGAAACACCCACAATAGATTTAATTAAGTAATATCTCTCTTCAATGCTTAGGAAAATGGTCGTACTGCTTCTTGTGTTGAACGTTATGTTGGTGCATGGCTTAACGAGCTGCAAGCTCTATAGAGAGGAAGCTTCTTCACCTAGTTTCTTTCAAAGTGATGCAAAACATGCCAACTGCCAAGGCACAGCTCCAGATCCTAGATGCCACTCACACTCCAACAAGGCTGCCATACCTCATCAAAATGGGGCTTGAATTCTCTCTTTCATTGACTCCATTCGAGTTTATTATTCTCAGATCAATCATGTACTTTTCTTGTGTTTGGTATATTTATTGAATTTACGTAGGAAGATTGTAAAATGTGATCTGAAATATTGATTCGAAATATATATGATTTTCTTATCAATATTACAATATCATCCATTCTCGTTGGTTATCTAATTTTTAATAAATTTAAATTCTTTGAAGACATATTGATAAAAAAACTTCCCAAGATCATGTGAAGGAAGCAATTCAAAACATATTGAACTTGTACACATGGTCCATAACATGCGAATTCATTCGAATTTATTATTCTCAGATCAATGATGTACTTTTCTTTCATTAAATATGTTTATTGAATTTATGCAGAAAGAAGAACTTTTAATGATGATGGATTGTAAAATATGATCTGAAATATCGATTCAAATATTACAATATCAACTATTCTCATTGTTTATCTAATTTTTTGTAAATCTAAATTCCTTAACTTCCCAAGATCATGTGAAAAAAGGAATTCAAAACATATTGAACCGTTATTATAAGTCTTTTGAGTTGGGGGACATGGAAATAATGGATGTTCATTGTGAGGAATGTTGTACAATCCTGCTCATTCTGGTCACTTGTTTCAGTCATTTGGAATGTTCAAAAAGTTAAAAAGCAAACTTGGTCTGGCGGGCCCAAGAGCCTGCTTGACATTCAAGCGAAGCAAAGTGTTTGGGGCATCGTGTGCTTAATATTAATTTAATTTCATGGTATGGAAAGCTAGGGTTTAAAAGATTAAATTTTCCTTAATTTCATCACATCTTCAAAAATGGAATGACATTCCATATGTTCATCCAGAGTGTTATCTTTGTTTTTGTTTAATCGTTCACATCCATTCTTAATTCAAAACTCTCTTTACGAATATTGTTTTGGTTACAGAATATTCAAGATACAATATTTTAGCGTGTTACTTCACAGTATTCAAAATTTACAGGTTATCAGAAATTATTTGTATTACTGATAGAATCAGAAGTCAAAAGTATTATTCCTAACTTGTAGGTTCCCGAGCCAACCCTTTATCTGCAGTGTGATTTATTCTCGGCAATAGTCTTTTCTAGGGGAAGAAGAAAATAGCAGCGGGGCTTATGTATGATAGGTGACCTTTACAGTACGAGAATGATTTTAGGATCTCCAGATCGATCACTGGATTTGACCTGCACAGGTACTTGATTCGCTTCACTTACTGCATCTGAGTATTGGCTCGACCCTAGAAAATTCCCCCACGCCCTACCCTATATTTAGATGTGTCCCCATCTAGGGGAAAGATTTGATAATTGAGCATCCTAATTTCGCGTTTTTCAAAATTCTGTGTGGAAATCTCAAATCACTCTTAATTTTTTACAGTAGCTTATTTGGCAAGTTCCTTGCTTATAACTAAGGTTTCAGGACCACATCATCAAATATGATGCCGCATCAACATGCATTTTGTCGAGGTGTCCAAAAAGGCCCCAAAAAAGTGAGACCGATACTTGTGCATTAAATCATGTTTTATTGGTGTGCTGATGTGGCATCACATGATTTGTTGCTTTTTGGATCTAAAGAATACATTTCATTCAATTATGGTAGTCATCATCAACACTAACAACTTTAAAGTCACAACTATTGGTTCAATATTGTTAAAAATATTGGGCATTAAATCAACAAATGCTATAACAACAATTAGAACATGCTCATGTACTGGGTCCTCTCCCCTATAAGGACTTGGGAAATTGAGTGCTTAAATAACCCGAGTGGAACTAGAAATGTCGATGCGAGGGCAAAATAAAAACTTTGGAACAAGGTACATGTATCTATAAAAGCATAAAGGATAGAGGAAATTTTATCACATGTAGTTGGAAAGGCTATGGTAGACATGTATACAGAATGTGGAAGCATAGATAAGGGATGTGAATTGTTTGATGTGGTGTCATGGAATGTCATGATCGTAAGATATGCATAAAAGTGATAATAAATTGTTGCGGAAATAGAAACGTAAAATCCATTCACAAATTTGAATAATATTGCAGCACAAGTTAGTTGGGAAGAAATAACAAGAAAGATTAAATAGAATAACATATTAATAACAAACAAGGTATAGGTTTATATAGTAAAATATTGACAATGTGTCAAGGAAACATCCACGGGGCAATATATCAATATTCTTATTATTCAAAGAAATTGATTACAAGCTTCACACAACTATTGCTATTCAATAACATTACATTGATTTGCCTTCAAGACAACAAGATATATAATATCTTCAAAATAACCACCGTAAAACTTAGAAAAAACTTTATTTTATTGCTTTAATTTTTTTTTCTTGTTTTTGATTTATTGTTTAATGTTTTTTATAAGAAAATATTTTGCTTTATTCTTTAATTCTTTTCATTATCCAACAATCTCCACCTTGACAACAATTTACCCGATACTTGCTCATGCCCATTCATCACCTTTTTTGCAAGCCAATAGAAGTCAAAATACACTTCAACTTCTCTAATTATATTGGTATTGTAAACATGTTTTCACAATTTTCTGGTGTATGAACCTTCTCAAGAGCTACTCCACCTCCATCAATAACCTACCTTACAAAATGGTATTTAATCACAATATGCTTAATGCTACTATGATAAGCTAGATTTTTAGCCAAATGTATAGCACTTTGACTATCACAAAATACAATCACCTTGTCCTGCACTTTTACAAGCTCACCCAAAAGACCCTTTAACCAAATTATCTCTTTGCATGCATGTGAGATAGCCATATACTCTATCTCAGTAGTGGATAAAGCAACTATTTCTTGAAGTTTTGACATCCAACAAATAGGTCCTCTTGCAAGAGTAAAGACATAACCTAATGTAGATCTCCTTTTGTTCAAATCACTTACAAATTCTAAATCAACATAACCAAAAATTGAACCACTGCAACCATCAAATGTGATATAATAATCACTTGTGCCTCTAAGATATTGAAAAACTCATTTCATTGTTGTTCAATGCTCTTTACTTGGATTTTCCATGTATCTATTGACAACATCAACTGCATGTGAAATATCTAGTCTTGTGCATACCATCACATACATTAAACTTCCTAATACCTTAGCATATGGTGCACGAAAAATATAATCATTTTCTTCTTTATTACTAAGACATAAACTTGAAGAAAGCTTAAAATGAGTCCAGCTAAAGGTATATTTACTAGTTTCACATTCAACATACCAAATATTATGAGTATTTTCTCCACATACTTCTGCTTTAATAATCAAAACTTTCCATGTTCCATGTCTATGTGTATTTCCATGCCCAAAATTTGTTTTGTTGCTTCTAGATCCTTCATATCAAAATTCCTAGCCATCTGAGCTTTTAACCTATTGATCTCAATTATGTTTTTACTTGTTACAAACATATCGTCAACATATAACACCAAGATAATGAATAAAGCATTTTTCAAACTTTAAAAGTAAACACAATGGTCATAGTCACTCCTAAAATTTTGGATCACCATGAAGGAATCAAAATTCTTGTACCATTGCTTGGGAAATTGCTTTAGGACATACAATTACTTTTTGAGGTTGCAAACAAATTTTCTATTGTGATCTTGAACAAAACCTTCTGATTGTTCCAAATATATCTATTCATCCAAATCTCCATGTAAAAATATTGTTTTAACATCTAATTACTCTCACTCAAGATCAAGAAAAACAAGTGCTAAAACATCCCGAATAGAAACAAGCTTAACAACTGGTGAAAAAATGTCATGAAAAACAATTCCTTCCTTTTGAGAATACCCTTTTGTTACTAGTATTACTTTGTACCTTTCAACTCTATCATCAACACCCTTCTTTAGTTTGAAGACCCATTTTTAAACAACTTTCCTACCTTTTGAGAGTTTTTTGGGAGTTCTACCAGGTCCATGTTTTATTCTTCTCCAAGGAACCCATTTCTTGTTCCTGATATTTTCCATTTATCATTTTCAATACCATCCATTGCTTCCTAATAACAACTAGGTTCCCCATCATTAGAAATCAAAGCAATAGATGAAACATAATAATCATACCTTTTAGGTGGATTTTTTACCCGTGTAGGTCTCTTTAGATCTAGTTGTGTCATTTCCATATTTTCTTGTAGATTTTTTGCATCCTGATCTTCTTCTTCAGAAGCTTCTTTCTACTCCCTATTTTTTTTGTAGATGGATGAGTTTCTAACTAAATTTGTTGATTTTGTGGTACTTGTTCTTATTTTACTTCAACTTCAACTATGTCTAATTTTATAAGAGGATATTCATCAAATGCTACATCTCTGCTAATCATGATTTTGTGGGTAGTATGATCCCACAATCTGTATCCCTTAATTCCATTACCATAACCAACAAAGATATATTTCTTAGATTTGGGATCCAATTTAGAATGTTGATCTTTAGAAATAAGAGCATATGAATCACAACCAATTTTTTTTAGATTTGTGTGATCACAGGAATGACTTGTCCAAACCTCTTCAAGAATCTTACAACCTATTACAACTAATGGTGATCGATTTACTAGATAACAAGTTGTAGAGATTGATTCTTCCCACAACTCTTGTTGCAACTTGGCATTACTGAGCTTGCTCCTTGCTCTCTCTAGAAGATCCATGTTCATGCATTCAACGACACCATTTTTTTGAGGATTTTAAATTATTGTTTTATGAATTTTGATCCCATCTTACAATAATTCTCTAATTCCAAAGATGTGAACTTATCTCCATTATCTATTCTTAAACATTCGATTGATCTTTCAGTTCTATTTTCAACCAAAACTCTAAACTATTTAAATACACTAAACACATCAACTTTACTTTTAAAAATATAGACCCGCACCTTTTTAGAGTAATCATCTATAAATGTCACAAAATATGATGATCCTCCAAAAGAGACTATAAGGGATGGCCCCAAAACATCTGGATGAATATAATCTAGAATACCCTTACTTGTATGACTACCTACTTCAAAATTCTATCTAGACTGCTTCCCATAAACACAATTCTTGCAAAAATTCAAATTAAGAGATTTTAGATTTGGAAGTAAATTATGGTTTAACAGTACTTTCATCCCTTTCTCACTCATATGACCCAATCACTAATATCATAAATGAGTAGATTCATTTGTTTCTTCAGATACTATTGTTGCTTTATTTATTGTATTACTCCCTTCTAGCTTGTAAAGGTTTCTAATATTTGTAGCCTTCATGGCCACAAAAATTCCATTGGATACATTCAATGATCCACCTTGACATGTAAATTTATAGCCTTTATAACCCAAAACTCCCAAGGAAATTATAGTCTTTTTTTTTAAATTTTGGTACAAGTCTTACCTTTGTTAATGTCCTCACAATACCATTGCACATTTTAATATTAATTCTCCCAATCCTAACAGTCTTACCATTAATAGCTTGGTAAGAAGAAAACCAATTCCTATGTGAATCCATGTGATTAGAAGCACCATAATCTAATAATCATTCCTCGAGATATTGTAAGGCATTACAAACAAATAATACTTCATCAACCATACCTGAACTTGTCTCAACTGGATTTGTTTCCTTTTTGGAGTCATCATTATCTTCTTTCCTCTTCTAACAATATTTATTGAGATGCATTGATTTATTGTCGTACCAACATTTTCCCTTACCTTTTTTCCCTTTTGACTTAGATCTAGATGTACCTCTCAAACCTTTTCCTTTTTCTATGGATTGACCCCTAACATTGCTTCTTGTGTGGAGGTTTTTGTGCTAGATTTCCTCCACACCTCTTCAAACAAAAATTTAACTCCCACAACATAATCAAATTCAAGGGTATCTGTTGTGCTAAGGCTAATGGAAGTATTTGAGTGATTCTAAGATTCAAGCAATTAACACAATAAAATAACAGTCTTATCTTCATCTTTGTTTTTTACACCCATGCTAGCTAATTGACATATAAGAATATTAAAAATATTTAAATGATCTATAATTTCTATACCTTCTTTCATTTGTAAACTATACAGCTGTCTCTTCAAGTAGATCCAATATGTTAATGATTTTTTCATGTAAAGACTCTCCATTCTATTCCATAATCTTGTTGCTATTTCCTCTCCAATCATATTAAAAAGAACATCATTTGCTAAAAAAAACCCAAATATGTTAAGAGCTCTTGTATCTAGATTCTCTCAGTCCTCATTAGTCATATTTGTAGGTGTTGATGGTTAAAATGACACAAACAACATTAAAACAGAATATTTCTACTCTATTTCTCCTGAAAGAGAAAGACAACATGTAGTAGCCTAACTCCCAAGGTCTTGGTAGTTGGTTCTCAACTGTCTAATGTCACTCAATTGGTTCATGCAACTGTAATATTCAAGGGGCCTGTGCTGGAAACAAAGGATTCAAGCTATGACTCTCTTTATCAAAATAGTTCCTGTAAATCAATGGGTTTTAAATAAAAGAAAAAGATAGATCCAAGGGGTAAATCAGTAAGTATGAATTAAATTTATCTAATATCCAGACATATACTTTTAACAATGAATGTTTTCTTAACCGATCACAAAAACCATAGCATGACACAACCCACAGTATGACTGTACCATCGTATACATCTTAGGTGCTTAATTCAATTCCACTATTCGCATATCACAAGTATTTCCAAGATTTAAAACAACACACATTCATTCATCATCAAAACTATAGATCAACAGACTTCAATAACTTTAATTCAATGACAATTTAACAAGATAATCTTTAAACCTGGTTTCTTCTAATGACTTTCATCACATAAGAAACTATCATGCTTCAACACAATCACTGGCATTCAGGTGGATTATAACTCATTAACCTTATCAAACAACACAATTTAATGTAAACTCCATATTTCGTAGACTAGTAATTCTATTAACTGTAAAAAGATCTAGTACAATGTATCTCTGCAAAACTCTATAAAATTCTATCTCCTAGCACTAGGTAAGCCAATCCAATTATCAATTAGCTGACCTTTACAATGTGATACCCATCTGGTATTTATAGATATACAAAAAGAAGTTTGAACTTCACTTCTATCTTAGGCTTTCCACCTTTTTAGGAACAATCAACTTTCTTGGAAACTCAGATCAACTTTGATCTTGAGTTCTTACATTATACATTCAGTTTGATCTAAAAATAGAAGATAGAAATAGAAGAAAACAAGTCATGCACCCTTAAGACTGTTAGTACTGCATGCATGCAACATGCAGGGAAGAAGAACATCATGCATGCAAGATTTTATGCATGTGAAGCTGGATCCGCCATGAACTCATCATAACCGGTGAAGACTTGTTGTAGCATATCCATATCTGGCCCATCAATCCAGTCATCTTCAAATTTAATGTGATCCAACTCAACTGCAGCAAACTCTTTCATACTTTTAACCTTGATCAATTCTCTCCCTGCAACTTTTATTTCTTCTTTGATTTCTACAAGCCGATCTATCACCAAGTCTCCTCCATCATCTTTCTCCTGCATGCAAACCTCTAATTAGATCTTTAGATATCATCATAAAACAAGCTTTTAAAACATACCTATTACACATATACCGGAGTCGGAACTAGAGAGAAGCTCAAACAATCTCTTTTACAAAACTGGCGGACTCGGAGCAAAAATCGATATAGAAACTTCACCTAATAACAAACGAGCTCGGAGTCAGAGTCAGAGAAGTTATCGGAACCGAGATCGGAACAAAAAACGGATTTGGTTTTCTTTGAATTTTCATTTTTTTCACATTCTATTTTCATTCCGCCTCTGCCTCCGATTTGGTTATCGTTACTTCGAAAAAAGATTTCCCCACTATATGCGGAGCCGGACACGAGATGAAAACAGAATTGATAACCTTCGCAAACAAAACTCTTAAGTTCAAGATTAGTTCCAATCCCGCCTCCGCCAGTTATCATATACTTGAAGGAAACCTTTTAAAACTTGGAATCGGGAACGGGATGAAAACGGAATTGACGACTTTTGTAAAACAAAACTCTTAGATCCATAATCTATTCCAATCCCGTCTCCGCCTATGCTAATCATGACATCATCAAATTTATTCATTTTCAACATAACTTCATGATTAAAACCTAGGTCACTATAAAATGGCAAAGGAGCTTTAAAACTCTACCCTCATATGACCGTTGGGAACAATTGCATTTTAGGGTATCATTTATTTAAATCATTTAAAGTAATTGCAGAGACCACTGAAACCCTAATCTAACAAACCTGACAAAAACTAGGGCACCGATTTAAACCCTGCCCTTCTACCAAACGACGAAACCCTAATTTAAACAATAAATCTAGTCTACCCTAACTCACTGTAAAATCTCTAATCTACCTCACTGTAGATTCTTAATCTAACAAACGCCATTAAAAAACCTTTAATCTAATATAATCTACTGCAAACCAAAAATGACACGACACAATCACGATTAAGACGTGAAAGCGACAATGCCCTAAAATAGAAAGCAACGACAAGATAAAACAAGAAAACAAAGATTTAAAGTAAAATAAACAAGACAAAACAAGAACCTGCTCATTCAATCACATCGATGATCATAAATTTGCTTTAAAACACAATGATTGAACACGCAAGCAGATATAAAGCAAAACACAATGAACACAACTGCAAATAAACAAAGAACAACAAAGATAAAAGACCTACCTCAAACACAAACAAACCCACGCTAACTTTCTGAATCGATTGGCACACAATATCCCTTCTCTATCTCGATCAATTTTCTCAAACGAACTCTGCTATTGCTCTTTTCCCTCTTAGACTTGTGATATTAACAATAATGATCAACTTTAACCCTTAATAAAGGTCAATATGTGAATTTCTACCTACATCGGCAACCACCATTAATGCATTAAAATGCAGTAAAGGCGGAGTCGGACTGTAAGAGAACGAACACTGGTCTGCAGTGCAACTTCAGTCAAAAAGTCAACGACAAAAAGCGGCGGGGGCGGAACTAAAATGGAATCGAGATCTTAAATTTATAAAATTTCCAAACCTTATTCCCATTCCGGCTCCACGTCCAACAACTAAAAACAAAACCAAAACAAAATACAAAAAGTTAAGTAAAAGACCAACCTAATAAAACAAAACACAAAAATCGAGACAAAACAAACATTAAAAAGGTAGCGGAGTCGGGATTGGAATAGAATTTGATTTTGCAAATTTTGATAACAACCATCCCAATTCCCACTCCGAATCCGCTTCCGCTAAAGACCAAAAACAAAGGCAAAGAAAAGACTGTTGGGATAGAACCAAAAACAAGCCTCAAAAGAACTTTCAGAACCCGATTCAGCTCCGATTCCGATTCCGACAGAGAAACCAAATAAAAACAAAGTATTGGCAAAACTAGACTCCAAACTTTGTTTCAAAAACAACTAAGTACAAAAAACACAAAGGGGGACCCATTTTGACCAAGGCAAAAGATGGGGTGGTTATGCAAGGCATAACAGCAGGCTTCTTTGACTTTCCTACTAACACCTTGTGCAATCCTTGTTGCACTAACAAATCATGCATCTTGAGCGTCTATAGCTCAAATTTATTCTTCCCATTGAATTTTTCCACCTTGAACCTTGCATTTGAAACCTCCACTATTTGACGCTACAAACAAACACCAAATCCTAACATAGATGATGAAAAATGACTACTCTTATACCATTTTTTGTGGAAATAGAAAAGTAAAACCCACAAACTTGAATAATATTGTAGGGAAAGTTAGTTGCAAAGAAATAACATGAAATATTAAATAGAATAACATAATAAAAAACAAGACACATAATTACATGGTAAAACCTTGACAATATGTCAAGGAAACATTCATAGAACAAAGTGTCAATATTCTTATTGCTCAAAGAAAATGATTACAATCTTCACGTTACACGTAGCTGATTTTATTCAATTACATTATATTGGTAAATGCCTTCAAGACAACAAAATATATATATATATATAATATCTTCAAAATAACAACCCTTGACATAAAAATCTAGCTTTGGTTTATTGCTAAATAATTTTTTCCTTGTTTTTGTTTTATTGCTTTATCTTTTTCATAAGATTAGATTTTTTCTTTGTTCTTTAATTCTTGTCATTATCCAACATAAATAAATTAGCTTAGATAATAGAGTTCATGTCCATAATGCAGAGCTCTTGGAACACTTCATATACACTATAGTGCGCACTTCAAGGAAAAATGATTGGGGCATATGTGTTGCTACTACAATCCAACATGAGGTTTCAAAGGAGACGTGGAATGAAATCGGGCTATTTTCCCACTTTGTGCAGTCACAAGAGAACCTATTTTCACCTGTCCAAATTGAATGTTTGCAAGAGGTGGTGGAGGGGATACACGTTCTTATGTTTGTCCTTTGTATTTAGCAAAAATATAATAATTTTTTTTTTTTTTGAAACACAAATTCCAATTTTTAATACCGAATATATACACATACATAAATATAATATGAATCTCTTTGTATTTCGGCATTGTGTCTTCTTTGCATTTGAGCATTTTCCTTCTTTAATTTCTACTGTGTTTGATAATGATATTTGTGTATGTTTTTGAAAAATTAAGCAGCATTTACAAGGTGTTGTACCCTTCACAAGGGGCCCAAGGGCCAAAAGAGAAAAAACATAGTTCAAAACAGACTTTGAACTATAGAACAACTAGCAACAGCTGATAGACAGCTGTAGAAACCAAAGAAATTAAGCAGCACCAAACACAAAGGGGTCCAGGCAGGCTCCACCAGCCCGAGTCCGAGGAACCGACACAGATTTCTTCTTTCGGAGAACGATCGACCAAGGAGGCTCGAAAGCAAGAAGCGAAGAGAAAGGAGAGAGGAGCGACTCCTCCACTACCACCGTGGGACCACCAAACAGCGAGGGAGTCGGCAGTAAGGCAGTGGAGGAGGAACCAACCAACAGAATAGAAGAAATAGGGATTGTTAGCGCAGCGACAACAGGAGACTCTGGCGCAACAGTGACAGCAAAACAGACCAAAGGAGGAACCACAGCCAAAGAAGGAGCCAGGGGAGGCTCAGACACCAGAGGAGGATCAAGAAGATCACCCTCCTCAGAGGACACATCATCCACAGAGTCGGAAGCGGGAGAATCGACAGTAAGATGATCCGACAAAGCATTCTTCCACCAAGTAGCAGCACCCTTGCGGTGAGCAAGAGAACAACCCGAGGCCAGATGACCAATAGAGAAACACCGCCTGCAACGGAAAGGGAGGCCCTCATAGTCCAGCAGCTACGACCAAGGTCGGTCTGAAACCATCAACACCACATCACCATGAAGGGGCAAAGAAACATCCAAATCAACTAAAATATGGGCCACCGTAGAATGCCCCAAATCACGAGTCATAGAATCCACCTTGAGGAAATTTCCAATGGAGTTACCAATAGCTTCAAAACAAGACTGCTCCCAATACTGAAGAGGGAGATTCGGAAGGCAGACCCAGACAGGTCTGATATTCAACAGCTCAATGAGCGGGTTGAAGGAGTGCGACCAAGGCCTGATGGATAGCGAATGGATGCCCCACATCCAACCCCTATCCAACACACAGTCCCTATCGGCAGGGGAGGAGAAAGTGACAAAGAAAAACCCCCGAGCACTGGGGTAAAGCTCAATCCAATCAGCAACAATGGGCTTCCAAGAAGCAGTAACCCACTCATGTAGATCCGGAAGGGAGGGCCACAGCCCATTAAATCTGCAAACCACACACTGTCGCAAGTAATAATCCTCATTTTCAGCCACTTCTGGACCACAAACAACCACCGGGGAGGCCCGAGCACAAGGCAGAGGGCAAACCCTAGAGGGAGGAGGAACAGACCGAGACTTAGCAACCACCTTCGAGAACAACCGACCTGCAGGAGCACGGGAGGAAGGAGCGACCGAAGCATTTGGGAGAACAGAAGGGGCAACTGCATCCACACCAGTAAGAACAGAGCCCACGCCATCCCCCACCAACGAAACAGGAAAGGCACCCGCAAAACAACCCCCATCACCAGAGACGAGAGCAGTAGCCGCCCCAACAACAAAGCCCACCCTGGGAATAGCACCAGCCAAGTCACCAGAAGGGGAACGAATGCCACCAGCAGTACGCGATAGACCAACACCACCAATAGGAAGGGAAGACGGCAAAGGAATCGCAGCGACCACAGGAGACGCCCCAACCACAGCAACCGTAGGAGGCCGAATGAAACGCGCGCCAGAATCATTTTGAATTTTCCCGCAGAGAGTCATCATTTTTTGTTATTGATATCTGTGTATGTTATACTCCTACACATTTTCTTTTAATGGTTGCATTTGCTCAATCAAACATTTTCTTGCATTGATATCATTCTTTTAAGTTTAGTTCTGGAAAGATCTTTTAAATCTGCCACACTTACAAGTACTTTGTACTTCACCGCTTCACTTTCCTTTTCAATAAGATATATAATCGAAAAGGAGAGGTTTGTGAAACCCCGTCGGAGATTGACAATGGTTTCCAAACCTATAGAAAATACCTACAACATATAGAATCTTCCTTTTCATTCTTTAACTTACATTCATTGGCAAATATTTGAAAAGTTATATAACCTTTGGTACAGGCTGACAACTTTTAAAATATTTAGACTTAGTCGTTCCCACAAAGCTTTCCGTGTTTAAGAAAGTTACAAGAACTTCACAAATGATCGACAATGCACGAAACAAAGGATAAGGCCATAAACTTAATAAGGGATGTTGACAAAAGGAGTTATAGTAACCTTTGTGGTGTATGCCAAGGTTCATAAAACTTAAGAAAATACTGAAAAAGCCTGTATTTAGGAGGATTTTCAAATAAAATTAGGGTTTGGAAGAAATTACCAAAACCAAAGTAACATTTGGGATTCCCTTTTCTTTTCAAGCTTCTCCCAATATAATTTGGAAAATTGTTGCCAAGATTTAGAAGAAGCTAAACTACTAGATCACCAAGCCTCTTTTTTTGGCCAATAAATTCTAGATCTATTCCAAAGTGTTGGATACTAGTCATGTCTACTATTCTTATTATTTTGTGCCCTCCCAAACTTTTTACTTAAAAATTAAAAAAATGTTGAGAGACTTTCTCTAGGTGCCTAATAAGGGGCACCATAGATTTCATTGTGTTGTTTGGGATATTTTTATCTTTCCCATGAAGCTAGTGGTTTGGGAACAATTTCAATTTGTCTGCAAGGTTTAGCCCTTTGTTTCAAACGAATTCTTTGAGCTCTTAAGTGAAATAAAGCTTGGAAAATCTCATTAGGTATTGTATCAGTTTAGGATTCCCTTTTGGATGACTAATGTGGAAAGGTTTAGACCTCGACGCTCTTCTCATGATGAGGGAGCCAATTCAAATTCAAGGAACTTTATCATTAAAATTATTTAGAAATCATGGGAGGATATCAAGAAATGGATTCTTTGGGAAAGAAATTATTTTTGTAGTGTCCCTTCAATCATCCAACAATCTAGATGATTGTCTCATATTATTTATTGTGAATACTATCCACTAGTCAAAATGTCGTGGTATCATGCCTTGAGATTATTCAAATTAAGCATTAAAATTCTAACTAATCTCATTGATAGAGCAACCAAGAATTTATTTTCTTCTCCTAAGATCAAATGAAATTATAAGTTGTCCTACTACAACTAAACACCTTTTATGTTTTTATTGATGTAATTCCTCCTCAAATGCTCACAAATTTGGGGTTGAGTCCTTTAAGACTTAGAAATGGTATCTTGATGTACACTATTTCATTATAAGCCCCATAAAGAATATTTATGGCTTTCTCATCATCTTCCTATGTTTGGCTTGCTAAATTATTAATGACCTATCTTTAGTCGTCAACGAGAACTTGGAATTGTAGATTTTAGGCCATTTGGTTGTTTATTCTTGAGCCTAAATTGGCTCATTTTTCCTAGTGCATTCTTTATCAAGTTTTCACACTTGGTTCTCATCTTGTTTATTTGGAATTTTTGCAACCTTTGTGTTCATTTTATGGACAATTGGAGAGTAGTACACTAAAGCTCAGGAAGTTTGGGAGTGGATCACTATTTTTTCAAGCCTTTTAGACCTACTCCCTTTTTTGGCATATGGTTTTGTTGGGGGATTGACCTTGTCTCCCTTTCAAGTATACATAGATTTGACATTCTTTTAAGGTGGATATTCTCTTCAACATTTGGAAAGATAAAAAAATTATATATTTTTTTAGGATGTTCCACTAATGTTCATTTCTTTCTTTACATTAAAGGTATAATTTTCTTTAATGTGCTTAAGTGAATTTAAGTGCAAGCTAGTAAATTTGCACTTGATGTGACTAATTTGCAAGGGATTTTTGACCACTAGGGAAAAATTCCTTGTACTACTACCAAAGTTCCACCTCCTTCATCTTCCCCTCAAAGATGCCAACGTGGTCATGGCCAATCTACTAGACATGACCATGGTTCTCAATCCCATGGCTCTCAACCCTTAGGAAATAGAGATAATATTTTCTATGGCCTGTCCTATCCCTCACAACTAGCTTTTGCCTCCTCTCATAGGCGTGATGCTTTAGGGTGACCTAATTCCTCAAATGCACATAGTGTTCCTAGTTGGCCTAATTTTGGCAAGTTCCCTCAACCGAAGCTAGCTATTTCTTTGGTGCATGCTCAATAGTTGTCAAAGGATACTCCTAGGGAGGAGAGTGCACTCACTAACTAGGATTTAGTTAATTATGATAATCTTGCTTCTAGGGATGTATGGGTAAAGCTTGATGATAATGACTCTCCTCCTATTAGAATTGTTCTAATTGCTAATTTTTTTATGTTTTTATGTTCGGACTTGACGTTGTGACTTATTATCATTTAAACTTCATCTTGTCTTGACTTTTAAAAAAAACATTAACCATCCAATTTTTAAAATATTATATATTTTTTTATTGATTAAAAATTAAATGAAATTTATTCATAAAAAATATTGAAAGATAATTTTAGTTTTAATTAGAAACATGGGTGAAGTAAACACTAGAAAGGAGGTGGAGGGCCTAGCTCGATTGGATAAAGCATCCTTGACAAGTGATCACGAGGTCTAGTCTCCCCTTCGTCCTTGTGGTACCGAATAATTGATTTGTTTGCAACACCCACAATAGATTTAATTAAGTAATCTCTCTCTTCAATGCTTAGGAAAATGATCATACTGCTTCTTGTGTTGAATGTTATGTAAAATCATTATCGTACTGTAAAAGTCACCTATCATACATAAGTGCTGCTGCTATCTTTACTCCTAACTCGTAAGTTCTCGAGCCAACCCTTTATCTGAAGTATGATATTCTCGGCAAGAGTCTTTTCCAGGGGACGAAGAAAGATAGCAGCAGCGCTTATGTATGATAGGTGACTTTTACAGTACGATAATGATTTTAGGATCTGCACTTTGATCAATGGATTCGACCTGCACAGGTACTTGATTCTCTCCACTTACTGCATCTGAGTATTGGTTCGACCCTAGAAAATTCTCGCCTCTCCCCCTCCCCCACCAAATACTTACATATGTCCCCATCTAGGGGAAAGGATCCGACAATTGAGCATCCTAACTTCTCTCAAAATTGTATGTGAAAATTTCAAATCACTTTCAATTTTGTACAACAGTTTATTTGACAAGTCCCTTGTTTATAACTAAGGTTTTAGGGTCACATCATCAAATATGATGCCACATCAGCATGCTTTTTGTCTCTGTGTCCAAAAATAGTCAAAAAAATGTGAGACTGATACTTGTGCATTAAATCATGTTTTATTGATGCACTGATGTGGCATCACATGATTTGTTGTTTTTTGGATCTAAAGAATACATTTCATTCAATTATGGTAGTCATCATCAACACTAGCAACTTTAAAGTCGCAACTATTGGTTCAATATTGTTAAAAATATTGGGCATTAAATCAACAATTGCTATAACAACAATTGGAACGTGCTTAGGTATTGGGTCCTCTCTGCTATAAGGACCTGGGAAATTGAGCGCATAAATGACCCGAGTGAAACTAGAAATGTTGACACGAGGGGAAAATGGTAGCTTTGGAATAGGGTACAGGTATCTATAAAAGAATAAAGGATAGTGGAAATTTTGTCACATGGTGTAGTTGAAAAGGCTATGGTAGACATGTATACAAAATGTGGAAACATAGATAAGGGACGTGAATTTTTTGATGTGGTGTCATGGAATGTCATGATCATAAGATATGCATAAAAGTGAATAAATTGTTGTGGAAATAGAAACGTAAAACCCACCCATAAATTTGAATAATATTGCAAAATAATATTGCAGCACAAGTTAGTTGGGAAGAAACAAGAAGAAATATTAAATAGAATAATATAATAACAAACAAGGCACAAATTTATATAGTAAAATCTTGACAATATGTCAAGGAAATATCCATGGGGCAAAATATCTATATTCTTATTGTTCAAAGAAATTGATTACAATTTTCACGTAGCTGCTACTATTCAATAACATTACATTGCTTTTCCTTCAAGGCAACAAGATATATATAATATCTTCAAATAACAACCACTACCAAACTTAGAAAAAACTTTGTTTTATTGCTTTAATTATTTTTTCTTGTTTTCGTTTTGTTGTTTTATCTTTTTCATAAGATAAGATTTTTTCTTTATTCTTTAATTCTTGTCATTATCCAAAAATCTCCACCTTGACAATAATTTACCTAATACTTGCTCATGCTTCTTCATCACCTTTTCTACAAGCCACAAGAAGCCAAAATTCACTTCAACTTCTCTAATTGTACTAGTGTTGTAAACATGTTTGCACAATTTTCTAGTGTATGAACCTTCTCAAGAGCTACTCCACCTGAATCAATAACCTATCTTAAAAAATGGTATTTAATCGCAATATGCTTAGTCCTACAGTGATAAGCTATATTTTTAGCCAAAAGTATCACTTTGACTATCACAAAATACAATCACCTTGTCCTACACTTTTCCAAACTCACCCAAAAGACCCTTTAACCAAATTGTCTCTTTCCATTCATGTGAGATAGTCATATACTTTGTCTTAGTAGTGGATAAAACAACTACTTCTTGAAGCTTTGACATCTAACAAATAGGTCCTCTTGTAAGAGTAAATATGTATAACCTAATGTAGATCTCCTTTTGTCCAAATCACTTGCAAAATTTGAATCAACATAACCACAAATTGAACTACTGCAACCATCAAAGGTGATACAAAAATCACTTGTGCCTCTAAGATACCAAAACACTCATCTCACTATTACCCAATGCTCCTTACTTGGATTTTCCATGTATCTATTGACAACACCAGCTGCATGTGAAATATTTGGTCTTGTACATACCATCACATACATTAAACTTCCTACTACCTTAGCATACAGTGCACAAAAAATATAATTATTTTCTTCCTTATTACTAGGACATAAACTTGAAGAAAGCTTAAAATGAGAAGCTAAAGGGATATTTACTGGTTTCACATTCAACATACCAAATCTTACGAGGATTTTATCCACATGCTTCTTCTTTGATAACCAAAGCTTATCATGTTCCCTATCTATGTGAATTTCCATGCCCAAAATTTCTTTTGCTGCTTCTAGATCCTTCATATCGAAATTCTTAGTCATCTAAGCTTTTAACTTGTTGATCTCAACTATGCTTTTGCATGGCTTAACGAGCTACAAGCTCTATAGAGAGGAAGTTTCTTCACCTAGTTTCTTTGAAAGTGATGGTTTGCATGCCAACTGCCAAGGCACAACTCCAGATCCTAGATGTCGCTCACACTCCAACAAGGCTACCATACCTCATCAAAATGGGGCTTGAATTCTCTGTTTCATTCTACACATAGTCCATAACATGTGAATCCATTCAAGTTATATTATTCTCAGTACTTTTTCTCATTAGATATATTTATTGAATTTATGTAGGAGATTATAAAATGTGATCTGAAATATCGATTCAAATATTACAATATCATCGATTCTCATTGTTTATCTATTTTTTTGTAAATCTAAATTCCTTGAAACTTCCCAAGATCATGTGAAAATAGGAATTCAAAACATATTGAACCATTATTATAAGTCTTTTGAGTTGGGGGACATGGAAATAGGAGGCTGGGAAAATGAATTCATGGATGTTCATTGTGAGGAATGTTGTACAATCTTGCTCATTCTAGTCACTTGTTTCAGTCATTTGGAATGTTCAAAAAAGTTAAAAAGCAAAGTTGGTCTAGCGGGCCCAAGAGCCTGCTTGACATTCAAGCGAAGCAAAGTGTTTGGGGGCATCCTGTGCTTAAAAATCTTACGAGGCTTTTTAAATGTTTAATATTAATTTAATTTCATGGTATGGAAAGCTAGGGTTTAAAAGATTAAATTTTTCTTAATTTCATCACATGGTTAGCATTTCTGAAGGTTGCAAGGGCCTTCAAAAATGGAATGACATTCCATATGTTCATCCAAAGTGTTATCTTTTTTTTTGTTTAATCGTTCACATCCATTCTTAATTCAAAACTCTCTTTACAAATATTGTTTTGGTTACAGAATATTCAAGATACAATATTTTAGTGTGTTACTTCACAGTATTCAAAATTTATAGGTTATCAGAAATTCTTTGTAGTACTGATAGAATCAGAAGTCAAAAGAACTATTCCTAACTTGTAGGTTCCCAAGCCAACCCTTTATCTGCAGTGTGATTTATTCTTGGCAATAGTCTTTTCTAGGGGAGGAAGAAAGATAGCAGCAACACTTATGTATGATAGGTGACTTTTACAATATAATAATGATTTTAGGATCTACACTTTGATCAATGGATTCGACTTGCACAAGTACTTGATTCGCTCCACTTACTACATCTGAGTATTGGATCAACCCTTGAAAATTCCCCTAAGTTCCCACCCGTCATCGCCCCCCCTCTCCCCCATCCCACTCACCCCCACACCAAAATACCTAGATATGTCTCCATCTAGGGAAAGGATTCGATAATTGAGCATTCTAACTTCACACTTCTCAAAAATTTACATGGAAATCTTAAATCACTCCCAATTATTTACAACTTATTTGGCAAGTTCCATGCTTATAACTCAGGTTTCAGGGCCACATTATCAAATATGATGCCACATCAACATGCTTTTTGTCGAGGTGTTCAAAAAAGTCCAAAAAATAAGTGAGATCAATACTTGTGCATTAAATCATGTTTTATTGGTGTGGAAATGTGGCATCACATGATTTGTTTCTTTTTGGATCTAAAGAATACATTTCATTCAATTATGGGTAGTCAGATCATCAACAATAACAACTTTAAAGTCACAACTATTGGTTCAATATTGTTAAAAATATTGGGCATTAAATCAATAAATTCTATAACAACAATTGGAACATGCTTAGGTATTGGGTCCTCTCCCCTATAAGGACCTGGGAAATTGAGTGCATAAATGACTCAAGTGGAACTAGAAATGTCGACACGAGGGAAAAATGGTAGCTTTGGAACAGGTATAGGCATCTATAAAAGCATAAAGGATAGAGGAAATTGTGTCACATGTTGTAGTTGGGATGTGAACTGTTTGATGTGGTGTCATGGAATGTCATGATCGTAAGATGCAAAAAAAGTGACAATAAATTGTTGTGGAAATAGAAACGTAAAATCCACTCACAAATTTGAATAATATTGCAGCACAAGTTATTTGGGAAGAAATAACATGAAATATTAAATAGAATAACATAATAAAAAACAAGGCACATGTTTATATAGTAAAATCTTGATAATATATCAAGGAACCATCCATGGGGCGAAATGTTAGTATTCTTATTTCTCAAAGAAATTGATTGTACTATCTTTAGGCAACTATTACTATTCAATAACATTACATTGATTTACCTTCAAGGCAACAAGATATATATAATATCTTCAAAATAACCATCGTCAAACTTAGAAAAAACCAACTTTGTTTTATTGCTTTAATTTTTTTTTTTTGTTTTATTGTTTTATTTTTTCATAAGATAAGATTTTTTCTTTATTCTTCAATTGTTGTCATTATCCAAAAACTACCACCCTAACAACAATTTACTTGATACTTTCCCATGCACATTCATCACCTTTTATGCAAGCCAAGAGAAGCCAAAATCCACTTCAACTTTTCTAATTATACTAGTTTTGTGAACATGTCTAAACAATTTTATGGTGTATGAACCTTCCCAAGAGCTACTCCACCTCCATCACTAACATATCTTACAAATTTTGAAATGAACAAGACAACTGAGAGGGGGGGTGAATCAGTCATAGAAAATTAAACCTTCAAAACCCTCAACAACAATCAGATCCACAAGCATTCATTAAACCCTTATTTTGTTAGTATGATTAAACATGAAATTCAGATAACAAAAACTAAACCCACAACACCATACACAAGAGAACATCAAATTTATGTGGAAAATCCAATGAGGGAAAAACCACGATGAGGATTAACTCACAATATAAGTAATAACAAAACCGATACAAAGGGGCTTACTACTAGAATAGGACACACTGTCCAAAAGGCTCACAACCAAGGTTCACTGTCATAGAAAGAATACAAGAAGATAGAAGAAGAATATTACACAGAGAACACTTCTCAATGTGACAAGGAGTTCACCACAATTTCTCACACTTTCGCAGTCTCAGATGAAATATTTTGGATGCCTTTAGCTCATTGCCTTCAAGAACCCTAACATGAAATTTAGACTACTCTGCTCAAATTTGAATCACACATCACTCGCATCAATCTCACATCTATCTTTATTCTTACTCTTTCATCACACTCTCTTGCATCAACACCATACATATTTATATCAAGATCTACCTCAAAAACCTTCTCCAATGTCGACCACCAACTGTTATACATACAAATTTAAAATATGTCAGCACCTAAACATTCCCACGATGGATAGGAACTAAAGGCGACCTACATAAACCCTTAATTAGGACCCAAATAGATCATAACATGCTTCAACATGCTTCCACAAGCCTCACATGTAGTGTTAAACACAAGGTTGGCCAACACCCATACAAAACACCATAATCATTAAGTACACGCTTCCTTAAATCAAGCCAAAAGTTTTAGACAACATAATTCACTTGAACACCATCTAGAATAATCCATGAACTAGTTGTAAGATTCATCAAACACTTCTTCCAAGCTCGCATCATACAAACCCTTCAACTTAGAACAACTGATAACCCTTATTTACATATTGATAAATGAAACTTACTTTGTACTTAACCAAATCAAGTAAAAACTTGAGTGTAGAAAGATAAAATCATTATAAGAAACTTCCCAAATATGCATAACTTGAAGCCAAATAGCAGAGAAATGCAAAGCAAATACATTTCTCCTAGACCATAGAAATTTGAAAACATCACTGAACAACTGGTTCACACACTAGTGAAACTATCTCACACTTTACAACAATCCAAAAAATCTAAATTCTAAATATAGAAACCTTTGGCAACCTTCAATAACCTATAAGATCCGCAAAAGCATAACATAAACACTAAAAGAATGTGGAGCACAATACTAGAGCATGCTATGAACACTTGCACAACACAGTTTACTCTGTTTATCAAATTTTCTCAAAAGCACTTAGAAACCAAGTACCAGAGACATCATCTCAGCTCATTACTTCATTCCAACTCATCTTCAAAATCTGCAACAAAAAGATAGATCCATGTACTCACAATAATTTCTTAAGGTCTCAACTACACATGCACAACTTGTTTTCCTCTTTTTCACAATTTTTTCAATATCCTCGACATATTCATCCCATAAATGACATCAATGACACCACCACTTAGTAGACTTCTTGTTGACATCAATGACAACTCCTTCATACTTGCAACAACCTCCCTCTTTGTCATTGATGGCAACACAAGATGTGAAACGCCACCAAAGACCACACAACAGCTTTGAACGCTCTATGATGATTCTCTCTCTCCCTTAGTAGACAAACTTTGCATTGATCTTCCTCTTTGACACTAAACCAAAAATACTTGCTCTGAATACTCCCCCTTAGGAGTACATCCAACTAAATCAACAACTCAATGACAACACATGACACTACCTACTTTCCCTGAGAGGTAGCCACCAACATCAGTCCAAAAAAGAGATAGATCCATAGATCCATTGGACTGATGCAACTCCATATGCATCTAGTTCAAGAAGGGAGGGGCAACAACCCCCAACTTATCTCGAAGATACTCAAAATTATCCTTTGGAAGAGCCTTAGTAAATTTATCAACAATTTGATCCTTTGTAGGAACATGCTTGAAAGCTTCACTTTATTCTCCATTACCCTCTCTCTCAAAAAGTGATACCTGATAGATATATGCCTTTTCCTTGAATGCATCATTGGATTCTTTGAAATGTTAATTGCATTTGTATTATCACAAAAGATAGATATAGGTTTTTCATACACAACTCTGATATCCTTCAATGTTTGTTTCATCCATAATACTTGTGTATAACATGATGTTGCTACAATATACTTAGCCTCTACAGTGGATTAAAAAACTGAATCATGTTTCTTACTTAACCATGATACCAATCTACATCCAAGAAAGAATGCACCACCACTTTTACTTTTCCTATCATCAACACAACCAGCCCAATCTGCGTCTGTATAAGCAATTAATGTGAAATCAGTATCCTTAGAATACCACAATCCACAATCCGGTGTGCTTCTTAAATATCTAAATATCCTCTTCACTATTGGAACATGTGTTTCCTTAGGATCTTCTTGAAATATAGCTATAAGACAAATTGCATGCATGATATTAGGTCTAGTAGCAGCCAAATATAGTAGCCCACCTTGATTCATAGATTTGTACTCGCTCTGATCAACCTTAAGTGAATCATCATTTTTTTCTCAATTTACAACCATTCACCATAGGAGTACATACCGGTTTGGAGTCATCCATCTTCAACATCTCTCTGAAATACTTAGACTATGAAATGAAAATCCCTTTATTTGTTTGATTGATCTGTAGCCCAAGAAAGAAATTTATCTCCCCAAAAATTGACATCTCAAATTCTTTCTGCATTTCTTCAGAAAACTTCTTACACATAGCCTCATTTCCACCAAAGATAATAGCATCCACATATACAACTACTATCAAAATTTTGTCTTCCTCAATTTTAAAGTAAAGATTACTATATGCGATGTCTTACTGAATCCTTGTTGTATCAAGTACCTATCCAATCTTTCATACCAAGCTCTGGGAGCTTGCTTCAATCCATATAGTGTCTTCTTCAACTTACATACCATATTCGGTTGATCTGACAACTAAAAACCTTCTAGTTGTTCCATGTAAATTTCTTCTTCCAATTCTCCATTTAGAAAAGCAGACTTCACATCCATCTAATGAACCTTAAAATTTGTATATGCTACAAATGCCAAAATAATTTCGATAGCTTCCATCCTAGCCATAGGAGCAAAATTCTCCTCAAATTCTATACCTTCTACTTGTGAGTAACCTTTACACACAAGCCTTGCATTGTTTCTTACTGCTTCTCTATTCTCATTCAGCTTGTTCCTAAATACCCATTTAGTTCCAATTATGTTTTTGTTTTCCAGTCTAGGGGGGTGAAGCCACAATAGTGGTTTACAATTTTATGGAGGAAGGAAAACTGAGAAAAAATTATCCCATGGCAAAAAAATTGGTTTTAGGGGTTCGAATGAACCTACAAGTTTGACCGAACCAAAAAGGGGTTCAAGCGAACCCATTAATTACTGGGCCCACATTTCCTGCCCAAAAATAAAACTAAAAATGCATATTGAAGGGGGTTCACTCAAACCCCTTAGGATTCGCTAGAACCCCCCTTTTCCCACCTCCCTGCTCTCTGGCACAAAAAAACCAAAATTTTTTCCCTTTGAAGGTCAAGTTGAGGATGAAAATGGAGGAGACTTCACAAACCCAACTGGAATCAGGTAGTCCTCAGAACGAGCTATCCAACAAATATAATTTCAATATGTTTTGATTTTATTATGTATTTATATTTTTAGTTTTATTAAACATAGGTTTTTCATCGAAAATGAAGGTCTTTGTTCTGCACATGTGGAAAAATAGTAGATTATCAAAATAAAAATTGAAAAATATGAGTGCACTAGATATTGAAGTCATTGATCCAACAAAAAAAAATTTGAATTTTGATATATACAAAAAACGTTACGCGTTATACAGTCGCACTATGTCTGAATTGTAATTGGTTTGACTTTGAAACTTGATTAAAGAAAAAATATTCAATAAAAAACTATCTAACCAAGTGGAAGCACTAGATATCGGAGTTAGAAATCTAAATTTGAAAGAAATAGAATTTTATCCTTCATGGAAAAAAAGTTATGCATTATACGGTGTGCGTCACATTTTTAAAATGCTCTTTTCTAAAAAAAACTAGTTTTCGTGGGAGATGGAAAAAGAAGTACAATTTGATTCCGAAAATTTTGAAAAAAATATTTTTAGAATCTACAGACAAAATTTGACGAGACTCTAGTTTGCATCATCTTCAAATTCCTCACGGTTTAGCCACTATATGTGTCTGAATGTGAAGATTTAGTTTTAAAAAATTATTTCAGTGTCCAGTTTGGCCAAAAATTGTAAACCACTATTGTGGGATCACCCGGGGGCCAATTCCCAAGTTTGATTTTTCTCTATTTGCACAAGTTCTTCTTTCATTGTCTTCATCCAATGCCCATCCTTACATGCTTCACACACTGGTTTAGGTTCAAATTTAGAAAGTAAACACAAATTTACCTCAACTTTAGCAGCTTTGCTTCTTGTCAATACACCTTTCCTCTTATCTCGAATACTCTGATCTTCGGAAAGATTCTTTTGCACATACTTAGGATTTTTAGGGGTCTTCTCTGGAGCTTCTTCCTATTCATGTTGCACTTCTTGTTCATCAAATTTTTCTTCTACTTCTCTACAATCAGGTTCATCTAACACATAATCCATCTATTGCAATAGAATTTTGCAAGTTTTCATCAACTTTAACATTCGCACTTTCAGCTATCTTTCTTAGCCTTTTGTTGTAACATCTGTAAAATTTACTTCTAATAGTCAAATATCCAAGGAAGATACCTTCATCAGACCTTGCATCAAACTTTCCTAAGTTTTCTTCTTCTCTTTTGATGTAACATTTTCTTCCAAACACTCTAAAGTACTTCACAGTAGGAATCCTTCCATACCATATCTCATAAGGAGTCTTTGTGTTGTTAGCTCCGAATGGTTTACCCCCTCACAAGTGGGTAATTATTAGGGGAGTATATTAGAGGCCTAAATAATATAGGGATTGAAAGGAAGAAAATTGGGTCGTTGCTTATGGTTTAGGACATAGAACAACAATCTTCTTCACTCTCATTCAAGGAAACCTTAGAGATCTCAATCCAATGTAGAAAGGAGAAAGAGATCTTGCAATAGGGTATCCTAAGTTCTGATTAGAAACTAAAGAGGATTTCACCACCAAGCTAGGGCTTGGAAAGACTAATGAAATGTTGGACCTAATACTAAAACCTAATGCAATGCAAAACTTCACTAAATGACATAGAAAATGAAAATGAAATGTAGAATAAAAGATTGAGAATGAATAGAGGTGCACCTGGAAGAAGGATGAGGAAAAAGAAAACTCCAAAACCCTAAAATCATGTTGTTTAATTCCCACTGAGACTCATAATCTAGTCTAGGCAATTTAGTACCAAACTGGGGTTTTTGGGTGGAAACAGGAATCTAACAGTGCTAGATCTAAATCTCGTGAAATTTGGAAAAATTCTTGTATTGGGACTCGTATGCCACAAGTGGAGTATCAGTCCCACTCAATTTTTTCAGAGGGTTAAGGCTTGATTCTACTCCCCTATCTCTACTCTTCCTTTCACACTTTGTTTCTAGATCTAAACCCCTGATTTGCAACCTGTAGGTAACTTTTCGTGAAGATGATAACCTTGTGACAACTTGATGACCTTCTTCAACCTTGTAACCTAATCATAAAAGGATCTTCAAGCTCCAAGACACCTAGATCTATAATCACACATGTAGAGAGAGAAAAACTTGTTGATTGTTAGGGAATAGGGATTTTCCTTGGTCAAACCCCTTTTAGGTAATTAAACCAAATGATGAGACGATAAAATAAGGATACGAAACATGCAACATGGAATATGAAACATGAATAATGATACCTTGAATGATGTCTTGTAAATCTGAAATCTAACATGAAGTGACCATGAAGAATGTAGATCTAGATCTTGAAATGAGTGTAGAACAATACTTAGTCTTGGATCTTGGATGCTACATCACAATACTTGCTCAACAATGCTTGATGCTTGGTAACCTTGACATGATAATGGATCTTGAATTGCTACAACAAATTATGAAGAAGTGTTCCCTTAAATGCCTTAGAAATGATTTTGAATGCTTTATTGACACTCTTTACAAGTCTTGGAATGCTTAACTCTTGGTTGCTTAGGATGATAACATGAAGGCTTAGTGAAATAATGATTTGATACCTTGTTTATATAGGCAATCCATCTAATGTACCATGTATTAGATCCCAGAGGTCGACATACATAAAATTTGAATTAAAAACCCTAATTTCTCACTCAAAACCCTAAAAAGAGGCCAAATGGGACTCATACACCACTTATGGCGTATAGGTCCCATCTGGATGGAACTCATATGTCCAAGGTGGCATATGGGTTCCACCAGGCCTTTTTGGAAAGAGGGAATCTCAGGGAGTTAAAATATTAAGTATAAGTGATGTCTATGTCAGGATTTCGGTTGAAATAAGCCTCAGGATGCATAATATAGAGCCTTAGGGGCCTATTAATGATGATATGGTCATAAGTGGAAGAGGGCCCAAAACCCAATGTGAAAGTGTAAATAAATATACTTTACAACACTAAATTAAGGAAAAGTTAGGTCAATTTAGTTTTAAAAGGCCCTAAATCCAATGTGAATGTAGAAAATACATTACAACATTAGATCAAGGAGACATTAGGTCCATTTTAACGTTGACCACTCCCAAATTAAGTGTGAAATTGTAAATGGTGACATTTTTATACACTACATTTAGCCCCCACTTTAGTGAGAGGATGAACTTGCTTCAAACACACTAAAGTAGACATTCAAGAGGGGTTTAAGCGTACCAATGTAGATGGTCTAGGATGAAAAAGATCGAGGGAGTGGTCAGGCCCTCGGGATCCAAGATCCTATGTCAAACCATCATAAGCACAAAATTACATGCACAAGGTGTATGATATGCAAAAAAACAAGATACACAAACATACAATGTCAATAACTGATAGAAAACAAAAACAACTAAAGATAAAAAGAGGTGGATCAAGCCTCGACCATTTGTCTAATGTGATATGGATCAAATCTAAGTTATTTGTCTAAAAATGCACGCTCACTCTAAGGAAATGAAACTTTAGGTTGTCCATTGGGTGAGTATCCAAAGGGTGGCTTAGTGAGAAAGCCATGCCTTCGTGTCGACTTCTCACCATATAATGAGAAATTCAGGCCCACATTTAGGCTTCTCATCATATGTTGACCATACCAAAGCCATACCTCCTGATAACTTTGACAAGGTGCCACATAATAATGAACTTCAAGCTTCATGAGGCAAGTAAAGCTTCGTATGCTTGAAACTCATGAAAAAACAAGATGGCTCCATAGGCATGCAAAATGTGATATGCAAGGTTGCCATATAACAGGTAATGTAAATGCAAAATAGTGTAAGGTGTTTTCAAAGGGATTTTTCTTAATTCATGTAAGGTCTCTTCTTAGGGAACATCGTGCTTAATGTCTCCAAGATAGGACAATTCAAAGAAATATCACACTCTTAGAGGAAATCAAACCTGATGACACCACCAAGAAAAAGACGCATCGCAAGGAGAAAGAAAATCACACAATGAAACATGAGTGTTGATGTATGCCCCCACTTTAAAGCGGTTGCTAACACCATTATTGTGAGAATTTTCTTTAAAGTAGAAAGACATATGAGAGCTTACTCGGAAATCCCTATGTCAAGTCATATGTTTCCTATAAGCTATGTCATGAAAAGGGGAAGGGGTTGCCTCCAAAATGTATAACTCAGTACGTCACATGCAATCCAACTTAAGGCATGTCGTCCACATCCCAAGCTTGCTCTTATATATATATATGAAAGTTGATCAACTAGCCAAAAGAGACAACGACAAGTGGCATATGAGGACAAGGCTATTTAACCCCTTGCCCCCACTTAGTGTAGAACAAGGATGAGCCGAGATGATTGATGAGAAACTAGCTAGATTGAAAATTAGTGTTAATTAGAGGAGTTAGGTTCCCCAACATAAGGAAGAGCACCACGCTTTTTAAGATGTTGAATGTTATCACTTAAAGCCCTTCATTCATTAATAGAATGACCACAAACTCTATGATATTCACAAAATGAACTCTTGCAGTAGAATTTATTTCATGTTCCTGGAGGGAGGGATATCAAACGACTTTTAAGGAGTCTCGAAAAGATACCCTCTTGAACAAAAGTAGAAGATGTTCCTTTATTTTGCGAAAAATATATCTCTTGCTTACTATAAGATGTCACAATTATACAAGGCTATTTAGATTGTGAGATTTTGTACTCTCCTTTATAGCAGGGTGTAAAATCTATCAAATTCAAATCATAAGTATTTTGCATGATGACATTGATATTAAGTGAAGACTTATTTGTTTTTTTCATTTCTTTCAAAGGATAACAATCAAGAGCACTAGACTTTATTAGTTCAGGATGCACTAATGTTAGAGTTGGATTAGAGGAATCTTTTGTAAGAGTGTTAATATTGAGTGAAGTCTTTCTTGTTTCTTGCGAGGGGCAATAACCAAGACCACTAGTATTTTCTTGCATGTGAAGCTCTATAGGGACACATATACCTTGTTCTCTAGCACCACATCATTTTCCACTATATCCAAGTTGTTTCATAAGTTCATAACCTTTTCCATAAATATTTTCATTTGTTTTGGATTTGGTGGTTGTTCATAATAAGTTTTGTCAATTTTTGTTGTGTAATTTTCTTCTTCTTCTAAAGTGGTTGAAGTGGATGCTTTCAAAGGGTCTTCCGAATTTTTTGTTTGTTGGTAACACAAGGGGAGACAAATGAGAGGGGGGGTGTTAATCAGTTGTCACATAATTTCAAACAATTTATTAAACTTATTAACCTTAATTCTCATATCTGATTATTAACAATGAAAGCATGAATCAACAACACATCAAAAACACACATAGCACCAAGATTTTTTTCGTGGAAACTATGTTAGGAGAAAAACCACATTGGAGGTTAATCCACAAGTTATACCTAGTTAAAAGTATAAGAATATATATGGGGATGCGCATGCATTCAGGAACACTGCCTAGAGCTCACTGCTCAAAGGAAGACTCATTGTCTTACATAAAATATTTAGATTAAAACCACTAAAGAATTTGAACTGAGAAAGTAGCATCTGCAAATGCCTGAGTACAGTTTTGGTTAAGCACATGAACACTTCTTCACCTTCTTTCACTCTTCTTCACACTCTTCTCTGCCTTCGAATGATCTGAACCTTTTTCGCACATGGCACTCACACACTTCACATCACACAATTGTACACACTTCTCAAATGAAGAAACAATCACCTATATATATTTGCAACAAGAAACTATATTGCTTTATGTCGGCTTCAACACAATAATAGAATGAATGCAAATTGTCGGCCCAAAACAATAAATATTATCAATGTGTATCAACCAAGGTCGGCCACAACATAGTAGAGACCCAAAACAATGTCCTCGAATACAAAACACCTTCAAATATTCTTCCTTGAAGATCCAAAACACGCTTCAAACACCTTGTCGTCCATGAACATGAAAAACATGAATACGCAAGAGAAAACCTCGGATCACAAGCACAATGATCAATACGGATGTGCAACCCAAATAGAATATGATCTAGAAAACATCCACAAACACTTCAGGAACATACGCAATACTGCAGATTACCAAAAACACATTATCTTCTACTGTGAACACCATTTGTAGTAACAAAATAGTTGTCAGAACACAAAAACTTATAACTTCCTCAAATCTTCATGCACACCTCTAAAACTTATGGAGTAGAAACTAGATAGGCTTGATAAAAAACCCTTGAATCCACAACATCTATATTACAACAAACTGAACTTTCTACCATAGTGATCTTCACTGCTTCACAGATAACCTGTAACATATTTATTACAATTTTCTCAATATCCTTGACATATACAATCTTAAAGACATTAATGCTAATAGTGTTCACACCAAAGAAAAAAACATATCATAAATACAACCACAACATCCAACAATATCCCCCTTTGGCATTGATGGCAACACATGATGTGAAAATCACATCATCAACGCAACTAACTCTTCTTCCAACAATCTCTCCTTTACACATTGTTCTTCTCATACTATTCTTCTCCCCCTTAGTTCTCCAAGAGTTTTTCACATTACTCTTCTCCCCCTTTGACATCAATGGAAAATTTATAGAAGCTTTGAACCACATATCTGAATCATCTGACTACTCCCCCTGCGTAGCAACCACCAAAATATTAATCCAGATTAAGATATGACTATGAACACACTGATTGATGCAAAGATTATGCATCTTATCTCTAATTAGGAGGGGTAATCACCCCTAACTTCCCTCTGAGATACTCAAAAGTATCCTTAGGAAAGGGCTTAGTAAAGATGTATGCAATTTTTTCCTTAGTAGGCACATACTCCAGTCTGACTTCCTTATCACTCACTTTGTCTCTCAAAAAGTGGTAATTGATAGATATATGTTTTGTCTTTGAATGCAACACCGGATTCTTAGAAATATTTATAGCACTTGAGTTATCACAGAATATGGCAATGGGTTCATCATACACAACTCTGATATCTTTCAAAAATTTCTTCATCCACAATACTTGAGTACAATTGTTAGCAACAATAATGTATTCCTCCTCTATAGTAGACAAAGAAACGACATTATGCTTTTTACTTAACCATGAAATCAACTTCTTTCCCAAGAAAAATGCACCACCACTAGTACTTTTCCTATCATTCACATCTCCTGCCCAATCAACATCAGTAAAGGCACTTAGAGTAAGATCATCATCTTTAGGATACCATAGGCCAAAATCAATTGTTCCCTTCAAGTATTTGAAAATCCCCTTCACAACAGTCACATGAGATTCCTTAGGATTGTTGGCAAAAAAATGATAGACAACTGAGAGGGGGGGTGAATCAATTGTTACAAAATTTAAAACTTACCTTACTTTATCAACCTTTAATCTTTGATTAGATAATTAACAGTGAAAGCATGAATTAAGCAACACATCAGAAACACACAACACCAAGATTTTTGTGTGGAAACCCTATTAGGGGAAAAACCATGGTGGAGGTTAATCCACAATTATACCCTATTAAAAGTATAATGAAAAATGAATAGGGAATGCACATGCCTTCAGGCACACTATGTATAGCTCACTGCTCAGAAGGGAAGGCTCATTGCATTACATAAGACAATCAGATTAAATCCATTTGATGAGGCTAAACTAAGAAATTAGCTTCTTCAAAAGCTTGATGACAGTTCGGGTTAAGCGCAAGAATACTTCTTCACTCTTTGCTCAAACTTCTTCACACTCTGGTCTATATTCGGATGATCTGATTTTTATTCACACATAACTTGCATATATTTTGCAAAAAAACCCTGAGCATTCCATCAAAATGAGGAAAACAATCGTTCTTATATATTTGCTACATGGATTTACATCAACCACTTTGTCAGCCGCAAAATAGGTTATAAATGAATTACAAACTATCGGCCCAATACTTGAAAAATATTAATGTGCACCAACCTAAGTCAATCACAATATAGTGAGGACCTAAATCAGCATCCTCGAACATGCCAATCATTCAAAAATTAATCCACAAGAATCTGCGACATGCTACAAGCACCAAGTCAACCAAGAACAAGAAAATTCAAACATGTAAAGGAAAAATCTTCAATCATGAACACGTCGATCAACACGGGTGTACCACACTAATAGAGCATGATCTAGAAACATCACTAAACATCTAAGGAGCGTACACAACAACTCAATTCATCAGAATTGCATTTTCTTCTTCAAAAACACCTGCTACAGTGATAGAATAACTGTAGGAACACAACACTTTATAACTTTCCTCAATCTTGATGCACACCACTGAAACTTTTGAACAACATACTAGATAGGCTCAGCAACAAACCCTTTAATGCATGACTTCTAACCATCAACATAATGAACTTTCCATCACTCTGAACTTCTCAGCTTCACAGACTGCCTGCAATATATTTATTACAATTTTTTCAATATCCTCGACATATACAGCCTTCAATCCATTAATGCTAATAGTGTTGAAATCAATAAAAACCACATATCAGCAACACAACCTCAATATCCAACAATCTCCTCCTTTGGCATTGATGGCAACATATGGTGTGAAAAATACCATCAACACAACTATTTGTTCTCCAAATGTTCTTCTCCTCCTTACATGACTCTTCTCCCCCTTTCTTCAAAAATTTTCACATTATTCTTCTCCCCTTTGACATCAATGGAAAAGGTACACAAGCTCTGAACCACATATCTGAATCATCTGACTACCACCCCTGAGTAATAGCCACCATAACATCAATCTAAAACAAGATCTGACTGTAAGTGCACGGATTGATGCAAAAACTTGCATCTTAGTTCAGATTAGGGGGGAAAATCACCCCTAACTTGCCTCTGAGATACTCAAAAGTATCCTTAGGCAAAGGCTTAGTAAAGATATCTGCAATTTGTTCCTTAGTGGGCACATATTCTAATCTGACCTCTTTATCACTCGCCTTGTCTCTCAAAAACTGATACTTGATAGATATATGTTTTGTCTTTGAGTGTAGCACCGGATTCTTAGAAATGTTTATGGCACTTGAATTGTCACAAAATATAGCAATAGGCTCATCATACTCAATGTTCATATCTCTCAACATCTGCTTCATCCACAACACTTGAGTACAATTGTTTCCAGCAGAAATATATTTTGCCTCAGCAGTAGATAAGGAAATGGATTTATGTTTTTTACTTAGCCAAGACACCAACTTCTTCCCCAAGAAGAATGCACCACCACTTGTACTTTTCCTATCATCCACATCTCCTGCCCAATCTGCATTTGTAAAGGCATTCAAGGTAAGATCATCATCCTTAGGATACCATAGCCCATAATCAATTGTTCCTTTTAGGTATTTAAAAATTATTTTTACTGTAGTCACATGTAATTCCTTCGAATCAGCTTGATATCTAGCAATTAAGCACACAACATTTATGATGTTTGGTCTAGTCTGAGTCAAATAAAGAAATCCACCAATAATTGACCTATATCTTGTTTGATTAGCCTTAGGAGAATCATCACTCGATGTTAGTTTGCATCTGGTTACCATGGGTGTACCAATTGGATTTGAGTCTTCCATGCCAAAAAAAATCAGTAACTCTCTTACATATTTGGATTGAGATATAAAGATTTCATCATCTAACTGAGTAATTTATAATCCTAAAAAGAATTTTATTTCTCCTATCATTGACATTTTACTTTTCATTTCATCAGCAAACTTCATACATAAGTCATCATCTCCTTCAAAAATAATGTCATCAACAAAGACTTCAATTATCAATTCTTTATCCTGATCCAACTTGAAATACAAATTGATATCAATAGTGTCTTTATTGAATCCAAGCTTCAACAAGTATTTATCTAGTCTAGAATACCAGGCTCTAGGTGCTTGCTTGAGTCCATATAGAGCTTTCTTCAATCGGAAAACCATATTTTTTTCAACAGTCAGTTGAAATCCATTTGGTTGTTCAATATATATCTCTTCTTCTAATTCACAATTCAGCAATGTTGACTTCGCATCCATTTGATAGACTTTGTAATTCTTGAAAGTAGCATAAGCAAAAAACAACCTTACAGCTTCAATTATAGAAAAAGGGGCAAAGGTTTCTTCAAAATCAATACCTTCCATCTATGAATACCCTTTGCATACTAGTCTTGCTTTATTCCTGATCACTTCACCTTGTTCATTCAAGTTATTCTGAAAACCCATTTGGTTCCAATCACATTTTTTTCTTGAGGTCTAGGAACAAGAATCCATGTATCATTTTTCTCTATCTGCATCAGTTCTTCCTTCATTCCTTCCATCCAATATTCATCTTTACATGCTTCATTGACATTGCTAGGCTCAGTTTTGGATATCAAACTATATTCTTCTGCAATTCTTCTTCTAGTTTGCACACCTTTGTTATTTTCTCCTATTATCTAACTTTCAGAATGACTTCGCTTTACATACTTTGGAATTTTGGGTTCTTCTGTTCTTTCTTCTACATTTCCACTATCTTCTCCTTCATGATTTTCTTGATTCCCCAAAACAATTTGAACTTGATTCTGTGTCTGTGCATTCTTTCTATTCTTATTATTATCTTTTTGGTCATTTGAATCATATCCACAGTACTTGGATGATTTGATAGTGTCTTCATCAACTCTGACATTTTCACTTTCAACCATTTTCTTCAATCTTCTATTGTAACATCGGTAGGCTTTTCTCTTAGTAGAGTAACCCAGAAAGATTCCATCACTTCTTCTTTCAAAATTTCCTATATGTTCATCTCTTTTGATATAACATCTACTTCCAAAGATTTTGAAATATTTAATAGTAGGCTTATAACCAAATCATAGCTCAAAAGGGGTCTTACCATAATTACCATTGACATTCACCTGGTTGATAGTATACATAGCAGTGCTTACAACTTCTCTCCAATAGATACGAGGAAAATTACCTTCCAACATCATAGTTTTGGCAGCATTTAAAATTGTTATGCTCTTTCTCTCAACAACTTCGTTATGTTGTGGGGTCTCGGGAGCAGATAACTATCTTTTTATTCCATGCTCTTCACAAAATGAATTGAACTATCGGGAAGTGGATTCACCACCTCTGTCTGATCTCAAACATTTGATCTTCAAACCTATCTCATTCTCTTCCATTGCTTTGAAGATTTTGAATTTCTCTAATGCCTCATATTTTTCTCTTAAGAAAGCAACCCATACCATTCTAGAATAATCATCAATAAGCAACATAAAGTACCTTTCTCCTTGTAGACTTCTAATTTTGGATGGACCACATAGATCAGTATGTACCAAATCCAGTACTCCATTGGAATGATGTTGTTTGCTCCGAAATGAAATTATTGTCTGCTTTCTCATCTAACATTCCTTGCATATAGTGTTAGTAGGCTTCACTAACTTAGGTAGATCTTCGACTGCTTGTGTGGAGCTTAGTTTGACAATGTTATCAAAATTCACATGACACGGCCTTTTATGCCATAACCATCTTACATCAACTTGAGAAATCAAACAACTTTCACTAGCAGCATTTAAGTGAAAAATATTACCTCTTATCTTTGTACCTGAAGCAATCACACTTCCCGA
Source organism: Sequoiadendron giganteum (assembly GCA_007115665.2). Taxonomy (NCBI): domain Eukaryota; kingdom Viridiplantae; phylum Streptophyta; class Pinopsida; order Cupressales; family Cupressaceae; genus Sequoiadendron; species Sequoiadendron giganteum. The sequence continues at coordinate 158,577,887 of CM021100.1, read as the reverse complement.
GCTTCCCAATATCCTGCACTTACCATATTTGAACTGAAGATTGTAACCTTTGTCAACCATCTGTCCAACACTCAACAAATTGTGCTTCAAACCTTCAACATATAGAACATCATTAGTATTGCATTTACCACCAAGAGAAATAGTGCCTCTACCATAAATCACACCAGCATTGTTATCTCCAAATCTTACAACAACACCATCATATTTTTCCAAGCTTAGAAACTTGATTTTGTCACCAGTCATATGATGTGAGCATCCACTATCAATCACCCACTCATCCTTCTCATCAATCATGGCTGCAAGAGCTTTCTCAATATTCTGATTACTAGCTGATTCAGTGGACATTGGACCATTTTCCTTGATAGCAATGAATACCCATTCATCTTCATTTCCAGTTTCTTTATCATATTCATCATCATTAACACCTTCTTCAGCATAATAACATTTCTTTTAAAATCTAGACTTATCAAGTTTATACTTAGAAACTCTTTCAGGACACCTTGAGGCAAAATGACCTATCTTACTGCAAGAGAAACATTTAATAGGAAAATTTCCTTTGTACTTACCATGTCCTTTGGCTTCTCTTTTCACAATCAATGCTTCCAGTTCTTCTAGCTCTCTTTATTCATCTTCAATCAGTTTCATTTCATCTTCATACTTGAATGTCTTCCTAGAACTCTCTCTCGAATCATATCTCTATTAGCTTTTTCTGGATACAGTAGCTTTGAATGCAAACTCTGTCTTAGGAGAAGATTCACCAAATTCACTTAACTCAAAGGAAACAAGTTTTCCAATCAGCATGTGTCTTGTCACATTTGTTACTGTCCTAAGCTCTTCAATAGCATGAGCTTTTGTTTTATAAGAAGTAGGCACAGATCTAAGTATTTTAGCCACAATCTCATCTTCTTCCAAGATTCCACTGGCACATATAATGCCCATCACTAGTTCATTTACCTTTTGCGTGAAAGAAAAATTATTTTCATCTTCACTCATCTTGATGTTCTCCCACTTGCCTTTCAGAATTTGTATCTTAGCGACTTTCACTAGTGCATCTCCTTCATACAATGTTTCCAACTTTTTCCAAATCTCATGTACAGTCTTCAGACCTATCACATTTTTCATCTATGAATCTATCAAGGCACTTAGCAATGCTTCTATAGCCCTGGTATTAGTTTTTGCTTATTTGATCTCATTAGTAGTAGAGGGACCATTCTGAGGAATAGTATATGCATTCTTTATAATCTTCCAGAAAGGCTCACCAATGCACTTCAAATGACACTCCATTTTGACTTTCCACAGAGAATAGTTTGTACCATCGAATCTAGGACTATCCTTCTTGTATGATTTCATCTTGGATCACATCAAGCTATTAAACTTCTTCAAAGGAACTAGCTTTGATACTAATTGTTGGAAAAACAAGGATAGACAAGTAAGAGGGGGGGTGAATCAATTGTTATAGAATTTTAAACTTATCTTACTTTATCAACCTTTAATCTCTGATCAGATAATTAATAGTGAAAGCATGAATTAAGAAACACATCAGAAACACACAACACCAAGATTTTTGCGTGGAAACCCTGTTAGGGGAAAAACCACGGTGGAGGTTAATCCACAATTATACCCTATTAAAAGTATAATTAAAAATGAATAGGGAATGCACATGTATTTAGGCACATTGCCTAGAGCTCACTGCTCAGAAGGGAAGGCTCACTGCCTTACATAAGACAATCAGATTAAATCCATCTGATGAGGTTGAACTGAGAAATTAGCTTCTTCAAAAGCTTAATGACAATTATGGTTAAGCACAAGAATACTTCTTCACTCTTTGCTCAAAATTCTTCACACTCTGGTCTACATTCGGATGATCTAATCTTTATTCACACATAACTTGCACATATTTCACATAAAAACCCCGAGAATTCCATCAAAATGAGGAAAAAAAACATTCTTATATATTTGCTACATGGATTTACATCAACCACTCTATCAGCCACAAAATAGGGAATAAATGAATTACAAAATGTCGGCCCAATACATGAACAAATCTTAATGCGCACCAACCTAAGTCGGTCACAACATAGTGAGGACCTAAATCAGCATCCTCAAACACGCCAATCATTCAAAAATTAATCCACAAGGATCTGCAACACGCTACAACCACCAAGTCGACCAAGAACAAGAAAATTCGAACATGCAAAGGAAAAATATTCAATCACGAAAACGCCGATCAACGCAGATGTACCACATTGATAGAGCATAATCTAGAAACATCACTGAACATCTCAAGAGTGTACGCAACAACTCAATTCATCGGAATTGTATTTTCTTCTTCAAAAATACCTGCTACAGTGACAGAATAACTATAGGAACACAACACTCTATAACTTTCTTCAATCTTGATGCACACCACTAAAACTTCTGAACAACATACTAGATAGGCTCAGTAACAAACCCTTTAATGTGTGCCTTCTAACCATTAATGTACAGAACTTTCCATCACTCTAACCTTCTCAGCTTCATAAACTACATGCAATATATTTATTACAATTTTCTCAATATCTTTGACATATACAACCTTCAATCCATTAATGTTAATAGTGTTGACATCAATGACAACCACATATCAACAACACAACCTCAGTATCCAACAAGGATTGGCTTGAAATCTAGCAACAATGCATACAACATTCATGATGTCTAGTCTTGTTTAATTCAAATAAAGCAATCCACCAATCATTGATTTGTATCTAGTTTGATTTTCCTTCAAAGAATCATCATTATGTGTTAACTTACATCTGGTCACCATGGGTGTATTGTCTGACTTTGAATCTTCCATACCAAACTTCTTTAGCAGTTCTTTCACATACTTGGACTAAGATATAAAGATTCATTTATCTAACTGAGTTTAATTTTTAATCCCAAAAACAATTTCAACTCTCCAATCATTGACATCTCAAATTCATTCTACATCTCACTAGCAAACTTCATGCACAAACCATCATCTCCTTTGAAAATGATATCATCAACAAAGACTTCTACAAATAAATCTTTATCTTCATCAATCTTGAAATATAGATTACTATCTGCAGTACCTTTGTTAAATACAAGCTTCGTCAAGTACTTATCCAATATGGCATACCAAGCTCTAGGGGCTTATTTGAGTCCATATAATGCTTTCTTCAACCGACAAACCATATCTCCCTGATCAGTCAATTGAAATCCATTAGGTTGCTCAATATACACCTCTTCCTCTAATTCACCATTTACAAATGATGACTTGACATCCATCTAATAAACATTGTAGTTTTTGTCAGAAGCATAAGCAATAAATAGTCTCATAGCTTCAATTCTAGCAAAAAGAGAAAAAGTTTCTTCAAATTCAATACCTTCCATCTAAGAGTATCCTTTGCACACCAATCTTGCTTTGTTTCTGATAACTTCACCTTGTTCATTCAGTTTATTTCTAAAGACCCATTTAGTTCCAATTAAATTTTTGTCTTTAGGTCTAGGAACAAGAATCCATGTATTATTCTTCTCAATTTTTTGTAGTTCTTATTTCATTGCTTCAATCCAATTTTCATCTTTGCATGCTTCATTGGCATTACTTGGCTCAGTCTTGGAAATTAAAGAATATTCTTTTGCAATTCTTCTCCTAGTCTGGACACCTTTATTCTTATCTCCTATAATCTGATTTTCTCAATTATTTAATCTCACATACCTTGGAGTCTTAGAGTGTTCTTAAATATTAAGCTCTTGAGGTCTCTCTTCTATACTTTCACTAGTCTCTGCTTCTTTTTGTTCTTGTTGATTCACCAGAACAATCTGAAATTGATTTGAAGTCTGAATCTTATTTGTACTATCATTTTGATAATCAGAATCATATCCACAAGTTCTGGAGGGTCTAGAAATGTCTTCATCAACCTTAACATTTGCACTTTCAACCATTTTCTTCAATCTCTTGTTGTAGCACTAGTAGGCCTTGCTCTTAGTAGAATAACCAAGAAATATTCCTTCATCACTTCTAGCATCAAACTTTCCTATATCTTCATCTCTCCTGATATAGCATTTACTCCCAAAGATTTTGAAGTATTTAATAGTAGGCTTATCACCAAACCATAACTCAAAAGGACTCTTACCAGTATTAACTTTGATTTGTACCAATTGAGGAAATAAACAATAGTACTCGCAGCTTCTCTCCAATAGACATGAGGTACATTTCCTTCCAGCATCATAGTTCTAGCAGCATCTTGAACTGTCATGTTCTTCCTTTCCACAACTCCATTTTGTTAAGGAGTATGTGGTGCAGATAATTGTCTCTTTATCCCATGTTCTTCACAAAAAGAATTAAACTCACCGGAAGTGAATTCACCACCTCTATCTGATCTTAGACACTTAATCTTCAGACCTATCTTTGTCTCAACCATAGCCTTAAAGATCTTGAACTTCTCTAGAGATTTATATTTCTCCCTTAAGAAAGTAACCCACATCATCCTAGAGTAATCATGAATAAGCAACATGAAGTACCTGTAACCTTGTAGACTTTTGATTCTAGCAGGACCACACAAGTCAGTATGCACAAGCTCCAACAATTCATTTGAACAATGTTGTTTGTTGTGAAATTAAACTCTAGTTTATTTTCCCAATTGACATTCCTTGCATATGACATTAGTAGGCTTCACCAACTTAGGAATATCTCTCACAGCCTGTGAGGAACTTATCTTGATAATATTGTCAAAGTTTATATGACACATTCTCCTATGCCATAACCAAATTTCATCAACTTGAGCAATCAGACAACTTTTACTACCAGCATTTAGATGAAAGATGTTACCTTTTATTTTAGTACCTGAAGAAATCAAATTTCTAGAATTCCCCAGTATGCTACACTTTCCATCTTTGAATTGAATATAATATCCCTTATCAACCATCTATCCAACACTCAAAAGATTATGCTTCAGACCTTCAACATAAAGAACATCATTAGTATTATGCTTACCATCAAAATAAATACATCCTTTGCCATGGATTATACCACCATTGTTATCACAAAATATTAGAACACCACCATCATACTTCTCCAGGCTTACAAACTTTCTTTTATCACCTGTCATGTGATGTGAACATCCACTGTCAATTACCCATTCATATTTTTCTTCAACTCAAGCAGCTAGGGATTTCTCCACTTTTGTACAACTAGTAAATTCAGTAGACACAAGATTATTTTCCTTGATAGAAATAAACACAAACTCATCTTCACTTGCATTCCCCTTGTCAGATTCATCATCTTTCACACCTTCATCAACAGCATAGTAACACTTCTTTTAAAATTTAGGCTTGTAAGGTCTTGTCTTAGGAACTCTTTATGGACACCTTGATACGAAATGACCTATCTTGTTGCAAGAAAAACATTTTATAGGAAAATTTCCTTTATACTTACCTTCTCCTCTGGTTTCCCTTTTGAGAATAAGTGCTTCAAGCTCATTCAGTTCTCTTTCTTCTTCTTCAATCTGTCTCATTTCTTCCTCATACCTGAATACCTTTATAGAAGAACTTTCACCTAGATCATATATCTTCTTGTCTCTCCCAGAGGTAGTAGCTTTGAATGAAGATTATATCTTAGGAAGGGCATCACCGAATTCACTCAACTCAAAAGTAGTAAGTTTGCCAACCAACATATCTCCGGTTGTATTTGTCACAGTTCAGAGTTCCTTAATGGCTGCAACTTTGATTTTGTATGCATCAGGAAAATATCTAAGCACTTTAGCAACAATCTCTAATTCATCCACCTATCCACCAACACATCTGATACCACACACAAGTTCATTCACTCTTTGCATGTAAGTAACAATATTCTCATCATCACCCATCTTCAATAGTTCATATTTTCCTTTCAGACACTATAGCTTAGCCATCTTCACATTAGCATCACCTTCATATAAAGTTTCCAACATTTTCTAGATCTCATAAGCAGTTCTCAGATCCATAACATTTGTCATCCCAATATCAGTCAAAGCACTCAACAATGCTTCCTTAGCCTTGATATTATATTTAGCATCCCTAATCTCAGCAATAGTAGTAGGACCATTTGGAGGGATAACATACCTATTGCATGTAATGTGTCGGTAGGATTCGCCAATGCATCTTAGATGACACTCCATTCTAGCCTTCCACAAAGAATAATTTGTTCCATCAAATCTTGGACTATCCTTCTTGTATGTCTCCATCCTGGATCACCTCAAGTTGTCAAACTTCTTCCAAGGAACCTACTCTGATACCAATTGTTGGAAACACAATGGAATACAACTGAGAGGGGGGGTGAATCAGCTGTCACAGAATTTCAAACTTATTAAACTTATTAACCTTAATTCTCATATCTGATTATTAACAATGAAATCATGAATCAACGACACATCAGAAACACACATAACACTAAGATTTTTTGTGTGGAAACCCTGTTCGGGGAAAAACCACAGTGGAGGTTAATCCACAAGTTATACCCTGTTAAAAGTATAAGAAAATATATGGGGAATTCACATGCATTCAAGCACACTACCTAGAGCTCACTATCTTACAAAAAAAAATTAGATTAAAACCATCTGAAGAATTTGAACTAAGAAAGTAGCATCTGCAAATGCCTAAGTACAGTTCCAGTTAAGCACATGAACACTTCTTCATTTTCTTTCACTCTTCTTCACACTCTACTCTGCCTTCGAATGATCTACACCTTTTTCACACATATCACTCACACACTTTGCATCACACACTTGTACACACTTCTCAAATGAAGAAACAATCACCTATATATCCGCAACAAGAAATTACATTACTTTATGTCAACTTCAACACAATAATAGAATGAATGCAAACTGTCATCCCAAAACAATAAAGATTATCAATATGCATCAACCAAGGTCAGCCAAAACATAGTAGAGACCCAAAACAATGTCCTTGAATACAAAACACCTTCAAATATTCTCCCTCGAAGATCCACAACATGCTTCAAATACCTTGTCGGCCATGAACATGTAAAACATGAACACGTAAGATAAAATCTCGAATCACGAGCACAATGATCAATGCGTACGTGCAACACAGATAGAACATGATCTAGAAACATCCATAAACACTTCAGGAACATACGTAATACTTCAGATTACCAGAAACACATTATCTTCTTCTATGAACACCATTTTTAGTAACAAAATAGCTGTCATAACTCAAAAAATTATAACATCCTCAAATATTCATGTGCACCTTTGAAACTTACGGAGTAGAAACTAGATAGGCTTGATAACAAACCCTTTAATCCACAACATCTAGCTTACAACATACTGAACTTTCTATCATATTAACCTTCACTACTTCACAGACAACCTATAACATATTTATTACAATTTTCTCAATATCCTCGACATATACAATCTTAAAGACATTAATGCTAATATTGTTGACATCAATGATAGCCACATATCATCAATACAACTACAACATCCAACAGTGTTGACATTATCACTTTTTATTTACCCTTTTTAGAGTCCTTTTTTATGATCTTGTATTCTCCCATGAATGATGTGAAATCTAGTGAACCCCAATCATCTTCTAATAGCTTTGTGACTTCCTCTATGTTTTTTTCTTTGTCTTTCTCTTGCATGGGTTCTACTTGTGTAGTTGGTGTTAATGTTTTCAAAGGATTTTCCTTGTTTTTCTCAATGTTCAAACAACTATTTGGTTCAGGGTCAACTTTGAATGTGTACACTTTGTTGTTGTAGACATAATTCATTACACAATGAAGAGTAGAAGGTACATCATTCATTGCATGAATCCATGGTCTTCCTAAAAGAAGATTATATGAAAGTGTATAAGCATTAATTTTCACCCCTAACACAAATTCCCTTTTACCCCATTACACTTTAGAAAACCTAAGGCAGAGGATTAATTCCATTTAAGCTCACTGTCCACATCACACTTGGTGCCTGTTTTGTGTGTCGGTGGAGGCATTTTTGTCAGGGATGACCACATAGCGCACAGACGCCTGTGCAGCATGCTTATATCCCTGGCAGATTCCTATGGCTGGAGTCTGTAGACACATTACACTTTCGATTGGAAGTCGAAGAGTAACTCTTCCCTTCGGTTGGCCAACCTGAATATGGTCATTTTTTATCCTTTTCTTCATAATCTTCACTCTCTCATCCATTCTGAGAAGTTTGGACGAATTTTTGCAAGATCGATTTGAGCACTCTCTTCATCCCATTCATTCATTCAAGCTTTGTAGCAGCACTTCACACTCCATTACAACAATCTACCACTCCATCACTCTGATAGTGCAAGCGCAAGACAAACACCATTGCAGCAGAGGCTTGAGTTCCTCTCATTTTCTCCTCCACAAGCCTTGAGCGCTTTGGACGGAGGTGGTAAGCTCCTCTTATCTTCTCTATCATCTTGGTTGAGTAAGCACGTACTGTTTTGTAGTGTATTTTGTTTACCTAGCTTCTATTCTCTTCTTTATCTTTATTCCTATCATTTCAAACTTGGTTGTCCGTGGAGGTGGAAACACCAAAACGAGGGTCTGACTGCTCAGCAGGCCCCTAAACAGCCCCAACATTTCCCCCTTTTTATGTGTGCAGGTGGACAGCTCCCAAAGCAAGCTGGCAAGAAGATTGTTGTACGAAATTATCTTCGTCACCCTTGCGGTAATATATTTCTTTTATCACATTCGTAATTACATTTCATTCTTCTTAATCTCATTTTATTGTTCAAGAAACCTCTAAACTAGGCTAGCAGTCCTTTCTTGAGGATTTAACCTCGTCTCTTTGGTTTTCTAGCCGTATGGACACTAGTGCACCTATGAGATGCCAACGCGTTGTATTGTCATCCCAAAACCACACTTTGATCCTCTAACAGAGAACTATCTGAGATGCAGAGTTGACCTTAAAAAGTGACTCACCTAGTCTCCCTTCAGTTCTCGGGATTGTAGAGTGATCAAACGACATATAGTGTTCATCATTCTCATCCCTTCTATCCTAACCTTCCTTTAAACTGAGGTAAGTTACGGCAGCCTTTCCACTCTTGGCCTTTTGTGACCTGGGGCCTTGCACTGGTTGGTCCCCCTCTCTTACATTTTTGGTGAACCCGATGTGAACCAATGTCTACCCATTTGTCAGTGTTCTAAAATTTTTCTCTTATACCTCTTGGTCATTGTACCCTTGTGTGTTGTGAAATTTTATGAGCTTCATGACCCAGTCTACGACCTCTTGGCATATTGTTAGAAGAAGTCTGCGACACCTTCCAATGGAAAAGATGAAGGTCTCCTCTAGTTTCACTACTTGCCTTTTCTCTGGTTTTGTGGTTGGTCTATCCGCATAGGAGCACGTATCATGAGGCGAACCTAGGTTTCTTGATGAAACTTATCGCATCCCTACCCCTCCTACATCATCGACCTCCTCATTCGTAGATGAGAATGAGGTCGTTTGTATCCCTTCTGAATACATCGTTAGCCTCGGTAAAGGATTAGGTGCATTGGAAAATCACTTGGAAGGAAACTTGAAGATGGTTAGGGCTGCTAAAGTGATCAATGAAATAAGATACATGGTGGAAAAAGATCGGACAAGCGTAGAGCTCTTAGATAGTCGTGTTGGTTTGGCTGAAGCTTATGCCCTCTCGAGCCATAGTTGCATGACACGAGGTGGCCTCTTCGAGGAACATGAGAGATAGCTAGAGATGTTGATGCCTCCTCCATCTATATATATGGCTGATGTGATCCCTTCAGTTAGTGTACCCGCTACTTCTGAGAATTTTGAAACTGTCAAAGTAAACAAGAACCCTTTGGGTTTTCACTTCACCCCTTCCGCAGCCTCTGGTGGTGGAGGATTTGGTGGGATGATAGGTGGGGGCTTTGGTGGCAGAAACTTCAGAAGTGGTGGTGGCATTGGCGAAGGCAGTTTCCATGAAAGTCATGGTGGTGGCTTCGGAAGTGGCGGTGGCTCCGATGAAAGTCACACTGGTGGTGGTGGCATCGGTGGCGGCTCTAGTTGTGGTCACGGCGATGGTTTAGGTGGCATCTCTAGTGGTGGTTCCAGTAGCCCTATGCCTTCTAATGACCCTATTTTGAATACCCTTCTTCAAAATATGGGGAAGATGCAGTATCAGTTGGCAAACCTTTCCCAGGCCTCGGCCCAACCTATTTTCCAACCCTTCTTCCAACACAGCCCATTGTCGGTTACAATTCTAAACACTCCTTTCCCTTTAGGAATGAAGATTACCAAATTCGAGAAGTATGGTGGCAAAGGGGATCCACAGATGCATGTGTGTGCCTTTAATGCCTTATGCATAGAATTTTTCCATCATGATGCGTTGATGGCCAAACTATTTCCCCGATCCCTAAAAGATACAGCACTAGATTGGTACTATTATTTGCCCGATAATTCCATCTTCACATTCGATCAGCTTGTGAACTAGTTCCTGCGATCCAGGTCCAAGCCAATATCAGACCAAAGATGACCTTCTCAGACCTTGTTTGGTGTAAACAATGGGATAATGAGAAGATTACATACTTTATAGCACAGTAACAAGCACTCTTCTGACATATCTCGAGTATTTGTTACCCGACTCTTATGTACATAAGGTTTTCATAGGGAACTTACAAAGGCCTTGGCAAGAGAAGTTCGCCCTCATGAAGTATCCTTCTTTCCAACACTTGTGTGTGGCTTTACGAGAATACCAACATACGGTAGTTCAGTTCAGGGGTCCTCCCTCATGCTCCTGTTTTGAAGGAAGATCTATCGTATCAATCTCTGGAAGAGGTAAAACTATTGTGAATGTAGTAGCCATTGTGGATAACAATGGCCTTAGATGCGACCAAAATTTACCAAGCTATCAAAATCTTATTCGTCCATCTTGCAGAAATTAGTGAGAGATAAGGTCATTACCCTTCCACGTCCTTCTGCAAGATGGACGAATAAGATTTTGATAGCTTCATAAACTTTCGGTTGCGTCTGAGGCCGTCGATATCCACAATGGCTACTACATTCGCAATAGTTTTACCTCTTCCAGAGATTGATACAATAGATCTTCCTTCAGAATGGGAGCGCGAGGGAGGACCCCTGAACTGAACTACCGTTTGCTGGTATTCTCGTAAAGCCGCACATAAGTGTGCGAAAGAAGGATACTACATGAGGGTGAAATTCTCTTGCCAAGGCCTTTGTAAGTTCCCTATGAAGACCTTTTGTACATGAGAGTCGGGTAACGGATACTCGCAAAGCTTTAAGAATGAAAACAATGTGTATCCAAAAATGAAAAGAACTTTTATCAAACTTAAATGCAAAGCTTTATGAATATAAACATTGTGTATGCAAAAGTGAAAAGTACTTTTATCCATATTATGCAAAGTTTCAGAAATGTGAACATTTTACAGATTTTCTATTGAAATGATTAAGGAAAAATTAAAAAATGACTACCCTAAATTGATGTTTTTGACCTAGATACATAAAACAAAAGTTACTGAAACTTTCTAGACTGATACTATATGTTACCAGCAAGCTTGGGAAGTATAGAAACAAGGTTTTAAGTGTTGTAAAAGGAAATTTTAGGCCTGATCTAGGACTAAATCGCCCAGAGGGGCGTATGACTCCCAGTAAAGGTTTTTTAGGGGTTTGAATGTTGAATAACAATCACCCCAAAATACCTAAAAACTAGGAAAAACCACTTGTATTAGGACTAAATTGCCCAGAGGGGCGTATGAGTCCCAATCTAGGGTTTTTGCACCATTTTCAGAAAATTTTGTGTAAATTTTATCATTTATGTTTTCGATGATGTCTAGGCTAAGTGAAAATGAAATTTTTAGATGATTGTCAATGATACAAGATGCAAAAATGCAACCTATATGCACTTTCACTAATGCAAGATTTAGAAACCCTAGAATACTAATTAACTAATGCAAACCTTAATGAAATGTTAATGCAAACTAGATCATCAGAATTAAGATGTTCTAAATGTAGGTTCACCAAAATGAAAGGAAGAAAATTATCATTACTTATGGTCTATGACATAGAACAAAAAAATTTGTCTCTCATTTAAGGAAACCCTAGAGATCTCAATCCAATGTAGAAAGGGGAAAGAGATATTGCAATAGGGTTTCCTAGGGTATTATTAGAAACTAAAGAGGGGTTCACCACCAAGTTAGGGATTGGAAAGACTAATGAAATGCAATACCTAACACTAAAACCTAATGCAATGCAAAACTTCACTAAATGACCTAGAAAATGAAACTGAAATATAGAATAAAAGATTGAGAATGAACAAAGGTGCACCTGGAAGAAGGATGAGGTCAAAAAAAGATCCAAAACCCTTAAATCTTGTTGTTTAATGCTCATTGGGACTCATACACCAGTTTGGGTGATTTAGTCCTAGACTGGGGTTTTTGGGTGGAAACAAGAATCTGACAATGCTAGATCTGAATCTCCTGAAATCTAGAAAAATCCTTGTACTAGGACTCATATGACATAAGTGGTGTATCAATCCCATTTATCTTTTTTAGAGGGTTAAGGCCTGATTCTACTCCCCTATCTCTTATCTTCCTTCCACACTTCATTTCTAGATTTGAAACCCTGATTTACAACCTATAGGTAACTTTTTGTGAAGATGATAACCTTGTGACAACTTGATGACCTTCTTCAACCTTGTAACCTAATCTTCAAAGGATCTTCAAGATCCAAGAAACCTAGATCTGCAATCACACATGTAGAGAGAGAGAGAGAAAAAAAAAACTTGTTGATTGTTAAGGAATAGGAGTTTTCCTTGGTCAAACCCCTTGTAGGTAATTAAACCAAATGATAAGACAATGAAATGAGGATATGAAACATGCAACATGGAACATGGAACATGAAACATGAATAGTGATACCTTGAATGATGTCTTGTAAATCTACAATCTAACATGAAGTGGTCATGAAGAATGTAGATTTAGATCTTCAAATGAGTGCAAAATAATATTTAGTCTTGGATCTTGAATGCTCCATCACAATAATTTATCAACAACATGCTTGATGCTTGATAACCTTGACATGATAATGGATCTTGAATTTATGCAAGAAATGATGAAGAATTATACCCTTAAATGCCTTAGAAATGATCTTGACTACTTTCTTGACAGCCTTGTGAAGTATTGGAATGCTTAACTTTGATTTCTTAGGATGATAACATGAATTCTTAGTGAAATAATGGTTTGATATCGTGTTTATATAGGAAATCCATCTAATGTACTATGTATTATATCCCAAAGGCCGACATACATAAAATTTGAGTTTGAAACCCTGATTTCTTGCTCAAAACCCTAAAAAGGGGTCAAATGGGAATTATATGCCACTTGTGGTGTATAGGTCCCATCTGGATAGGACTTATACATCCAAAGTGGTGTATGGGTCCCACCAAACCTTTTTGGATAGAGGGAATCTCGAGGAGTTAAAATATTAAGTATATTTAATGTCTATGTCGAGATTTTAGTTGAAATAAGCCTCGAGATGCATAATATAGGGCTTTAGGGACCTATTAATGATAATATGAAGGTCATAAATGCAAGAGGGCCCAAAAATAAAAGTGAAAGTGTAAATAAATATACTTACAACATTAATTTAAGGCAAAGTTAGGTCAATTTAGCAGCTTAAAAGGGCCCTAAATCCAATGTGAATGTAGAATTTATACATTACAACACTAGATCAAGGTGACATTAGGTCCATTTTAATGTTGACCACTCCCAGATTAAGTGTGAAATTGTAAACGACGATATTTTTCTACACTACAGGGATATTGAATCCAAGAAAAGTATATACATCTTGTCTAAGAAACAATGAAGGCTATGCTAAGATCTCATTAAAAAGCATGGTCAAACTTGCTCTCAACCAAATCAAAGTCAAATTACCCAAGGTAGTTCCATCCATCATACAATAAAATACCAAGAACAAGAAACCCAAGATAATCCTATCCATCATTCAATCACCCCCTTTTGTATGATGAGACACTTGATCACCATGAACATAGACAAGAAAATTGATCACAACAAGCATATTAGCAATCAAGTTACAAACGGTATTGATCACATTAATCATGGGGATAAATAATATATGATTGATCATATTGATCATATTATTGATAATTCTAGCACAATCATGAATGTAGAGAAAGTGAAAAAACCCTATCAACTTGGCCCTATTAGTGTGAATTGCCTCTTACCATTCATGTTCTCTTAAGTTAACTTAGGCACACCAATATTAATTATTGGTGGTTGTGTATTTAATACATTGTAACTATTTTTATCTCAGTTATCTTTCCTGTACCGACCTTCTCGTGCCTTTATAAGGCAATCTTTTGTACAATTATTTTTCATTTCAATTCATTGTTTTTCACTTTTGGTGAAATAGTCTCTCCGTGTGTTGTTTCTCTCTTTTGTGAAGGTGTTTTTTTGGTCTGCAGATGTTCCTGGAAGCCTACTTTAACAGGCCCAACCACCATTGTCTAATTTGGTCTTCTTATAGAGGAACATATTGAAAATTCCAATAATTCTTGTGTCTAAAGATGAATTCACATCTTATTTTTCAAGTAAAAATTATCTCATTGCAAGTCAAATATGTTAGATCACAAATATCAAGGCAAAGGATTAAGCCTTCACGAGTAAGGAATCTTGGAACCCATACATGTTAATATAAATCAAGGATTTCAGGGTATTAGCTATAGGTCTCATGATGAACATACTAAGGGTGTTATTGAAACTTCTAAAAATTCTAAGGAAACTTCTTCCAACATCCAAATTAGTTTCTCTCATTACTCCTACAAAAAACCTACTACCACCAACCCTTTTATCCATGCCACTATCCCTATCACCCTAATTGATCTTCCATCACCTAAATTCATTGACCAAAACCAAGGAAATCACACACCATTTGAATTATTCCAAAATGATGAAGTTGTCATGAAAGTCATGGGATTTTAAGATGTTATTTCCTCAAGGGATCACACAATGAAATTTAAAATCGATTTGGATACATTAGCATATGAATCAACAATCCTACAAATCAAGGATCATCATAATACAAAACATCACCATATAATATCAAATCATAATCAAGTAAAAGATAAAAACCACTCCAAAGGGCCATGTGGTTCCACCAATCAAAAAGGAAGAAAAAAATCAATTATATGGATCCCAAAGCAAAATGAAGCACCCAAATCTACACCTCCAAAACCCAATTCCAGTTTAAAACAAAAAAATCACATCTCCCATCCAAAATCCAATTCCAAAATCTAATGCAAATTGTAATATTCCAATCCTAAGCCATAAACTTCAAAATCCATTCCAATCCCTAAATCCCAAAACCTTAAATTCAAATGTGCAAAATCCATTTCGATCTCTAAATCCCAAAATCTTAAATCCAAAATATAAAACTTGTTTGGATCCCTAAATTTAAAAATATGAATTTAAGTTCAAAATATATCTAAATCCATATGAAATCAAAAAATCAAAGAATCTTTAAAGATCCTAAATTCTTTACAATCAAAACTCAAAATCTTGTTTTCAAAGATCCAAAATCCCCCATCCAATTCATTGAAAATCCAATTGTAGTATGCACCATGGTATGTGGCATTGTCAGCCTCAATTCTACTTGGTACCATGACATTTAATCACACCTTCACAACCCCATCTCTCCTTTGGTCTTGAGTGCATGCTTGGGAATGTTGTCTTCTAACATTTTTTCAAGGACATAAAGTTAGTCCAATTATATGGTTGACCAAGGAGAACTTGATCCTCACAATTCAACAACCTGCCCTAAGATATTTATAAATACTACAATCCTTGTTCATCTTTGAATATCAATAATCAAGCTAATACAAGTTTGCTAAATTTCATAGGTTGCTAGGTTGATCTTGCAAGTTATAGAGGGATCTTGTATATTAGGTCTTTCCTACGGTACTTGAGTTCGACCTTGAGGGGTGCAAATTCAACCCACAAACATTTTAGAGACTATACAAAACCTAAATCATTTGTCAAAAGGTGAGCATTTATTTTCTAAACCAAGACAATTACATTTTGTGACAATTATATTTTGATATTTATTTTTTCTTATATTTTGTAAAACTAAATGCTTCATTTGACGCCATTTAATTTCCAATATATTCATTTATTATAATTATCAATTCCTGAATAATTTTAAAATTAGATTAATCTAAGATATTGTATGTTAAATGAAGCCTATATTTCAGTATGTGTAAATAATATATATAAATGCTACTTCCTAATCTTTTTCCTAGTGTAAGACTCGTTTTTTATAAATTATAAAAAAATTAAGATACTAATACCAAAAATTTAAGATATGAACTTCTCAACCATAATGTATGCCCATCTATTATTAACCCCTTTTTTTTCAATGAAAATTAGTTTTAACATCAATTCAATTGAAATAAGTGAGAAAATTACAGTAAAATTTAAGCAAAGGTTTTTAAGTGTAGTAAACATTTGCATCACTAAAAATAATCGGCTATAAAACAATTTGATTGATCTTTTAAAAAATATATATGTTTTTTTTAGACTGTAGGAATCGGTAAACTTTTTTCACGTGATTGTGATCGTGATCGTGATCTGATTGGTGATGTTGGCATGACACACCCTCCGGTACTATGAAGACGGTGGGAAGACTAGACCTCATGACCTTGTGATCGTGATCATGATCGTGATCTGATCGGTAATGCTGGCATGACACGCCCTCCGGTACCACGGAGACGGTGGGAAGACTAGACCTCATGACCTCTTGCCTGCAACAAGATGCTTTAGCAACTCTACAGATCTTATTTTATTGCTTTGTTTTGTATAAAATATCACACATGCCCGACCTTTAACTTTCTCTTTCTCCTACTAAAAGGATAAGCGCTGTCCTTGATTTTTACAAGATAATGCCATGTCATCCTTCACCTTTTTCATACTCTTTGTGGTGGTGGAGGAGAAATTGGGAAAACATAAGACACAAGGCCATTAGGCTTAGGAGGAGGTGGGACTAGAGCCCCTCTTCTTCCAAGTTTTCTCACTTCCACACCACTCCTTCCACCCTCAAATGGCAACGTATTTGATGAACGACCTACAATTCTTCCACCTAATCTTGCTCAAAACCCACCTATATTAGGCAATATCCCCGGCGGTGAGCTACCCTTATCAACACCTGCAATGAAAACATGAAGCTAAGCATTACCATGCCATATATTTAAGTAAATGTAATAAAGATAAGTGCTAAGCATTCTGGTTGTGGGTTATTCTTTCAATGCCTCCTTAAACCATACTTATGAGATAGAAAGGCTTAAACAGCCAATACATTATTTATCTGGGGACCTGTTCCCCACTGTAAATAACGAGTTACGTACGGTCACTTTACAGGAAGCCCCCCTTAGATACTATGTTAATGCAAACACATAATCAGCTTACGATATTTAAGCTGCATTGTTTTTTATTTTGTGTGTTTATTCAATATTCTGGATCAATCTTTATGTTTCATCATCCGAAACCAGAAACCAGAAAGTAAGAGGAAAAATAAATAATAGATCATAAAATTCGATCAAACACTTTAAGAAAAACTCATAAATCAAATCCAAAAACAATGCATGCTACTATGCAGGCCTGGAATTTGACGGCCACCCCTATTTGTCATATGAAATTTTTTTACGGTTTGTTCATTTGAATGTGTCACTTTACGTTTTATGAAAATATTTAATTGTCAAAAAAAATTAAATATCAATCTCAAATCTATTCAAAAATAATTATATAAACTTAAAAATAATTTAATCCTTATTCAACTCATTATCTAAAATTTCAACATGCTCACCAATAAAGCACAAATGTTGTATTATATTGAAAAAAATCAAAACTCGAATCACTAATCACTGTAAGCAAAATGCGTTGAAAAAATAATGAAAATTCAAAAAATATTGGTAATTAGAAATAAATGTAAAAATCTTGAATTTATTGTTACAATTCACAAGAAGTTTCTAAATTCAGATAAAAAATAAATCTTGTTAAAATATTCAAAAAGTTAAAAAATAAATATTTTTATAATAAATATTATAAATCATATATATTAATATAAAGCAATGATAACTATTCGTAAAAATGTTAAAATCTTAAATTTATTGTTAAAAACATTTAAAAAATTAGAAAGAACTATATTTAATCTTGAAAAATTCTATTTTGAACAGATTTTGAATTAATAAATATATTTATAATAAATCATGTATATTAATATAAAGTGAAATTAGAAAATTATTTCAATTCTAAACTAATTTATATTTTTATCATAAACATTTTATATATATATATATATATATACTACAATATTTTTTTACAATTTAACAATAATTTTAAGTGTTATATTTACAGTTATATAAAAATATAGCAAGTCAAATGATACGATCTAATAAATTTTTAGGTTGTAATATACGGTCCAAAATACAAAAAACGGCCAAATAGACCATCAGGCCTGCTACTATGTTATTAATTCCTCTAGTTTTACTACCAAAAATATGAAAAGAAATGGAATTAAAATACCCTGTGTTGACGTGGACTTGTTCAAGAAGAAGATAAAAAGTAGGAGAAACAAAACACGCCATGATGCACTTACACTCTTGACACTAGAAAAATCCATCACACAAATTTTGTAACTGTGGGCTTTCCCAAGCAAACAATATTTTTATACCCACAAATTTTTTTGTAAGTCTTGAATCCTTAAACAGGGGTGTTAACCAGGTTGTTAATCGTCTAAATCCAAACCTACCTTCAAAACAAATCATCGAAATTGAGTTTAGTGAGATAGGGTTGGTGAAATTTGAGTGAATATATTTTTATAGCTTTAGTTTCACGCGCCTACGCAACCTAAAGATTCAATCTCAGCATTGAAATTTTACACTAAAAAAAGTCAATGTATAATTAGTGACTTAAAAATCATCCAGATACCATCAATGGCGTCATGATGGAGAATCTAAGCAAAAGTCACATGCTTTTGTCTCTCACCACCAAATCGAGCGTTGGAAGTACCAGGCAAGAGTTCCCAACCACTATAACAAAAGTAGAACATCCATAATACAAACTGCCAGGCAAGATTTCCCAACGACACTAACAAAAGTAGAACATCCACAATACAAACTGCCAAGAAAGAATGAGGAAACACCCACACAACTTGAGGAGAACAACAATAAATGTCCAAAAAACTACAGAACTTACTTTCCTCGGGCTAGGTTAAATGCCACCATTGAAAATGACTGTGAAAGGGGGCAACCAGGCATGATGTCAGTTTGTCCAAACAGTAAGAAATTGAAATCATATGCCAAGAATTAAAGAAACTAGAAATAATGAAAGGAATATACCTCTACATATCGCCCACATTGCCAAAACCAATAATAAATTCAAGGAACAATTCAACCGTGATGCCAAGTTAGAAAAAGACAAGAAAAAAATCTAGTCAAATTAGTAAGCTACTTTGGCAAGATTTAGGCTTTCATTATATCTTATAAATATAATCTATATCGATACATGTAACCTCCCAGCTAAAGGTTAACTCGGATAAATATTTGAATTGTCTCCTTTATGTAACATATCTTCATGCAATTATAACCCAAAGTAATGCATTTTAAAGAATAAATTGTATGGAACGCAACTGTTGTAGTATAATACAATGAATATTGATTTTAACACATAATTTCTATTGTATTTTTTGTAGTGGCCTTTTTTTATCTATAGTAGCTTTGTTTAAGTCCACAACACAACAACGGTTCTTAACATTATTTAAAAAGGTTTTAGAACACAAGCGATTTTTTTCTTTTGTAGCATTCTCAAAGCAAGCAATATAACATGAACAACAAACAGTAAACAACACACACATAACTAGAACAAAAAAACTGAAAATTTAAATCACTAATGCTTTTGGACTCAAGATTGCTCATGAATTTAGATCCTCCTACATTAGACATGCCAATTAAAAGAAAATGTGGAATGAGCTTGAGGCTTATGAATATTTATGAAATCCAAGACCATGATGATGTGCTTAGCAACCTTGGATGCGCTCATCCATGTTGCTTTGATATTTCCATACTAAATATTCTATATATTTGTTCCCCTTATCTTCTTGGTCACTTAGGAGTCTACCACTACCTAAGTTTTATCTCTTTCTCCAATATCTATCATATCCATTCTTATATTTGCAATTCTAAAATTGAATCTTCTCATTCCCTTATCCATCTCTCATAGTAATGGTACAAATCAAAAATATTGAGAATTACAAAAATGTCCACTCCTTCTAGAAGTTAAATCTTGTACATGCGTTGGATATAAAAAAATTTAAGAATATGCATGGTCCAATCTTTTTTCATTTTAACTTATTGTAGGTTCCTTGAGGAAACATTGCCTTTCACAAATGAGTTAAAACTAGATCTCCAACCTAAAATTCCTGCTCTCTCCTCTTAATATCAACATGTTATTTATATTTTGTGCTATATTATGATCTGAGTTCTTTCTTACTTCATTATGTAACTCTTGTATATATTCAACAAAATTATTTTCCATAACACTTCATCTTCTAAATTCTATAGTATGTCTCAATTCATCTACCCCTTTTTGGTTGTAGCCATACACAATTTGAAAAGGAATATTAGTTGCCCTCATATTAACTAAGTTGTAAGAAAATGTATCTTGTACCAATATTAAATCCCATTAATTTGGCTTCTTTCTAGTCAAGCATCTCAACAAATTCTTGAGGCTTCTATTGACAATCCCATTTGCACCTTCATTTTTAGATGATAGGTTGAAGTAAAACCCTAACTTAGTATCTAATTTCCTCCATGTACCCCTATCTATTATAATTACCTTTCTACAAAACAATGTAGCAATGTGTATAGTATCACTTGACTTCTTACATAAAATGATGTGTGTCATCTTTGATAACTTATCCACTTCAAAAAAATAGCCATTACCTCATTGAGTTCTTGATAATCCAAGAATTAAATTCATGTTCACATATTCCTATGATCTCTCTAGTATTGGTAATAAGTTTTTCAAATTTGTATAATTTTCTTCACATATACATTAATCTTTGATCAACAATAGCCTTCACACAACCATGCTAGTTTTTTATTTATTCCAAAATGTCTAGCAAGACTCCACTATGCTTTTTTTATTATTAAGTTTTCCCTCGTTGATCCTTGAGGCATGCACAATCGTTGTCTCTTAAACAACAAGCCCTATTGAATGAAAATTCTAGCTATGGAGTTCTATACCTTTCAATAAAATTCTGACATGTTTCCCATGTCTCTCTAAAATACAAATCTTCTTAGTATAATTCCCTCATGGAACCAAATATAGAAACATTTACCCTTATCTCATTCAATAAGATACCTCTAGTATGTAATGAATTAACTACTCTATTTGATCTACCATGCCTATAACTTTAGATAAATGAGTAAGTTTGAAGGAATTTAACTCACTTCATGTGATTTTGACTTAACTTATTACCTTGGCTATTAATAAATTGCAATGCGTAATGATCCATGTATAAAACAAACTCCTTGGATAGAAACTAGTGCACTTCTTTAGTGCTTGAGCAATAGTGTTGTGATATGGGGAAAAGGGATCTAAGGT
Organism: Sequoiadendron giganteum; assembly: GCA_007115665.2. Lineage (NCBI taxonomy): Eukaryota > Viridiplantae > Streptophyta > Pinopsida > Cupressales > Cupressaceae > Sequoiadendron > Sequoiadendron giganteum. Next base: position 158,556,233 of record CM021100.1, on the reverse strand, counting down.
CTAAACCACACCTCCTATATCACATTGGAAATGGGAGTAAAATTGATCTCAAACACCCACTTGGCTACTAAGCTCAATGGAAGAGCTAGAATGGTGTATAAGGGTTTTAATCCTTTTGTCGTATGGATAATGATTTAATTTGGTGTTAATTAATTGATCTAATTTGGTAAATATGCACCTAGGTTAACTATGAAAATGTAGAGAACTATTATGATTTTAGGAAAACACAAAACTAAAATCCATAAACAGAGTTCAAAGTAGAAGAGTGTAGGAACAAATGAATTTGGCATATAAATTTGAGCTTGGAATGGTTGGACAAGAGTGTTGGTGCCCTACAACTGGACGTGCAGACACTTAAATCAGAATTCAGATCTCAGTTGGTCTTTCTCTGTAGGTTCTTCTCCTTCAGACTCAATTTCAGAACTTCATCTATCATTGATAAACTCCACTTTCCCTAATTTTTTGACTTGTAAGACTCGAATGCTTGATTGAGCAATTAGATCTTCAATCCTTTTCCAATTTACTTTGAAGATCTGTAACCTTCACACAAGGAAGAGGGGAAAGGGTTGTATCGTATAGGGGCTTGCCTAAATGAAATCTTTTTTTGATATTTCTACCTCCACAATGGCTATGATGATGTAAAAGAGAGCTTACCCTCAGTCGGACAAAGGCTAAATGATAAAAAAGTGACAAATTGACGATTGTTGCAACGTACCACTCAAAATTGCATTCTTTGATGGATTGAACTCATTGCACTCATCACCTTCAAGGAGAATTGGATGCTTGATTTGAAGTCCTACAAGTGTTAATACTCACAAAAAAAATGGACATGAAACATAAACAAACTCACATGAAAACATGATGCTTGACTAAAATAATGCTACTATAATCCTACTAATTTTTCTCTTGTCTTCTTTTAGGATGCTCAATTATGATCTCAATTGCCTTCTCAAAATTTCTAGCATTCATTTGGTGAAAAAAACTTGTATTTATATGCAATTCTTTAATTTCCCACAAATAAATTACTGATAACTGAGAAGTGTTTTTGAATTTTTAAATGTTAAAATGTTGACACTAACATATTTAAATTTCAAGGCCAAAATAGGTTGGACATAGGTGATAGCACCCTAGTCTAGACCTATTTTGGGGCCTTAAGTATCATTAAATAAACATTAATTCCTTAATCCCAGTTCAACTTTTTATTTTCCAAAGATTATTATAGAATGAGCAGATTAAATACATAATTAGGTCCAAGCACATGAGTGGGAGCTAAACCTAGTGTGAAATTATCAATGGTGACAATTTGTGATGCTACAAGCATAATTTTATTAATCATAGACCAAATACTTCCTCTTATATTAATTTTTCTTCTCACTTAAATAAGCAATCCACTAACTTTCTTAGCTTAAAAATCCTTCAATTGATGTCCCACTTGCATGACAATCTACTTGAAACACATTATTGAAATTCAATAATGATAAAACTAGCTATTTGGTCATCTTTTACTTCAAAATTTAAAAAATCTTCTTTGTTTTAGTTGTGCACTAAAACTATTTCATACAACCCTTCATTGTTTTTGTGATAGGTGCATAAATGCTACTAATTGTTTTGATAGATTCCTATAGAAATTTGCTAAACTATAAAATCGTATTGATTCAAATTTGCTTTGGGGTAATGGTAATTCTACAATAGCTTTTATCTTTTTTGTTTCCATCTATAAACCTTCTTGGGAAACGACAAACCCCAAACACACTAATTCCTTCTTCATAAAATATTTTTTCAAGTTGATAAACAATTTCTCTTCCTTTATTTATTTATTTTGTAAAACTAACCTCAAATACATTAAAAAATCTTCCTGTCTTACTAAAAATAAAAATATCATCAAAATAAATAATTAAAAACTTACCAAGAAATTGTATTAACACTTAGTTCTCAACCTAATGAATGTGCTTGGTGCATCAATCAACCCAAATGGAATTACCAACCACTCATACAAAACCATCTCTCATTTTAAATGCGGTTTTCCATATGTCCTCTTCTCTAATCTAATTTTGGTGATACCTACCCTAAAAAATATTTTTTTATGAGGTATTTAGCTCCACTTAGATAATCTATTAAATCATCCATCTGGAGCAATGAAAACTTTTACCCATAAGAGAAGACATGGCATATATGTTGGAGTTGAGAAGATACAACCTCATAGGAGCCCAAAGATCTTTGCAAGCAAATAACCTGTTACAAGGAGAAGCAAAGAGAAGCAACAAAGGAAATGCTCAAGAATGTGGAGCAATGTATTCACCTGAAAATATAAAATGAATTAAGATACAAAATATAGTTTTCAACTACATATAGATGAAAACCCTAAAAAGGAAAACCCTAGGCTTGCACAATAATAATTAATAAAGTAATTAATTATTATGCACCTAATGTTGGCTTAAGTGAAAAGAGGTAAAAAATAACTTTACGTAATTAAACAAATATTGTTTAATTAATAAAGTAAATACCCAATTACTCTAACACCCCCCCTTAAGCTAGACTTAGGGAGAAGCTAAAATCTAGAAGAGCTACTGAAAGCAAAAGCAATGGGTCCCGGCAACAAGGCCTGATCAGGTACCCATGTACAAAATTAATACAAACTAAATGAAATGGGGTAAAGGAGAAAACCCAGTGGGAACAAAACTCCTCCCCAAAATAGAATGCAAGGAAGGAATGCAATGCACTAATGAAAGAAGGATAGGAGGTGGATAACATTATACCCCCATAAACAACTTCTATCATATAAGTACATATACAATGGTCTCCATAGGAGAGATAGAAAGAGAGAAGAAGGCCCCCCCACAATGAAGAAACTCCTGTCACATTGGTAGATGTCTGATGTAGAATCCAAAAGGAGATCCTGAAGTGGCAAATGATATTCCTCCCCTTGGGAAGAAACGGATCCAAAGGACGATGTCGAAGAAACCCTGTGAAGAATGATGAACCAATCTGTCTCAAGATGTGTGCCATGATAAGATGCTGAAGAGTCTCACTGTCTGAACAGAAACAAATAATGTCAAATCCAAACTGATGTGGAGAATACTGAAATGCAACCTCTGAATGCACGGATAATGGTGGGAAAATAGTGATAACTTGACTGTCAAGGTAGAGGAGATGAATGTTCTCAAAATAATCCTCCAAATCTACAATATAGAACTCCACAAACAAGAAAGATATGTTTGCAACATAAGAGTCCAAAGTAGCTATGTCTGGAAGATGTATGATTCCCTGCTGCACTGAATCAATAACAACAGGAGATGCTGATGAAGTCTCAGTCTGAACAGTAGGAACTGTGAGACAAACCTCTGATCCATCGAAACATGTAAGGGTGTCTAAATACTCAAGCTCCTCTAAAGTATCATGATCAAAGGGTGTATTCTCTCTCCAAGCAATGGGTAAGAGACAATCTGAAGCAGGATCCTCTGGGAATGGAGAGAGAATTGGGTCTTCATAGATCTCTCAAAGATGTGTCCAAAGTGGGTGAGGACAATCAATGTCCGATATAGCCAACACAGTGTCATGATCAACACTAGACAATATAAGTCCTACTATGTGATTTATAATGATATCCCATGCTAATTTTCCCTCTAAAGTTGCTGGTTCAAGTATGAGATCATACAAATAAGGCAAAATATTAAGCCACCTACAATGTGTAAGTATACCCTTTGCCCATTACTCATAATTATCCCGTTTCAGAATTACAACTGAAGGGTGAGTAGAAAAACCCATGATAACTCTCCAAATAAAAAAAAAACTAAGAAATCTGACCTTACAGCATTTAGATCAAATTAATATAACTCATTCCACGCAAACAAAACCCATGGAGTCAGAATGACCAAGTAATTGAGCAAAGTGTAAAAACACACAAAGCTGAATAAAAAATACCTGGTAAATATTCTGATAAAATAGACTATAGATCTGGAAAGAGCACTGTAACACCTTTCCAACGCCTATTCGTTTGCGCAAAATAGACACCCTGGCCAAAAGTTATGAATTTTTCAAAAACTGAATTTAGCTTGCAGGAAACGAATTTTCTAGCAAAAAACGTTTATTTCTAACTTGATTTCTGGAAAATCTACTCATTGTTTGTAGACAAAAATAAAAATCCAGAAATATTTTGATGCTAGAAACAAAACCCAGAAATTGTTTCTTGATCTAACAAACAAAATACGAGAAAATGATTTTTTTTTACTTTCAGTCAAGAAAAAAATGATGCGCGCCATTTTTTCAACAATAATTTTCTCCATATCTGTGCAAGATATGCAAAATCTAAAAGATACCCAGTTCAGATTTCGACAGTGGCTACAAAACTAAGAAATCATTTTTCCTACAAATGAGTGAAAACTAACTTTTTGAAGCAAAAAAGATGACAACTCCAATAAAAAACGGCTTGCAACAAACCTTTGTAGTTCCAAAAATCTTCAAAACAAGAACAAGCAGCTGCAGATCTGAAGCTCTGATACCATGTTGGAATTGAGAAGATACAACTTCATAGGAGCCCAAAGATCTTTGCAAGCAAATAACCTGTTACAAGGAGAAGCAAAGAGAAGCAACAAAGGAAATGCTCAAGAATGTGGAGCAATGTATTCACCTGAAAATGTAAAATGAATTAAGATACAAAAGATAGTTTTCAACTACATATAGATGAAAACCCTAAAAAGGAAAACTCTAAGCTTGCACAATAATAATTAATAAAGTAATTAATTATTATGCACCTAATGTTAGCTTAAGTGAAAAGAGGTAAAAGAGAACTTTACGTAATTAAACAAATATTGTTTAATTAATAAAGTAAATACCCAATTACTCTAACAATATAAGAGAAAACATGGCATATAAGATATAGAGGAAGATACGTGAAATATACCAAACTAAGAGTTTGTCTAACAAGTTGTATCTCAAAAGATGTTTATATTCATTAAAGATGAAGGATGGTGATTCTATTGCTAAACATTTGAATGCTTTTAATTTGATTATAAGTCAGCTTGCATCTATTGATGTTAAAATAGAAGATGGGGATAGCTTCATTTTATTGATTTTCTCTTTGCTGAAATGTTGGGAAAATTTAATTGTTGCTATAACAAGTGGTGGTGGAGAACCTAAGATGGATAATATTATTCCTATACTTCTTTTAGAGGAGATGAGGAGAAAGACCATACATAGTGGCTCCCAAGATGCTTTGCATGTGCGAGGTAGGTCCAGGGAGAAAAGGCCTAAAGGGGATAAGCAGAAGGATAAGTCTAAAGGACAATCTAAGACCACTGGAAAGAGCAAAGTGAAGTGTTGGAACTATGGTAAACCGGGACATGTGAAGAAGGAATGTAGAAACAAGAAAAATAATGTAAATTCCTCCATGGAAAATTCCTCTGATAATCATGATTTTGATGCTTTGATTATTTCAGCTAACAAAGTTTGTAATGATGCTTGGCTTATTGATTCAGGTGCTTCCTTCCATATGACTCCTCATAAGGAGTGATTTTCTGTATACAAAGAATATGATGAAGGAGAGGTCTTCATGGGTAATGATAGCTCACAAAATATTATCGGTAAAGGAAAGGTAAAGTTGTGTTTCAGTGATGGGAGGGTTAAAATCCTTGATGATGTTTTACGTATTCCAAGACTTACAAAAATTTTAATTTTGGTTTCCAAGTTGAATGATTTTAGAATACATGTGACATTTGACAAGTCTAGTTGCAGGATTGTAAGGGGAAGTTTGGTGTTTGCTAAAGGATCTTGGATAGGGAATTTTTTTATGCTACATGCCTCTACTTTTTGTAATTCCTCTTTTGTAACTAACACTGAAAATGTGTGTATGTTGTGGCACCATAGATTGGGTCCCATTGGTGAAAATGGTCTGAGGACCATACTTGATAAGAAAATAGTAGACGGTATTTCTGATTATTTTGTTGGTAAAAATGATTTTTGTGAGGATTGTGTGTTTAGTAAACAAAAAAGATCATCATTTCCTAAAGGAACTAATAAAGTTGATGGAATGTTAGAACTAATTCGTTCGGATATGTGGTCCAGTGGATACAGATTCTTTGAGTAGATCTCGTTATTATGTTTCCTTCATTGATGATTACTCAAGATATACTTGGATTTATTTTATGCATACAAAATATGAATTTTTCACCAAATTTAAGGAATTTAAGGCATCGGTTGAAAAGAAAAAAGATTATAAGATAAAAGTATTGAGATCTAACAATGGGGGTGAATATTGTTCTAAGGAATTTGATGATTTTTTCAAACATGCAAGAATTGTTAGGAAAAAGACTACACCTTACACACCCCAAAAAATGGGGTCGCCGAAAGAATGAACCGTACATTAATGGAAAGAGATAGGAGCATGTTAAGTAGTGCTAAGTTGGATAAATGCTTTTAGGAATAAGTTTTTGGTACTGATTTTTATTTAATTAATAGATCTCCTTGTAAAGCTCTTGTTGTAAAACACCTTATGAAATGTGGTTGGGTAAAAATAATTCAGTTTCACATTTAAGGGTTTTTGGTTGTGAGGCTTTTGTTCATGTGCCTAAAGAGAAGCGGTCTAAATTGGATCCCAAATCTTGGAAATGCATCTTTGTAGGTTATGGTGAAAATGTTAAAGGTTATAAACTTTGGAATCCACTAACACGAAATATGATACTTTCTAGAGATGTAATTTTCAGGGAATTTAGAGCTAACTTTGAAGATGAGCAACCAAAGGAAAATTCAAAAACAGTGCATTTTGAGACTAAGCAAGAAGATGCACATGTGGAAGAACAGAGACATGCATAAGAAGAGGAAGAAGAAGAAGAGAGTTCTGAAGAATATGTTGTAACAAAAGATGTTGAAAACAATGAGGATGTACATGAGGAGGAACCTCTTACTCCACCTTTGAGAAGGTCCACTAGACAACGAAATCTAGTTGACAGGTATAGCCCACCTGATTTTCATTGTAAATTTTCTTTGTTATGTACTAATGATGAATCTAGATCTTTCAGGGAGGCTCTCTCTTTAGAAGAATGTGAGTCTTGGATGCAGGCCATGCAGGATGAGATGAAGTCCTTGAATAGATGTGACATCTAGGATCTTGTTAGTTTTCCCAAAGGAAGAAAGGCCACTGGTTTTAAGTGGGTATAGAAAAAGAAGTTTGGTGCAAACAGTAAGTTGGAAAGTTACAAGACCAAATTAGTGGAAAAGGGCTACTCCCAAAGAGAGGGAGTTGATTTTGGTGAAATATTCTCTCTTGTTGCTAAATTAACTTCTATTAGATTCCTTTTATCCATTGTTGTTGCTTATGATTTAGAAATAGAACAAATGGATGTTAAAATTGCTTTCTTGCATGGAGATTTGAGGAAGAAATTTATATGCAACAACCTAACAGTTTTGATGTGAAAGGAAAAGAACACTTCATTTGTAGGTTAAAATGGTCTCTATATGGTTTTAAACAGTCACCTAGGATGTGGTACCAGAAGTTTGATGCCTTTGCATTAAAGTTGGGTTTTGCTAAAAGTCAAGAGGATCACTATGTTTATTTTAAAGTTATTGATTATCATATATTGATTATTATCTTATATGTAGATGATATGTTGTTCATTGGTAACAATAAGGCAATCATCTTAGGTAACTTAAAACTCAACTTTCTAGCACATTTGATATGAAAGATTTAGGGGCTGCTAAATATATTCTTGGGATGAAAATCATTAGGGATCGAGTTCACAAAAATATTTGGTTAAGTCAAAGTAATTATGTTGAGAATATTTTGTAGAGGTTTAATATGCAGGACTGTAAACCAGTAAATATTCCATTTCCTATTGGTACTAAGTTAAGTTTAGACATGTGTCCTAAATGGGATGATGATATTGATGAAATTTCTAATGTTCCTTATGCTAGTGATGTTGATAGTTTAATGTATGCAATGGTTTGTACTAGACCAAATATAGCCCAAGCAATGGGAGTTCTAAGTAGGTTTATGTCTAACCCTGGTAAAGAACATTGCACTTTTGTTAAAAGCGTATTTACATATTTGTGAGGCACTTCTAATTACTGTTTGGTTTATCATGGTACTGATAATGTTGATAATTCATTGGACATACAAGGTTTTTTTTATACAGATTAGGTAGGTGACTTGGACAATCGAAGGTCCACTAGTGGCTATGTGTTTATATTATTTGGAGGTGCAGTGAATTGGATGAGTAAAAGACAACCTACAGTTACTTTGTCTACCAGTGAAGCAGAGTATATGGCTACTACACATGCCTCTAAGGAGATGGTTTGGTTACAAAGACTTGGTAATGGTATTGGTTTTGATTGCAGGATAGTGACAATCGGATGTGATAGTCAGAGTGCCATATGTTTGGCTAAAATCCTATGTATCATGCTCGTACTAAGAATGTTGATGTTCAATATCACTATGTACAAGAAATGGTTGAGAATGGACAGGTCTTGATTAAAAAGGTTGACGCTTTAGATAATGTTGTAGATTCTCTTACGAAGCCAATCACCAAATATAAGTTCTCTTGGTGCAAGAAGACCATGGGCCCTGATCATTGTACTTGATTATATTTAATTGTATCTCTATGGGTGTAATTTACAATGTATGACGTCAAGTGGGAGAATGTTAGGATTTAGGTGTCATCAACCTTGTAAATCCTTTAATTAATTATTATCTTAAAGTGTTTTGTACATTTACCCATAAGAGGTGAAATTGTTTGACCAACAGTGGTGAAAGAGACAATGTAAATGCAGTGTTACCATTACTGTTTGTCCTTTTGGAAAAGGACAAAATAGATAGGCGTCCCACTTTGGAATCTTCTAGAATGAGGTTGTTGGGTCAAAATAGGGTGTTGTAAGAGCATCTATGACATGTATGAAAGTTTTCATAAGATACTATGATAGTATGACATATTCCTTATGACAGAATATGCTATTTTTGGACCCCAGGCGCCCATGCAAGAGAGATGCCTTATGAAAGTTGTAAGAACATTTGTAAGAGGTTATTTTTGGTATTTTTGACCGTTTCAAGGAGGGAGGTGTGGTTTTTTCGTAGGTGGTATTGCTGCCTATTTTTTGGTGAAAACATGGTGGTTTTCATCCTCACAAATCTCTTTAAATTGGGGTCTTGAGCTAGAGTTATTCAATTCAGTTTTGTAGGTTTGCAGGGTAATAGGGTGTTGTCGGATTTTATAGAGATTGATAAGAGAAGTCTAATATTTTTGAATTTAATATCACAAATTATTAGTAAGATACTTTACTTTCTTTCAGTGGTGGAATTTTTTTCCCTTCGTGGTTTCTCCACGTAAATATTTCATTGCATATGTTATGATTCTTCTATTTCTCGCTCTCATTATTTCTTCACACTAAGGCTAAAGGTTAATCTACATATTTCAGATTTGTATTCACTTATTTAAGTTCATATTGCAAGCTTTCTTCACCTTGATAATCAACATTTGGTATCAAAGCTAACGGATATGTAAAGGAAGGGATGATTTCCTTTTAAAGTGTTGAAGGTTTTTTGTTGTAGTGGCAGCTTTTGTGTTGCGGGTTTTTCCTATTTGTGAAGATTGCATACCATGGCCTCCACCTCTCATCAAGATATTGAGAATTTCAATAGAACTAGTTACGAGATGTGGATGTTGAAAGTGGAGGATCTCCTTGAGGAGAGAAATCAGTGGCTACTAGTTTTAGTTGATAAGAAGCCATCTACTTCATCCATATCAGATGAAGATTGCAAGAAATTAGACAAGAAGGCTTGAGGTAACATTTGGTTGTTTCTCATTAACTCTGTCCTCCTGAATGTCTCTTTAGAAGACATGGCATACAAGCTTTGGAGGAAGATAGGTGAAATTTACCAAATTAAGAGTTTTTCTAATGAGTTGTATCTCAAAAGGTGTTTATATTCATTAAAGATGAAGGATGGTGATTCTATAGTTGAAAATTTGAATGCTTTTAATTTGATTATAAGTAAGCTTGCATCTATTGATTTTAAAATAGAAGATGAGGATAAATGTATTTTATTGATTTGCTCTTTGCTGAAATCTTGGGAAAATTTAATTGTTGCTATAACAAGTGGTGGTGCAAAACCTAAGATGGATAATATTAATCCTATACTTCTTTTAGAGGAGATGAGGAGAAAGACCATATATAGTGGCTCCCAAGATGCCTTGCATGTGTGAGGTAGGTCCAAGGAGAAAGGGCCTAAAGGGGATAAGAAGAAGGATAAGTCTAAAGGACGATCTAAGACCACTAGAAAGAGCAAAGTGAAGTGTTGGAACTGTGGTAAACGGGGACATGTGAAGGAATGTAGAAACAAGAAAATTAATGTAGATTCCTCCACAGAAAATTCCTCTAATAATGGTGATTTTGATGCTTTGATTATTTTAGCTAACACAGTTTGTAATGATGCTTGGCTTATTGACTCGGGTGCTTCCTTCCATATGACTCCTCATAAAGAGTGGTTTTCTCCATACAAATAATATTATGGAGGAGAGGTCTTTACGGGTGATGATAGCTCACAAAATATTATCAATAAAAGAAAGGTAAAGTTGTGTTTCAGTAATGGGAGGGTTAAAATCCTTGATGATGTTTTACATATTCCGAGACTTGCAAAAATTTTAATTTTGGTTTCCAAGTTAAATGATTCTGGAATGCATGTGACATTTGACAAGTTTGGTTGTAGGATGGTAAGGGGACATTTGGTGGTTGCTAAAGTATCTCATAAAGGGAATTTTTTTACGCTACAAGCCTTTAGTTTTTGTAATTCCTCTTTTGTAACTAGCACTTAAAATGCATGTATGATGTGGCACCATAGATTGGGTCGCATTGGTGAAAAAGGTCTTAGGACCATAATTGATAAGAAAATAGTAGACAGTATTTCTGATTATTTTGTTGGTAAAAATTATTTATGTGAGGATTGTGTGTTTGGTAAACAAAACAAATCATCATTTCCTAAAGGAACTAATAAAGCTAATGGATTGTTAGGACTAATTCATTCAGATGTATAAGGTCCAGCGGATACAAATTCTTTGAGTATATCTTGTTATTATGTTTCCATCATCGATGATTACTCAAGATATACTTGGATTTATTTTATGCATACAAAATCTGAAGTTTTCACCAAATTTAAGGAATTTAAGGCATTGTTGAAAAGAAAAAAGATTATAAGATAAAATTATTGAGATCTAACAATGGGAGTGAATATTGTTCTAAGGAATTTGGTGAGTTTTCCAAACATGCAAGAATTGTTAGGAAAAAGACACCTTACACACCCCAACAAAAAGGGGTAGCAAAAATAATGAACCATACATTAATGGAAAGAGCTAGGAGCATGTTAAGTAGTGCTAAGTTAAATAAATGCTTTTGGGTAGAAGTTGTTGGTACTGCTTGTTATTTAATTAATAGATCTCCTTGTAACACTCTTCTTGATAAAACACCTTATGAAATGTGGCTGGGTAAAAATCCTTCAGTTTCACATTTAAGGGTCTTTGGTTGTGAGGCTTGTGTTCATGTGCCTAAAGAGAAGCAGTCTAAATTGAATCCTAAATCTCAAAAATGTATCTTTGTAGGTTATGGCGAAAATCTTAAAGGTTATAAACTTTGGAATCCACTAACATGAAATATTATATTTTCTAGAGATGTAATTTTCAAGGAATCTAGAGCTAACTTTGAAGATGAGCAACCAAAGGAAAAGTCAAAAATAGTGCATTTTGAAACTAAGCAAGAAGATGCACATGTGGAAGAACATAGAGATGAACAAGAAGATGGAGAAGAAGAAGAGAGTTATCAAGAATATGTTGTAATAGAAGAAGTTGAAAACAATGAGGATGAACATGAGGAGGAACCTGTTAATCCACCTTTGAGAAGGTCCATAAGACAACAAAATCTAGTTGACAGGTATAGCCCACCTGATTTTCGTTGTAAATTTGCTTTGTTATGTATTGATGATGAACCTAGATCTTTTAGGGAGGCTCTCTCTTCAGAAGAATGTGAGTCTTGGATGCAAGCCATGTAGGATGAGATGATGTCCTTGAACAACTGTGACACCTGGGATCTTGTTAGTTTCCCCAAAGGAAGAAAGGCCATTGGTTGTAAGTGGGTATATAAAACGAAGTTTGGTGCAAACGGTAAGTTGGAATGGTACAAGGCCAGATTAGTGGCAAAGGGCTACTCCCAAATAGAGGGAGTTGATTTTGGTGAAACATTCTCTCTTGTTGCTAAGTTAGCTTCTATTAGATTCCTTTTATCCATTACTGCTGCTTATGATTTAGAAATAGAACAAATGAATGTTAAAACTGTTTTCTTCTATGGGGATCTTGAGGAAGAAATTTATATGCAACAGCCTGACAATTTTGTTGTGAAAGGAAAAGAACACTTGGTTTGCAAGTTAAAATGGTCTCTATATGGTTTAAAACAGTCACCTAGGATGTGATACTAGAATTTTGATGTCTTTGCATTAAAGTTAGGTTTTGTTAGAAGTGAAGAGGATCATTGTGCTTATTTTAAATTTATATATGATCAGATACTGATTATTGTCTTATATGTGGATGATATGTTGTTCATTGGTAACAATAAGGCAATGATTAGGGAACTTAAAACTCGACTTTCTGGACATTTGATATGAAAGATTTAGGGACTGCTAAATATATTCTTGGAATGGAAATCATTAGGGATCGAGTTCACATAAATATTTGGTTAAGTCAGAGTAAGTACGTTAACACTATTTTGCAAAGGTTTAATATGCAGGATTGTAAACTAGTAAATATTCCATTTCCTGTTGGTACTAAGTTTAAACATGTGTCCTGAATCGGATGATGATATTGATGAAATGTTTAATTTTCCTTATGCTAGTGTTGTTAGTAGTTTAATGTATGCAATGGTTTGTACTAGACCAGATATAGCCCCAACCGTGGGAGTTCTAAGTAGGTTTATGTCAAACCTTGGTAAAGAACATTGCACTTTTGTTGAAAGGGTATTTAGATATTTGTGAGGCACTTTTGATTATTGTTTGGTTTATCATGGTACTAATAATGTTGATAAGTCATTGGACATGCAAGATTTTGTTGATGCAGATTGGGCAGGTGAATTGGATAGTTGAAGGTCTATTAGTGGCTATGTGTTTACTTTGTTTGGAGGTGCAGTGAGTTGGATGAGTAAAAGACAACCTACAGTTGCTTTGACTACCACTGAAGCAGAGTATATGGCTACTACACATGCCTCTAAGGATATGGTTTGGTTACATAGAGTTGGTAATGGTATTGGTTTTGATCGCAGGATAGTGAAGATCGGATTTAATAGTCAAAGTGCCATAAGTTTGGCTAAAACTTCTATGTATCATGCCTGTACTAAGCATGTTGATGTTCAATATCACTTTGTGTGAGAAATTGTTGAGAATGGATAGGTCTTGATTGTTAAGGTTGACACTTTGGATAATGTTACAGATTATCTTACAAAGCCAGTCACCATGGATAAGTTCTCTTGGTGCAGGAAGGCCATGGGCCTTGATCATTTTACTTGATTTTATGTAATTGTATCTCTATGGGTGTAATTTACAATGTATGATTTCAAGTGGGGGAATGTTAGAATTTAGGTTCCATCAACCTTGTAAATCCTTTAATTAATTATTCTCCTAAAGTGTTTTGTACATTTACCCATAAGACGTGAAACTATTTTACCAACAGTGGTGAAAGAGATAATGTAAATGCAGTGTTAGCATTACCATTTGTCCTTTTGGAAAAGGACAAAATAGATAGGCGTCCCACTTTGTAATCTTCTAGAATGAGGTTTTTGGGTCAAAATAGGGGGTTGTAAGAGCATCTATGACATGTATGATAGTTTTCATAAGATGATATGATAGTATGATAGATTCCCTATGACAGAATATGCTATTTTTGGACCCATGTGCCCATGCAAGAGAGATGCCTTATGACAATCGTAAGAGCATATGTAAGAGGTTATTTTTGTTATTTTTGACCATTTCAAGGAGGGATGCGTGGGGTTTTTCTAGGTGGTATTTCTGCCTATTGTTTGGTGAAACCATGGTGGTTTTCATCCTCACAAATCTCTTTAGATTGGGGCCTTGAGCTAGAGTTATTCAATTTAGTTTTGCAGGTTTGCAGGGTAACAGGGTGCTACCTGATTTTATAAATATTGATAAGAGAAATTTATTGTTGCATGTAATATCTCATATTATTAGTAATATACTTGCCTCTCTTTCAATGGTGGAGTTTTTTCCCTTCGGGATTTCTCCATGTAAAGTTGTTGTTGCATGTGTTATGATTCTTCTATTTCTCTCTCTCATTCTTTCTTCACACTAAGGCTAAAGGTTAATCTACATATTTCATATTTGTGTTCACTTATTTAAGTTCATATTGCAAGCTTTCTTCACCTTGATAATCAACAATCTTGAAATGGGACACCACACTTTGTGTAGAGCAATATTTTACTAGGAATTTGTATGTACTATTAGAAAAATGTGTTGCATGTATGTAGGGGATCACGTAAAGACATGTCATCTTGAGCACAAGAATTAAATTTAGGGTCATATGGATTTTCCCTTGGAGGTTGTAAAGACTCTTAGATCTATAGTCAAACTTGGGAAAACCTTAAAAATATCACTTAGGTGCATAGATTATAAAAATTATAATTTTCTTATTAGTCGTTCTATATATCATGCTTGGTAAATGATACTAAAAATGAGTTGCTATAAGACAAGTTACACTATTAGATCTCCCCATTGTTGAAGAGTGTTGATCTCTTTTTAGTTTTGGTTGACATTGCATGATGGATAGGGATGTATGGTTGTGAAGTTGTTGCATTTTTCATAGGTTGGAGAGAATGTTCTAGAGGTGACAAATTATCTTCTATCTTAAATATCTTCTATTTCTATTAATAGAGCATTAATACTCTAATATTGTATCATAATAGTTTTTTTGTTGATAAACATTTTAGGTGTAATTTGGAGGCTAGTTTTTTCTTAAAATATTTTTCCCATGTTATGTACTTATTTCTCTATTGTAATGCATTGATTTTGTTATATCTTGCAAGTATACATATGCTAGATTAATATGATTTCCTTCAATTAGTAATAATGTTAACTTGTTGAGGGTCAATACCTCTACCAATTTTTTTACATTTGGTATTAGAGTTCATTTTACCTTGGAGGATTCATGGGAGGAAGGTTTATTCTTGTATTAATATTGGCTACCAATGAGAGTATCTTTTATAGGTTTAATTGTTTTCATGTATAGGTAAAAGGAAAGCATCTCAAGAAAATAAATGAGATTGAAAATTTTATAACGAGTGGATTTTTGATACTCTGACATGCAAAGGTTGTGGAGTTGGTCTTCTAGTGACCCAAAATATTTTAGGTCAACTCTTAAATACTTGGTTATGTAGAGATCATGGAATTAATATTTTGGTGACTTGGAAGCTCCTAAAATGGCCACTAGATTCTTGGTTGCATAGAGGTTATGGATTTGATCTTTTGGTAATGTCGAGCTCCTAAGCAACCCTTGGAAACATGTTGTGGATTCATATTTTTGATCAATTGGTTTCAGATTTGTGATAATTTATTCCATCAAAATAGTGAATCCATGATCCGCATTTATGGGTATTTTGCATGTTTTAACATTAATTCAATTGAAAATAAGTAATATATAGTCTATGTTAATATAGTTTTGATATTTAATGATTGTGTTCTAGGTCATTTAATATTAGTTGTCTCATGACATAGGATTATAACACTTGTCATGATCTTGTCCAAACCTATGTCTCACCTTGGCTATATAACCAGTTGGTCTCATGTAACAATCATATCATCATAATCTATCATTTGTATTCCTTGATATAATAATATTATTCTCTCATAGATTACCTCTTGTGCTTTCATGAAGTTCTTAGATCTTGGGTGGCTATAATCTTCAGCCAAATCTTACATGGTGTAGAGTATTCTATACCAACTCTTATAGTCAACCCAAATGGCCTTACCAACCACTCATACAAAACCATCTTTCATATTAAATATGGGTTTCCACATGTCACATTCTCTTATCCGAATTTGGTGACACCCACCCTTCAAATTATTTTTTATGAAGTATTTAGCTCCACTTAAACAATCTATTAAATCGTCCATTTAAAGTAACGAAAATTTGTACTTTATTATTAGCTTATTGATGACCATTGAATCTATGCATGCATAACAATCTATATTCCTTTGAGGTTCTATTATTTAACACATGATATTAAACTTCCCCTTATTACTTGTCGTTAACTAGCAACTCTTAGACTTGCTTTCTCATCTCCTTATTTTCCATGGGTATCATTCTATGCATTGCCTTGGTAAATTAACTACTAGAGTTAAATCCATATTGAGAGTAATGATTATCATAAGTGACAACCCATTTAAAATTTTATTTTTAGAATATTTTAGAATAATCCTTCAATATTTCTTTTACTTCTAATAGAGCTTCATCAATTTTATCTATTGTGCTAACCTCCATAGGCTTAAAAATAAAAACATAACATGTCTTCTCACTTGTCTCCTTTAAAAATTGTTTTCTAGAAATCAAACACACTTTTGGAATACTATCCACTTTTTCCCCTTTGGCCTTCAATGGACTCGACACAAATTATTTTAAATCATCCTTCAATATGGTATGTGTTTTCATTCTACCATCATGAACAAAGTTCTTGTCAAACCACTATAGTCTTTAGGCCATGACAAGCATCCATGGGCATAATATCATACACATAGCTTCATCCTTATATGCACTCATTTTAAAATTAACCATATATTTCTCACTTACCAAGATTTTACTTCCTCTCTATAGCCATGAAACCTTGTACTAGTTTGGGTGTTTATTCTTTTTCAACTTAAGCATCTCTACCATTTCTTGAGATACTAAGTTATTGATACTCTTGGTGTCCAACCTTGAATCATTTTCCTTTGGATTTATATAGTTCTACATAAATTTCTACTTTGTATCAACTCATGTTCTTCCTTATTAGGTTTCAACAACACTCTTTTAATCATCAATGACTCTCCTCAAGCTTAGCTTTTTCTATAAACCTAAGTGAATCTACAATTTCGTCTACATTTGCAGCTTGATTTCTTGTATTATTTACTCTCCATTATTCTTTTGTACTAATAGACACGC
Organism: Sequoiadendron giganteum; assembly: GCA_007115665.2. Lineage (NCBI taxonomy): Eukaryota > Viridiplantae > Streptophyta > Pinopsida > Cupressales > Cupressaceae > Sequoiadendron > Sequoiadendron giganteum. The sequence continues at coordinate 158,539,068 of CM021100.1, read as the reverse complement.
AAATGTGGCATGACCAATGTCTCAACATTTAAATAACATGCCAATAAATTTGTTAGTGTAATTAATATTTAATTACACTTGCATAACTTTACTTAGGTTTTGCTTAGGTAATAATTAGTTTACTTAATTAATAAGTAAGCTTTATTTAGTTGAGGTGTTTTTAGGTCAACATTAGGGTTGCATACATTGCTTTTATAAAGCAATTCTCTTATCGTAATTTCTTAATTCTGAATAATATCAATTTGCACATTTCATGCAAAGCTCTGCTTTTTTATTATTTTTCTCTTATGTGGAAGGTGTTTAGGTTTGCATGTCTGATCTTGGTTTCTAACATGGTATGAGAGCCTTGACATGCAGCCCCTTCTCAAATTTTGGAGAAAATCATTCCAGAGTTCATTCGGGGTTCCTTAAGGATTTTATGCCTTGACTTCATCTATGCGGTGTTTTGGATCAGATTGGGCTTCATCATTGGATTCAGAGTGCTGGAAAACGTCAGGATTGACTTTCATTTTACTAATTTTGGTCATCGTTGAAGAAATCTATGAGGGTTTCAAACTCGATGATTTTTGGGAAGCTCTGGAGGTAGCTGATTTTTCAGAGCATTTTGGGCACAAACGGAGGCCACCATGACATTCGCAGTGGCCAAAAACCCTAAGAATGCCCTTTGTTTCATCAATTTTGGAGCAGTTGATCCGAGAGGCAAAACAAATTGCCAGGGAGGCCGTACGGCCTCCCTTTGTACGCGTTTCGAGGCAGATTTCAAAAAAAAATTATAAAAAAATATATATAAAGTAGCACTTTTAAAAAGAGATGCCCACATAAATCAGGGCGTTGTCCGGGCACCACCCAGCGGCCACCGGTGCGCCGCCTGCACTCAACCTCCACCCACCTCCGCCGCCAGTTCGCTCTCAGCCCCCGCGGGCCCGGTCAGCACCAACGTCGGTCATATGGGGGACCGGGCGCTATGCGCCCAGCCCCCAATTGGCCCCCTTTATCCCCCGCGCCAGTTATATCGATGACCAGGGGCTCCACCCCAGCCCCTGGTCGCGCACAGGACCAGTGTCCGAATTTGTTTTTAGCCCCCTGAGCTGCCTATAGGCCTTATTGGCCATTCTGGAGCACTTTCATGAAATCGGGCATAACTTTTGCATACGGAGTCGGTTTTTCACAAACAAGATATTGTTGGAAAGTTGGTTCCGAGCCTGTTCTGTTGGTGTATTTTATTTTTCTTGATTATGTGCCAGTTTTATGTTTCAGGTCCTTGAACTCAGAACTTATGTTTTTCACTCCATATGGCATATCTTTTGACTCGGTGATCCTTTTTTCGCGATTCTCACGGAGTTGGAAACTTGGTTCAGTCCTCTACATAGATCTGAGGTCTATTTTCATTTTTTGTTTATGCATGTTTAGGAATTCTCCCCTTTTGCAATCATTGGGTATTGTAATAAATGAATTGATATAAAGTTCCATCAGGGGGGTGGGCGGGTGCATGGAAATGGGTAGCAATTTCGTGGACACTCTCAAAAACAAAAGTTGAAAACCATAATGCGAGTGCGTTATAACGCGCTCGCGTTATGTCTTTCGTTAAACCTAGGCAAGGTCTCGATGGCTGCAACTACAAACAAATAACACGAGCATGTTATAACGTGCTCGCGTTATCAACTATTAAAAGCAATAAAACAAATGAAAATCTCTCATTTGCATTTCGACTGGTTTTTTTGTTGCACCTGCGGCCAAAAACCCAAAAATATCATGCTCACATTCTAGGAGGAGAATTTCTTCACCAAGAATCCCTATTTCTTCACAACGATAGCCCCACGATGACGAGGAGTTGTAAGAGTTAAGGATTCTATGGTTTTTGTTTTGAATTTGTTATTTTTAGGTTGAATTTGTTAGTTTTAGGTTGAGTTTGATATCTATTTGTTTGAATTTTTAGGAGATGCAAATCAACCTGCAAACCCTCAAAATCCTCAACAAGAAGACCAACCAAATCCTCAAGATCAAAATCAACCACAACATCAACCTCCACCACCAATCACTCAACCCCCTCCTAGCACTCAACAAAATTTAATGAGTGAAATTGAGAACAACAAAAAAAAAATGAGGATTTGATCAATAGGTTGAGTGATCCAAATGGTTCAACCACAAAAAGAATCACCCTAACAAATTCATTGAGAGATATGTTAACAAACTTATATTCAATTAGCAAACAAATAACTAGATGGGAAAATAGGAGGCAAGCGGCTAGGGACTATTATGCAAATAAACTATCATACAAGGATGTGAAAGATTTAAAAATTACAAAAGGTGATTTGTGCTCATTATTCACCAACCCACGCACAAATCAAAATATTACCCACAATGCAAAGAGGTTTCATATCCATTGGTGCCACCACCAACAGATGAAGGACCAATTTTATGATAGGTGGTACATGGTCTTCAATTACCCACCGTGCAACAATTGCGAGGTCCTGCAATATTTCCCTAGGAAACTATACAGTGAGTTCATATTGAAGAAAATCCCAAATTATTTTGATATGAGGGATTTCCATGGGAGAGGTGGGGGGTCAGCTCAGGATAGACCTGGTGCACAGCCAGATCCTACGCGGCAAGGTAGACGAGCTCTCGTTAGACCACCTCATGAGCACATTGTTATGCCTTATGTCGTGAAGGAAAGTGTTGACGTAGAGACATTTCAGGCAATTAGCACTTTCACCAAGAGTGTCATCCATCATACTAGCCCTATTCTACAGCGCCATCCAGGGGAGTCTTCTAGTGGTGGCCTTCGAACACATGTGTGTCAATCTTGCGGGGCTACTTGTTCACATGACCCCACCGACCCTCAGGATATTGGTACGCAGGATCTGTCTGCAGCTATGGAGATGGAGAGGATAGCTAACATTTTGCATGAGGCATATGGCATTGATAGTCAGGTAAAAGTTAGTGCATGTGCTCATTGAATTTAATTTATTAAATTTCGATTTTGAAATGCAAGATTAACTAAAAAAAAATTATGATTTTAATAAAATTGCAAGGTCACAGTGTTGAGACTAGATACACCAGCCCCCCACCAACCTATTTTTGCAGTACACCTATCGCTAGGGTATGTAACTAGTAAACAATTATAAGTTTATTGCATATTAATGGCATTTTTTTACGATGGTAATTTAATATGCAATTTTGGATGTTGAACAGACTAATATTGGAGGTTTTGATGGAACACTTCCCAGTGGCGGTGGATTTACTCAAACCTTCACGCAGGTAATAGAATAAAGAGTTTAACTAATGAATCAAGTACTTAATAGATTTGTGTAGTTTATACATGCACATCATTGATTACGTTGAATAATTTGTTGTTTTATTTTCAGTTGTTGCCAGACAATACACCTCTGAGTGTGATGAGGGCAATGGATATTGGTGTGGCATCTGCTATACAATCCTCAATGGCTCTGATAGAAGAGGTATGAGGAAAATTAGTAAATTTTAATTTACATTTGTTGTTATAGATGTTAGTTAGTGAAAAATCAAACCATTATTGATTCACGTAGTTTTTGTCTATTTGTATGGTTTATACAGGGCTTGAGCATGCCTAAGTATGGGCGTGAGGATATTTCCCTCGTGGAGAAAGATAATGAGATGGCTGTAAGTGATTATTTTTTCAAATATATCATTTTTTATAATGTAATTTATATATATTCATGTCTTTACTTCTTATTGTAACAGTTAAAACTTCACCATGAACTAAACCCTAGGAGGAGTAGTAGGAGCACTCCACGAGCGTAGCAAAAATGAGTGACAGACCTATCGCCATCCGAGCGAAAAGGAAAGGAAAATATTTTATTTCCAGGGAATGGAAAGCAATGACTTTTGATTCCAGAGTCCTTTGTTGTATGCCTACATGGCAGTTTTGCACATATTTTTTATTGGACATATTTGACATTGTATACCTAGATGGCATTATCGTAAGCCTATATGGCTATTTTGTACATATATTTCATACTTATATCGACATATATTGATGTATTCCTAAATGGCTATTTGGTTAATACAAATATCTTTTATCGATGCCTATCTATATTTGCATTCTAAATTGATGGTTCAATAGATATGAGTTACGTGTATTCAAGTGTATACTTTACAACTTATGTGTATACTTTGTGACTTACATGTATACGAGTGTATACTTTGTGGCTTACATGTTTCCATGCATATACCTTGTATTCGTGCATATACTTTGTTTTAATTTGTGTATACTATGTATTCGTGTGTATACTTTTTGAGGCTTACGTGTTTTTGAGTACTTGTACTTCCCTTAATGACATGTACATGTTTGACTTATTCACATGTACAATTATTAATTGGTTATCCCTAGCATTGATCTATGTCATCCTCAATGCATGATCCTTGAGATGGAGTAAGTACACCCTCAAGGTCAAAAGGAGTTTCACATGCATTCTTCGTAGGCTCATTTTGGTAGTGAAACCAAAAACCTCTTGCATCATTGAAATGAAAAAAATTCCTTTATAGCAGGTCTGAAGCCATTATCATTCTCCATCAATTCTTCATGTATCCACTCCCCATTAATGGTTGTCTCATGACCTTCATGAAACCAAACACTTATCTCATTTGTGATAGAATAAATGTATGAAGATATATCTTCCTCCTTATGAACCATTCATTATCATGAGAGATGGGTTCTTGTCAACCACTACAGATGAATCATGGGTCAATGAGTTTGACTTGTAAAACTACACGATTGAATCCTGATAGAAATATCACAATATTTATATATCTAAATATGTTATTTCCTTTAGCTAAAATTTGTGCTTATACTTATGTGATTGATGTATGTTTGTGTATGGGATCATAGTAATTTCTATTTGATGATGCTATTGTGTCTTTTAGGTTTATTTATTAAAGGTGCATGAAACAAGTTTTAAATCCTTACAAATCTTTGAATTTCTTAGGTTTTTCTATTTGTTGAGTCTAGGCTCCGAGCCCGAGTCCAAGTCAAAAAATGGCTTGTCAAGTCTGAGGTGAGTCCTAGTCATGTAACACTGGTGTGAACACATTGAGGAATAATGTATATGCCGATGAGGAGAGAACCCATCCTTGTTTCCAAACAAACCATGGTATAGATATGGTTGGTCGAGATAAAACATCACTCTCCTGGATAGTTCGAACCATAATCTTCCATGGCTACAAACACACCTTCATTATGTGTGTTCTTGATCCTACTGAAGAAATGGTGGAAAAAGTTGTAGATCAAATATTGCAACCCTAAGTCCACAAGAAGGTTACTTGTCCTGATTTCCGCAAATGTCTTTAAGATGTTCATCCTTCTTGAGTAATGTGAACTATTGATGTTATCTAGATCTTTGAAACTATCTGCAATCATGTGCAATATTGTAGAAGCTAGAGCTATATCTAATACTGCAAATGACTGCTCAATGGAATCCTCATAGCAATATCACAATTTAACACATTGTAGAAAATACCTCCTACTTATCAATTGATGAGCTAAAGGGGCTCTATAATGAATGTTTCATAAGGCACAACACTTGTTGAAGGTTTTGCAAATGGGTTTGCAAGCTAAGTGGTCTTAACCTTGGGGGAAAAACTTCATGGTCAAGCGCTTGAGCTGCAGTATACTCGAATGGGTGACCTCCCCGGAAGGCCTAGTGCCTCACCTTTGTGAGCATCACTTAGATGCAATGAGCACTAAGTGGGCCATTCAATATCATTTCAAATTTGTTGCTTTAAGCAACTTACAAATTTGCAACTTAAGACTCCTCCAACCTAAGGGATCGATCTGGTGGAACTTAGCTCGGAGTGATTCCACGTGTTTCGATGAAAAAGAGGAACATACCTAGTGTAAACATACCTATTTGGATGTGTTGGAACAGTCTACTTGGTCACACAAGTTGCAAAACAAAATTTGCACCACTTTGCAACTTTGCACTGCTTGCATTTGATGCTTTTTCCATCAAGTGAAAATTCGCCACCACTGGAAAACCACTCCGAGATAGCCAAAATTGAGACAGGTTTTTTTAGACAGGCTCAACATGATCATATAGGATCAGACGAGAAGTTTATAAGCATCACAGAATCAGAGTAATAGCATGCTGAAGTTTGCAGCCATTTTGCACTATGGACCCTTAAGGGATCGATTCGGTTGAACGTAGATCGGAGCGATTGCACGTGTTTCAGTGCAAAAAAATACCATGCCTAGCGTAAACATACCTATTCGGACGTGTTGGAGCAGTTAGTTTGGTCACACGAGTTGCAGAGCGAAAGTTGCACCACTTTGCAACTTTGCACTGCTTGAATTTGACACTTTTTCCATCAAATGAAAATATGCTATCACGAGAAAACCACTCCAAGATAGACAAAACCGAGAGAGGTTTTACTAGAGGGGCCCAATGCCTTTTTCTAGGATCAAACGAGAAGTTTCTAAGTGTCATGGTATCTGAGTACTAGCATGCTGAAGTTTGTAGCCATTTTGCACTTTGGACCCTTAAGGGATCGTTCTGGTTGAACGTAGCTCGAAGTGATTCCACGTGTTTCAGTGCGAAAAAATACCATGCCTAGCATAAACATACCTATTAGGATGCATTGGATCAGTTAGTTTGGTCACACGAGTTGTAGAGCGAAAGTTACACCACTTTGCAACTTTGCACTGCTTGAATTTGACACTTTTTCCATCAAGTGAAAATCCGCCACCACGAGAAAACCTCTCCAAGATAGCCAAAACTGAGAGAGGTTTTTCTAGAGGGGCCAAACGCCTTTCTGTAGGATCAGACGATAAGTTTCTATCATGGTATCCGAGTACTAGCATACTAAAGTTTGCAACCATTTTGCACTTTGGACCCTTAAGGGATCGATCCGGTTGAACATAGCTCGGAGCGATTCTACGTGTTTCGATGCAAAAAAATACCATTCCTAGCATAAACATACCTATTCGGATGTGTTGGAGCAATTATTTTGGTCACATGAGTTGCAAAGCGAAAGATGCACCACTTTGCAACTTTGCACTGCTTGAATTTGACACTTTTTCCATCAAGTGAAAATCCGCAGCCACGAGAAAACCACTCCAAGATAGTGAAAAACACTCCAAGATAGCCAAAACCAAGAGAGGTTTTTTGAGAGGGGCCCAATTCCTTTCTGTAGGATCAAACGAGAAGTTTCTAAGTGTCACGGTATCCGAGTACTAGCATGTTGAAGTTTGCAGCCATTTTGCACTTTGGACCGTTAAGGGATCGATCCGGTGGAACATAGCTCGAAGCGATTCCACTTGTTTCGGTGTGAAAGAGGACCATGCCTAGCGTAAACATACTTATTCGGACATGTTGGAACAGTCCACTTGGTCACACGAGTTACAGAGCGAAAGTTGCACCACTTTGCAACTTTGCACAGCTTGAATTTGACACTTTTTCCATCAAGTGAAAATTCGCCGCCATGAGAAAACCACTCCAAGATAGCCAAAACTGAGAGACATTTTTTCTAGAGGGTTCCAACACCTTTGTGTAGGATCGAAAGAGAATTATCTAAGTGTCACGGTATCTAAGTAATAGCATGCTGAAGTTTGCAGCTATTTTGCACTTTGGACCCTTAAGGGATCGATCTGGTGGAACATAGCTCGGAGTGATTCCACGTGTTTCGGTGTGAAAGAGGACCATGCCTAACGTAAAAATACATATTCAGATGTGTTGGAACAGTCCGCTTGGTCACACAAGTTGCAGAACGAAAGTTGCACCACTTTGCAACTTTGCACTGCTTTTTCCATCAAGTGAAAATCCGACACCACGAGAAAACCACTCCAAGATAGCCAAAACCGAGAGAGGTTTTTCTAGAGGGGCCCAACGTCTTTCTGTAGGATGAGAAGTTTCTAAGTGTCACGATATCCAAGTAATAGCATGCTGAATTTTGCAACCATTTTGCACTTTGGACCCTTAAGGGATCGATCCGGTGGAACGTAGCTCGGAGCAATTCCACGTGTTTCAGTGCAAAAAAAGACCATTCCTAGCATAAACATACCTATTTGGACATATTGGAATAGTCCGCTTGGTCACACAAGTTGCAGAACGAAAGTTGCACCACTTTGCAACTTTGCACTGCTTGCATTTGATGCTTTTTCCATCAAGTGAAAATCCGCCACCACTGGAAAACCACTCCGAGATAGCCAAAACCGAGAGAGGTTTTTGTAGACAGGCTCAACACGATCCTATAGGATTAGACGATAATTTTCTAAGCGTCACAGCATCTGAGTAATAGCATGTTGAAGTTTGCAGCCATTTTGCACTTTGGACCCTTAAGGGATCGATCTGGTTGAACGTAGCTCGGAGCGATTCCATGTATTTCAATACGAGAAAAAACCATGCCTAGCATAAACATACCTTTTCGGACGCATTGGAGCAATTAGTTTGGTCACACGAGTTGCAGAGCGAAAGTTGCACCACTTTGCAACTTTGCACTGCTTGAATTTGACACTTTTTCCATCAAGTGAAAATCCGCCGCCACGAGAAAACCACTCCAAGATAGCCAAAACCGAGAGAGGTTTTTCTAGAGGGGCCCAACGCCTTTCTGTAGGATCAGACGATAAGTTTCTAAGTGTCATGGTATCCAAGTAATAGCATGTTGAATTTTGCAGCCATTTTGCACTTTGGACCCTTAAGGGATCGTTCCGGTTGAACGTAGCTCGGAGCAATTCCACGTGTTTCAGTGCGAAAAAAGACCATGCCTAGCGTAAACATACCTATTCAGACGCGTTGGAGCAGTTAGTTTGGTCACACGAGTTGCAGAGCGAAAGTTGCACCACTTTGCAACTTTGCACTGCTTGAATTTGACACTTTTTCCATCAAGTGAAAATCCGTCGCCACGAGAAAACCACTCCAAGATAGCCAAAACCGAGAGAGTTTTTTCTAGAGGGGCCCAACGCCTTTCTATAGGATCAGAAGAGAAATTTCTAAGTGTCACAGTATCCGAGTACTAGCACGTTGAAGTTTGCAGCCATTTTGCACTTTGGACCCTTAAGGGATTGATCCGGTGGAACATAGCTCGGAGCGATTCTACGTGTTTCGGTATGAAAGAGGACCATGCCTAGCGTAAACATACCTATTCAGACGTGTTGGAATAGTCCGCTTGGTCACACGAGCTGCAAAAAAATGTGTACAAATTGTTTAAATGACCTTTATATAACCTTTTTCACATTGTTTACATTTCAAAATTCAAAGTTTGAAAATGTTCCGACTCAAGTCATTTACAGAACAAGGTGATACTACACCAAACATGAAACCCAACCTTAAAATATTTGAGTATATCCCATTATGTAATTAAATCTTATTACAATGCCTCTGGCACTTTGTTCTCTCATATCTTTTACAATGTCACTCATACATTCAAAATTCTCTTTAAATGTCTACATCATAGGTGCTCATTATGAGGTTAACTTTAAATGAGTAACTTCAGATTCCCTCGCTAAGCTTCACATGCTCTCTTATAATGGCTTAAAATCAAAATTGAGATTTTTCAAAATCATCAAAATAAGTATGTTGCATTGCTTTTTTGGCTAAGATTCTCTTTGATGGCTCTTAAATCAGCATTTTCTGCAATGAAAGATCAATCAACCCTTAGTAGTTTACTTACAATTATGCAAAGTAAAAGAGAAAAAGAAAGAGCATCCAAAATGAAAATGAAATAAAAATAGATGGAAGGCACTTACAGATGTTGCATGCTGGCATCAAAATAAGGATGTTGCATTGCTTTTTTGGTTGACATTCTCTTGGATAGCTCATATATCTGCATTTTTTGCAAGGGGACACCAATCATTGTAAAAGAAGATGATAGGATTGGCATCAAACAAATTAATGTGCATACAAGTATAAATTAATAAGAACCAATGTGCATATACTTACAAATTAATCCAACGAACCATTCGGGTATGCTCTACTCTTTATTGTGTCAAGTATTGCCTCATGGTCAGACTCACGGACCTTCCATAATGTCTTGTTCAAAGGTCTACCCCCATATTTGGTCAAACAAACATTGGATGCCACGACAAGGTTCGAGTAATGAAGAATCTTACGATGCATGTCAAAGTCCTGAAATAGCCAAAGTTTTAACACTCGAATGTGGGTACCTTCTAAGCCATGTTCTAGTAACCACAACTGAACCTGTAGGGTATTCGATGTTTTCTCCATCTATAACTAGGGCCTCCAATTTCTTTTTGGTCTCAACACAATGACAAAAGTAATAGTTTGTTCCCTCTTCATTGTCTTCATTTGCAATAATTGCATAAACATGCCCTGCATTGATATGTGCAAAAAATCTCTTGAAATTTGTCAATATTACGAATACAGTACAAAGTAAGATCTAATGATATGGCATTTCAACAACTAAGAAAGTAGATATATCACCTCGTTGAACTAGATCTGATATGTGGTCAAAGTTGATCGATGATTCTATATGTATCAGTTCCAATGTCGTCAGAGGGCGATACGTGTAAAGTGGGCTAAGATAACTTGTGAACCATTTGTCAACCCACTCCCCTGACTCACAATCATTCCAATCTTGCATTGTACATGAAGAACAAAAGCATGCCATCTTTCGTGTATCGATACTCCATGAACCTGTATTTGAGCTAAGGAAAGAGTGTACCTCACTCGATCCTATTAGTGTACAACAGTCTTCATATGGTGCAATGTTAGTATCATCCAACCAAAAAAATCTACGAACTGAAGACGTACCTTCATTACCTAGACCCATCAAATAATTACACCACTCAACGATTGATTTTGCATCTGTCAACTTTGCACTGTCTTTATACTTTAACTCTTCTCATGCTAATGCTCTTTTCACGCATGCTCCTGCACCATCATTCTCCCCCTTTCCATGTCCAGCCTCACAAAAGTTCCACATATGTTGAACACCTATAATGACATGCATCCTACACAACTAGTAGAACATGCGCGAGTTCTTGAACTGTGTTGCACAGTTATCAAACCATACTATATGTTGATCGTATTCTATGCCCCTCTGAGCCAAACCACTGTAGAACATCTAGAAGCAACCTTGCACGAACTCTGGAGAATGTGTGCGATCATCACTAATGTAAAAGTGGTACTCCCTCAATACCTTCCTTTGCTAATCTATACTATCAGATGCATGAATGAATGCTATGTGCACAAATATCGAAACTTGTGTGGAGTTGTAATACTATGACTGCACCTCATGTTGTGGTTGTGGAGTGTAGTTCTCTGAAAATTCAACCAAGGATACTATGCTTCCAACTGGAAACATTTCCTTGCATAGCTTGAACTGTGTGTCCAACCATCGGGCTCTATGGGTATGCATTGCATACTCAGACAGTATACTGTCATGAAATGTGGTCATAAATTTGTGCACTGGAATCTTCTCAATAACCAAATCACACCTTTTTGCTTGAGACTCATCTTTTTTAGCATATGCCACTGTTTTATACTTCCCGAACTCTACTAGTTTTTTTCCCACCTCATCTGTGCTTTCCATATGTTGACATATTGGCATACGCTAGAAGCCACCGCAACGCTCGCATGAACCATCCAAGCATGTTGTCCTATATAATATCTGGCCATCCTCTATTTCACATAAAAAATTTGATAAGAACTCTCTTGAATATTTTGGTGGGGCTTCTATGCCACAATCCTGCAAAACATCGTTAGTATGCAAATCTAAACATATAGAATGATAAACATCGTAATGGTTAGAAAATTCAATATGTAGTCTACAACAACAAGTAGTGCGTGTGTGATTTATCTTGACATAAAAAGGTTTAAGCATTTCAAAAAATCTTTGAGAAATACTAATTTGAGGATAATCATTTTCAAATTTCCAAAAAATTGGGTTTGAGTCATATCCAAAAAATGCTTTGGATGTGGCTCACGATTCCGACTACCGATTCTCCTTCTTACCACATCCCTTTGATTCGGAGATGGCCTTGTGTTATTCTTCCAATACTCTTCAATTAGTGTTCTCAAGGCTTCGACAACTTCTTTATCTTGTCATGACAGTCTCCCCGAGAATGCCCATAATTCATTTGTATCATTGCCCTCAATTCTTTGTTGCCTTTGAATGGCTCTTGATAAAGTTTTTCTACTAATTCCCATTTTTTCACTAGTCTTTTTAATTAGGCGAGCTCTCTTTGTTTGACAACTTACCAAAGTCGATGTAATAACATATCGGGTGACATTACTATCCTTTGAGCATGAGGTCTTACACACACTCTCATAAGCATCCATTAGATTCTTCACAATAGTGTCTTCACTCGATGTATTTGATGTTCTCAACCCAAGAGTCTTCATAATGTTCCTATACTTTACACCCCACATCATTTCAACAAATAGTTGGCATCTTGCAATCTCAATTAGCCTTTCAAAGAATCATTCCCAAATCTTATCAACATATCTTCTACAAGTGCGTGTTGAAATCTTACCTTCCATGTACTAAAAAATCTCATCATCAATATTAATCAAATACTTTGGCTTTCTACGCAAAATTCTTGGTGGTGTTATCCTAGGTACATACATCTCAACAATAGGAATTTCATCAATATTTAATTGAGGTGGGCTAGATTGCATACCCTCGATCGAGGGTGGAGAAGAATACATACCTTGAGGTTCACATGGGAATGATGGAATACCTTCTTCATCAATTTCGAGTGATGATGTACTCTCAACTTAAGATGTGTTGGATGGTGTCCAACAATATTCACTTGCGGTAAATGGTGTCCCTCCATATTCACTTGCAATAGATGGTGTTCATCCATATTCACTTGTGCTAGATGGTGTCCCTCCATATTCGCTTGTGCTTAATGGTGTCCCTTCATATTCACTTGTCGTAGAAGGTGTGTATCCAACTACGGTATCTGAATCTGTCTTATGACGATGCTTTCGCATTCGTGCTTGTTGTGCTGCCCATTCTCGTTCTCTTTTTGATGGTTGACGTTCCTCTACAATCGGGTTGTTTTCATCAATTTTTTCCAATTTCTTCTTTTCACGATATGCTGCCACCTGAACTCTCTCCTTTTCTTTCAAGGTTTTGTTCTCTTTGTCTGTTAGTTACCTCTTTGTCTTTTTCTTCAGCATGGCGGATAATTTTATCTGTACCATGGTAATGAGACGAATATTAGTTCCTAAAAAATTGTTGAAGGAGTGGTCTATGTAATGAACTTTTGATCTTGTGCAGGGTATTTTGAAGATGTTTGATGCTTTGGAATGGTCTGGGAAGGCCCGAGTATAGGAGTTTCTATAAACCCTCCCTCTTTGCATTGAAAAATGGGGGGTTTTGTATTGGAAGCCTATTTGAGCAGGTAAGGTCCTAAGACCTAGAAATTATCTTGTTTTGAGACCTAATTAAAGACATTTTTTGGGTTTGGAAGTCTGGTGTGAAGATCTAAGGGTAGTTCCTTTGTAAAATTGGCCTACTTGGAGGCCTAAAATAGTGAAAAAGGTCTATTTTCTTAATGATGTCCCAAAGGATTCATGTGATGGGTTAAGGTATGTCTTGCAACTCTGAAATTGGTGCTACAATCATTATTTTATTTTCTTGGTGTTTTCAAAAGTTTTGGAGTTAAGGGCCCAAAACTGGTTTTGCACAGTAACTAGACTCCAAGGGTGAAATTTGGGAAATAATGTTTTTGTTTGTTGTCCAATTTGGAGGAGTGTTGGGATTGGTCCATTACACCTTTTTAATCTTCTTAGATGGCTCTTGAAGGCAAGTTGACATCTTAAATGGTTTTGGGTCCTCTAACTCTGCATCAAAAATGAGTATCACAGTTTGAAGTGTGCGCATGGTTCAGGAGATACATGTGACAGTTTGTAGATGCTTGACTACTAGTAATGTGGACAGTGAACAAAGGATTTAAGTTTGTGTGTAAGAGAAAACTTCTGAAAGGTTTCATTTTTGTTGTACTAAATCAAACAAATATTTATTAAGCAAATAATGGTTTGGTTGTGCCTTAAGAATTATAGTTTGTGTTTGTAAACAATGGTGCCATTATGGAAGATTTAAGACAACTTGTGAATGACATAATCGTTGGTTGATGTTTTGAGGAACCTAGTTGATTGTAATCAGTTATTTTCAATATTTTCAAGGTGTTTTGAAGGTCCTTAAGGAATTGGGAACTCTTAATTCTAATTTGAGTATATGAATCAAATGTTTTGTGCAGAGGTATTGGAAGGTGTTTGGACGCTTCAGAGGAATGGGAGAGGCTTGGAGTTGTCTTGAAGGATGAATTTTGGTGAATGCTTCTAAATTTCTATAATAGGCAAGTGTAAAATGGTAATTGGCAAGTGTATATAATTTGGTAATTTAAAATATGCATTAACAACCTAAGGTTATAATGACAAACAAAAATGAAAGCAAGTCATAATAGAATGAAATAAAATGTGTAAATACTTCACATACCTTAAAAATCGGACTTTCAAATGGAGGAGTTCAACCCAATTATGTAGCCTTAGCTTCTTCTTTCTTCAAACTCCACAATAATTTGACTTGTTCAAAAGCTTGTCCCCTTCCACACTTCAATTGTATATTAGTTTTTAATGGAATTCAAACTTCAATTGATATTATATGTCTTTCAACATTGAAACTCTGCTATTTCATGCAAAGGTGGTAAAAAGATCATGGAAAAGGTGATGGAATGTGAAAAAGATGTTTACACACTTCACAACATCATCAAAAAGCTATTTTTTGTCGGAGCACGCACAGAACCAGGGGAATATTTAGATTGTGGGCCTTCAAATCATGGGTATATAGAGTTTTTTACCATTTTAGTGGAGTAACAAATGTGCTCGTGTTATAACGTGCACGCGTTATGTGAAATTTGGTTTTCTTAGTGTATTTTTGAGAGTATAGGAGTTTCTGAGAGATTGGGAGGGAGAGAGGGGGAGAGGGGGAGATAGAGAGGGAGGGAGAAGGGAAGAGTGGGAGAAAGAGAGAGTGGGAGGAGAGAGGTAGAGAAGTGGGAGATAG
>CM021100.1:158319802-158521548 GCA_007115665.2 Sequoiadendron giganteum | reverse complement strand
CCAAGTAAACCCTTAACTCTAAAACCTTAACCCCGAACCCTTCAACCCTAAACGCTTAAACCTTAAACCTTCTACCCTATACCCTCAACCAAATACCTTCTACCATCAAACCTATTTGATCAACCCTCAAACCTTAAACCCTAATACCCTAGAAACCATCAACCCTATAGGTCCTCCACCCTATACCCTCAACCCCTATCACTTTCTCTCTATCTATACATCTCACCTCTCCCTCCTTCCCTCCATCCCACCCTCTCTAATTGTCTCTATCTACCATCTCCCTCTTTCTACGTACCTCTCATTCAATCAATCCCTACCACCCTCTCTCACTCCCTCTATCCATCTCTCTTTATTTCCCTCCCACTCCATCCCACTCTCTCCCACTACCTCTCTCTCCCTCTCTCTCATGTCTCTTCCTCCCACCCCCTCTCTCTCTAAGGTCTCTCCCTCTGGCAACCTACCTAGGTAACTCTCTCTTTGTCTCTCTCCCCTCTCTCTATCTATCCCTCCAACCCTACCTAGATAATTCCCTCTCACTCCACCCCCTCTTTCTCTACCTCTATCAGGTCACTCCCTCTCACACCCTCTCCCTCTCTCAGGTCTCTCACTCACACTCCCTCTCTCTCCCACTCCCTCTCTCTCACACTCCCTCTCACTACCTATCTCTCAAGTCTCTCCCTCTCACCCCCCTCACACTCTCAAGTCTCTCCCTCTCACACTCTCAAGTCTCTCCCTTTCGCACCCTACCTACATAACCCTCTCTTTCTCTTTGTCTCTCTCTCTCTCTCCCTCTCCCTCAATTCTCTCTCTGACCCCCCTCTCTCTCTCTTCCTCTCCCCCTCTCTCTCTCCCTCCCTCTATCCCTCCCACCCTACCTAGCTAAGTCCCCCTCAATCCAACCCCTTCTCTCCCACTCCCTCTCTCTTAAACTCTCACTTCGACCCCCTCTCCATCTCTCTAGACTCTCTCTAAATTCTCCCTTCGTCTAAAGACATACATAAATGCATACATAAAAGCATAATACATATGTACATATAATCTTACATCCATACAAGCATACATACATACATGTACATAAAAATTTATCAGCATACATTAATATTAGCATTTAACATAAAGTAATACATAATGCGAGTGCGTTATAACATGCTCGCGTTATGTGCTAGTAGACATGTTCCCCGCAGAAGCAAAAACCATGTGAAAAGTGAGATATAACACGAGCATGTTATAACGCGCTCACGTTATATCTTGATTTTGGAATTACCGAAGTTTAAGCTTGGTATTTGCCTTGGAATACCAACCCAAAGGCTTGGAGGGCATTCCCAATGACCAGAGACATGTTTTTAAAAAATCCACCATATTTCTCATAATCAAGTTCGTGCTCACCGTCGGGATTGCACGTGGTTCAATATCAAAAAAATCGAACACATGGGTAATGTTGGGTTATCTCTTAGCTATCCAACGATGTAATTCTTTTTACTTTCTGAAAATGTTAAGTCTTTCATCCATAATTTATTTTATCTGTATGTCTTTTTTTTGCAAAAAGTAGTGTTTGGTATTTTTTTCGTTGTAAATTAACCGTTCATGAATTTTTCAAATAAATTACATTTTTAGAAACTAGACTCCATTCTACAAAATTAAAAAAATTAAAAAAAAAGCAAATCAATTAGTTTCCAAAATTTGTAGGGGTAGCACGGCCAAAATTCTATTTTCAGGATATGTCCACTTCGCAAATTAGTAAAAAATCAAATATTCATTAAAAAATTATCAAAAAAATCGTGCATCAACTACATACTGTTAGCTAACTTTTGACCATTGTGATTTTAAAAATACTAAAAAAAATTTCACCATACAAGGGTCGTACAAGAGTTGCTATGTTACGTTTTTCTAACAAAAACAACACCAATTTGTGTACGTCCCTCATTTGAACCCCTTAATCTCAATCATTTTCAAAATAAATTAGTATTTTAGAAAGTAGACTCAGAGCACTTGAATCCTTCTTTTTGTTCCATCTCAAAATTTTGAGTCTAAATATCCTCAATTTCACGTCCAAGGTCAGTATTTCCTTATTTCAGAAAAAAGTTGTCCACTTAAATCCCCTTTTTGGGAACCATCTTGGTGCACTTACCTGGGTTTCTTGCATAATAATCTGATTAGAGTGTGCATGCACTTTGATATTCATTTTTTTTTTATGACAAATCTCATGGATTGTAATCTAGTTTCTTAGTTTCTTTTGGCCACTTTTTTGTCGTAGCTTGACACATATCAAATTCATTTCAGATCCATCTCAGTTTGAGGGCCACTAAATTTGTGGTTAATGTTCATGAGTTTTTATGGTACTTGTTCCCAAGGAAAAATTTTAGTCTCAGTTTGGCATCGGCATTGAGATTCACAGCTTCCAGATTTTGTCATCATCATATCATCTTTTGTTGCTTTATGGATTCCAGGGTTGTTCCAGTTTGGAGTGTTCGAGTGTTCTGTGGCATCGGGTCTGTTGTTGCATCATTATGATTCCGATATGGTTTCTTGTAGACATAAGTATATTTCCTTTCTTGCCAGATTGTGGTTCCAGTGTTACTCTACAGTGTTCTTCCAGTGCTTCCTTGCAGCATGTCATCTCATTGTAGGGGGGGTTGTCCCATTGGGTTTTCCTTCCCTACCTCATTATTGCATTTGTACATGGGTACCTGATTAGGCCTTGTTGTCGGGACCCATTCATGCTTTCTTGCATTCATCTTAGTTTTAGGTGCATGTTTATTTAGTCTCTCTAAGTTGCACTTATGGGGGGTGTTAGTGTAATTAATATTTAATTACACTTGCATAACTTTACTTAGGTTTTTCTTAGGTAATAATTAGTTTACTTAATTAATAAGTAAGTTTTATTTAGTTGAGTTATTTTTAGGTCAACATTAGGGTTGCATACATTTTTTTTATAAAGCAATTCTCTTATTGTAATTTCTTAATTCTGAATAATATCAATTTGCACATTTTTCATGCAAAACTCTATTTTTTCATTGTTTTTCTCTTCTGTGGAAGGTGTTTAGGTTTGCATGTTTGATCTTGGTTTCTAAAAAAATCCTCTCCCTCTTCCTCTCAATGAGTCTCCTCTTCCTATTGTATTTTGATTATAAAAAATTTTTGTGTTGGATTCTCATTTTCCTTGTTGTCCTCTACCACTACTAGATTACCCTTTTCCTTTGGAGAATCTTCTTCTTCCTCTTCCTCTAGAATTATTTTGTTATTTCCTTTCCAATTTCTCTTCTACATTTAAGGCATACTGATAGGCCTCCTCCACTAACCTTAGATTAATCATACTGAATTCATCTTTAATTGACACTCAAAGCCCATTTACACATCTTAATATCTTTTATTTTTCATCCTTCATGTAGCCAACCTAAATTTTAAACCTATATAATTCCTTCACGCAATCCTTGACATTCCTCTCCTTTTTGGTTTAAATTTCTAAACAAACTTAACTAATAACCTATTAAGAGGAATTTGGCTTTTAGTTTTGCAACCATCTGATCCTAAATTTTAGTTTTCTCCTTTCCTAGATTATTTATATTTCTATTTGTACATGATCTTACCATAGGGATGCATGAACTTTTAATTTTGTGTATACAATTTCTTTATCTTGTCCAAGTCCTCTATAGATCCATAATCAAAATGATTCCATATTTGGCCTATTATTTCTTTGATTTTAAATTTCCATTCTAGTAGGGAATATCTAGTCTCAGTTTGCTACTTACATTTGACATAGCCCCAAAAGTTATTTATTTTGGTTCATTCACCACATCTTCTACTTCCAAGTGTTGGTATTTTGTTTCTTCTTCATCTTCAATAGCATCTTCTATGTGTACTTCTTTTCTTTGTGCTACCTCCATTACATCCATTCTAGATATAACTCCTCTCAACATCTCTATAATATCTACAACTCTTGGCTCTCTATGTCTTCCTCTTTGTGACATACATTTTCCTCAAGCTCTCTACAATAATAGGACTTAACACACAAACCCAAATTTTGTTGCTAAAGCCTCTTCATGACACAACCCAAAAAAATCAACTCACTTTGATGTCACTTGACACAACCTAGATGAATGGGTTTAATTAAAAAATTCCTAATCTAGCAACCAAACTCTCTAAAACAATCTACATATTTAGAAATTGGAAGCAATAATATTAAATGACAATAATTTATTATCCCTATGTTGTTCAGTACAACATGCTTAAGGAAAATACATAGTGCCTCAAGGACTACAAGGCAACTTTTATAGCTTGCATATTTCATACACAACACAATTTTATCAAGAAAATATACAAGTACATGGGCTACATTTTTATCATTTACGCATCCCTATAGATCTAGAGAAAGTCTAGCTAATTCTAGATTGGTTGACTCTCCACAACATCACCAAATTGAGGATCTCAAGTAACAAATCTATGTGGCCCATGCTTTGGCACTACCTAACATTATTGTTGGAGAAGACATTGAACAACTTGCACATAGATACTTAATATTTTATAAAGTTATGGTCCATGTTGAAATGGAACATCACACATTGTGTAGATCAGTATTTTAGCAAGAATTTGTATTTAATATTAGAAAAATGTGTTTCATGTATACAGGGGATCACATTAAGACATGTCATCTTGAGCACAAGAATTAACTAAGAAACGTATGGATTTTCCCTTGGAGGTTGTAAAGACTCTCAAATCTAGAGTCAAACTTTAGAATCCACCTTGAAAATAGCACTTAGTTGCATTGCCTATAAAACTTATAAATTTTCTTGTTAGTCCTTGTATATATCATGCTTGGTATGGGATATTAAAAAAGAGTGGCTAGAAGACAAGTTACACTATTAGATCTCTCCCATGGATGAATAGTGTTGATCTCTTGCTAGTTTTGGTTATGGCATTGTATGATGGATGGGGATGTATGGTTGTGATGTTGGATTGTTCATGGGTTGGAGAGCATGTGTTGGAGGTGACAAATTATCTTCTATCTTAAAGATCCTCTTTCTACTAATAGAGCATTGATACTCTAATATTGTGTTATAATAGTTTTGTTGTTAATAAATATATTAAGTGTGATTTGTAGGTTAGTTTTTTCCTAAAAGAGTTTTCCCGTGTTATATCTTGTGTTTTGTGTTTATTTCTCTATTTTAATGCATTGATTTTGTTATATATTGCAAGTATACATATGCTAGATTAATATGATTTCCTTCAATTAGTAATAATGTTAACTTGTTGAGGGTTAGTACCTCTGTCAAATTTCTTACATTTAGTATTAGAGTTGATTTTACCATGGAGGATCCATGGGACGAAGGTTTGGCCTCGTATTAATCTTGGCTGCCAATGGGAGTATTTTTTATAGGTTGAATTGTTTTCATGCATAGGAGAATGGCAAGCATTTCAAGAGAAAAAATGAGATCACAAAATTCATAACAAGTGGATTTTGGATGCTTGGACATGCAGAGGTTGTGGAGTTGGTCTTTTAGCGATCTAAAAGCTTCTAGATCAACTCCTAGAGACTTGGTTGTGTAGAGATTCCGGAATTAATATTTTGGTGACTTGGAAGCTCCTAGAATGGCCACTAGATTATTGGTTGCATAGAATGGCCACTAGATTATTGGTTGCATAGAGGTTATGGAGTTGATCTTTTGGTAGTTTGGAGCTCCTAAACAACCCTTGGAGACATGTTGTGGATTCATATTTTAGATCTATTTGTTGCATATTTGTGATATTTTTTCCATTCAAGTAGTGAATCCTTATCCTCATATTTGGGTATTTTGGATGTTTTAACATTATTTCAATTGAAAATAATATATATATATATATATGGAATTTACAAAGTCAACTTAAATGAGAAAATTACAGTAAAATTTAAGCAAAGGTTTTCAAGCGTAGTAGACCATAAAACAACTCTTCAGATCTTATTCTGTTACTTTGTTTTGTATAAAATTTCATACAGGCCTGACTTCCAACTTTCTCTCTCTGCTGCTACAAGCATAAGCTCTGTCCCTGATTTTTAGAAGATGGCATGTCATCCTTGGCCTTCTTCATACTCTTAATGTGATGGAGGAGGAGAAATTGGGAGAATATAAGACACAGGGCCATTAGGCTTAGGAGGAGGTGGGACTAGAGCCCTTCTTCTTCCAAGTAATCTCACTTCAACAACACTCTTTCCACCCTGAAATGGTAACGCATTTTCTGAATGGCCTACAATTCTTCCAGCTAATCTTGTTGCAAAATCACCTGTATTAGGCAATATCCCCAGCGGTGAAGCCAAGGCTGGGCTTCCCTTATCAACACCTGCAATGAAAACATGAAGCTAAACATTATCACACCATATATTCAAGCAAATCTATTAAAGACAAGTACTAATTTCAATTAACTAGCCAATATTAGAATCGAAGGATTCTTGTTGTGGGTTATTCTTTCAATGCCTCCTTAAACCATACTTATTTGATAGAAAGGCTTAAACAGCCTATACGTTGTGCTGGTTATTTATTTGGGGACCTGTTCACTGTAAATAATGGGTAACGTACAGAGACTTTAGAGTAAACCCCCCTTAGATACTATGTTAATGCAGATACATAATTTTCAGTCTATGATATTAATATGTATTGTTTTTGAATTGGATTTTATGAATGTTTTTGATATTTCGGATCAAATTCTATGATCTATTATAAAAAAACAACAAAAACAAATAAGAAAAGAAAGAAAAATGAAATACCAATATTTTGGATCAAACACTATGATCCATTAACAGAAAACAAAAAAATGATGGATCCTAAAAATTGATCCAAAACTTCAAGAGATCATACAGTCAAATCCAAAAACGATGCATACTAATATATTACTTTTTCCTCTGCTTCACACACTTTAACTACACTTTTTGTGTCTGATACAATGTTAGTTTTCATGACTCAATCTGAAGCTATCCAAAGTATGAATTCTGCTTCCAACAATATGAATAGAAATACCTGATTGTGCTCCTATAGACTTGTCCGAGAAGAAGATAAAAACTAACACAAACAAAACACGCCATGATGCAGCTATACTCTTGACAGTAGAAGAATCCATCAGACAAATTTTGTGATGGGCATTCCCAAGCAAACTATATTTTTATACCCACAGAATTCCTGTAAGTCTTCAATCCTTAACAGGGGTGTTAAGTAACCTGGTTGTTAATCGTCTAACTCCAAACTTACTTCAAAATTAATCCATCGAATTAAGTTTAGTGAGATAGGGTTGCTGAGGTTTGATTTTGTATATATTTTTATAGCTTTAACTTAAAGCGGCTACGCAGCCTAAAGATTCCATCTAGCATTTAAAATTGACACCAAAAAGAGGTCAATGTATAATTAATAACTCAAAAGTTATCCAGGTACAATGCATTACCATCAATGGCGTCATGACGAATAATCAAGCAAAAGTCTCAACTATTTCGTGGAGGCTTCCTTTTGCCTCGGACTATCAAGTCGCGCGCTGAAAGTCATTCTCAAATTTCAACTCAAAAGGTAGAATACGTGAATGGAAACTTCGAATACCTTGTGAAAGGAGCAAGGCTTCACAATCCTTTGGCCAAGAATGCTTCTTCCTTCTATGCCAAAGTCGAATGACGAGAGCAGGCCTTTGGTCTATGTTAGATGTTAAAAGACTAAGTAGATTTTCCTTTGCTTCCAGCATTGAACCTCAATCCCCCTTGTTAGGTATGTGCGAAGCCAAGTTTTTGTAACAGTCATTGTAACGGCAGTATTTTTACCTTGTAACGGCAGCATCTCCCTATTGTACCGGCTGCTTTTGCAACTGCCCTTTCTTTGCATGCATTTGCTAATTCTGGTGTGTCGACTTTTTTGGTTGAGCTTTTAGTTTGGAGACTTGACTGGTTTTATATAGCTGTTGCTGTGAATGTATTATGTATTGAGAATTAATAAGATGAGAATCTTCTGCTGGAGAGTGGGCGTAGCCTATTGGCAAACCACTATAAAATCCTTGTGTTTCTCTTCTTTGTTTTTAGATCTTTAAATTCTGTTCTTTCTGCAATTTTACTTTCATTTTTATTGCTGCAATTTTTCTCAACAATTGGTATCAGAGTTTTGGTTAGAAAGCTGTTTTGGAAATCTTGAAGAATTTCCAGGAAAATGGATATGGAAACTTTGGATGATTGGGCTCGAGCTCTCATGCGTTGGTCGTGTGGCCATGAAGAGAGTTTCAATGAAGTGGGAGCTGCGGTGACAACTGCAGACAGTGACCCAGAGCTAGATGAAATTGTGCTAATGGAAGTAGATGAATCTCCTGATTCCCTGAGCACTACCCAAGCGAGGTATATTTGGGAAAAGCCTCCACAGGATTTGGGAGGCGAGGATTTTGACATGCTCGTAGAATCTGAGAGCCTTTAGAGGCTGAAGGAAACAGAGGATACATCAACAATTGATGTTGATGTGAAAGCTAAAACGAAACACCATGTACATTGGTGGGATGGCTGGACAAATGAAAAGGATTCGACTGAAGAGGAGAAGGATGTTGGGATTGGAGTTGAATCTCAATCAAAAGAGTTTTTAGAAGATCTCAAGATCGAGCTTAGAGCACTTCTGGAACGCACCGATGATGCACAACATAGGAAATCCATCATGGAGGAGTTGTAGAGGAGGGCAAAGGCAGATAAGAGTGGTAAGTCTGTAAAGGACCTGGTATTGCTCCTCTATGAAATGGTTTTTCACATTTTTGGCTTCCGCCTCGGTGATCCAAATACCTTTGCTTCAAGAATTTTTAGGATGTTGAAGCTGGGTATCACTATTCATGAAGAAAAAGATGAAGATGTGCAGGAAGAAATTCTAGTTCGAACCCCGAATGAGGAGGTCGGTGAAGATGATGTCATAATCTCAGAGGCGAAGGAAGAGCCAAAGGTAACAGTTGTGGAAGAGTTGTTTGAAGACTTCGGAAAGGCTAAGAGAGCAATGGAGGTTGAGACTAAGGCCGTTGAATCCCTTATATCAGCAAGGCAAAAACTAAGAATAGACGGAGATAGAGCCAGAGCCAGAGGAGCCTTTGCGGCAGCCATGGTGCAGGTTAGCTTTTATTGCAACTATGATAACATTTTTAAGAAGCATTGTCGTCCTTATGCAAAAATCACTGGAAATTATTTTTGAAACATTCATCCAACAGCAAGAAAGATGTCAGACCTTGACGGCGTAAACATGAAGGCTGATGATTATATGACCTCGACTGAAGAAGTCAATGCTCCGCTCGAGCTTGAGGATGAGTACAGGCTTAGAAACAAGAGGGAGTTGTGGCAGGTGCAGTATGCGTCGCATGAAACAAAAGATAAGTCGTTGCAAGAAACGACTACAAGTTTCCAAGGGAGGCGTTTGGGTGATTTTTCAGAGGCGGTTGAGGCTCCCATAGCCAGCCACTTACAATTTGCTTCTTTCAATGAGGAGAGCATCTTGGTGGTCGATTTGAAGGACTCCGAGAAGAAAGCCCTTGGGGCAGTTCCGTTCGAGTGGGAGTCTGAGCCTGGCATGCCCAAGCACCTGCTAAATTTGGGGGAGGAGAAATTACAAGTTGCAAGCTTTGTGACCAGCACATGGATGCCCTCTACTCATGGAGGTGAAAATAGGAAGAAGCGATGGTCTTCCACGAAGAAGGGGACATTCAACGCCGAGTGTCCTTCAGATGAGATAAGAGGTTCTCGTGATTTGCAATCAGATATTTGCATTGACCCACAAATTGTAAGGCAGTATGGCAAGAACCCAAAGACTGGAGGTGAATTTGGCAATGTCCCAGGTCAGTTTGTCAATGACTCTTAGTATGTACGATAATCTAGAAATGATCCACAGTGCGGAGAGCAGTTTGACTACGATCCTCTCTCTCTACCTTTGGCTAATGCGTCGAAGCCCGAGGATGAGACACACAGGCTGGGCTATGGCGTTGCGGGAAAAGATGTCCAGACGCTGGGGTTTCTTTCTAATGAGTTTTGTCACCTTTGTGGTGAGCCAGGGCATAGATTGTGTGACAGTGGGTCATCTGAGTCAGATGCTCTTGCAGCCTTTGCTAGCTACATGCAACTTGGGGACACTTCTTCTTTGGTGGGTCAGTATGAAAATGTGCTAAATTCTTATCATGCAGGACTTGAAATTCAGAAGCTAGTTTTAGGAGTGATGATCCTCAAGTTTCAGAAACATGCAGATATATTGCAGAGTCGCATTTGCAGGTTATGCAGTTCACAGAGGCAGAGGAGTTGTTTGTCTGAGCTTTGAACATTCATGGTGAATGCAATACTACTGGTACATTGCAAGAGGCTGCAGACAGAAGGCAAATGGAATTGATTCTTTCAGGGAAAGGTGACCACGAGGGTGTAATACATCTCCAATTTGGGGGAAGAATGATTTAATTAATTTAATTAATTAAGTTGTCCAAATTAATGTTATTTTCTAAGGATAGCTTAATTGATTATTTTAATTAAAAGTATTAAGTTAATTATTTATAAAGTTATAAAATGAATAAAAATTAAAAAGTGACTCTATATTCAATTAATCTAATAAAGTGACTTAAATTAATATTATATCCTAAAAGTCACTTAAGTGAAATAATACTATTTTAATATTATTTCTAGAAGCTTCTTGAAGGGTTGGAGAAAAAGTATAAAAGAAGGGCAATTTAAGCTTTTATTCATCCAGGAATTGATATTTGCTTGATGTTATTATTTGGTGAAGGAGCCAGCTAGGGTTTCTGCCATTTCCAGCCATTTGGAACGAGAACTCTCATTGGTCATGCAATTTTGAGGCTGTGAAATATCAGCTGAATTATTGCTAATTGTGGGCTTCATTCCCAGAGTCCAATTTGTGCTTCTTTGCAGGAAATAACAAGGGTTTTTGAAGCTTGCAATAGCTATTGTATTATTGCAGGGTTTGGTGGTGCAGTAGTTGATGTATTATTGCACATATGCAATAACTGATTTATTATTGCATACTTCTGAGGTTTAGCTGACGTATTGTTGCTTGGGTATTTATCTTGTTGGTTGAAGTTGGAGGGCTGCCATTTCATCTGCAAATCAGATTAGCATCTATTTCCAAGTTCCTTCCATCATATCTTCATTTCTATGGATTGTAATTTCTAAGAATAATCTATAATGTTTACAACCTATTTGTATGAGCTCGTTTGTTAAAACAGTCTATTTACATCAGTATATCATATTTGTATAAGGCTGCATGCCAACTATTTATTGAAATGTCATTATCCATTTGCATAGAATTCTAGTGAGTTTGTGGCTCTTGTTGTCATATTATTGCAAGACAATTGTTTGACATAATTCTTAAGCATCTAAGGTTGAAATCTAAGGGTGGATTGGGCAAGGGTCATTACAGGAGCCTTGCAGAATCTCGTTCTACCCACTACAGCTCTGTTAGCAAATGGAAAAGAGGTTGAAGTGGCATTTGTGGACTGTAGCATTGGAGATTCTTATGTCGCTCTTGGTCATTTTGCTGAGCCCATATTTTATTATCATAAAGCACTTGCAGTCTTCAAGTCTGAGTATGGAGAAGGGCATACCACAGTAGCCTCTGTATATGCAAGTCTTGTTGATCTTTATTTGAGAACTGGAAAATTTAGTGAAGCTAAGAGCCACTGTGAAAATGCCTTGATCATTTATGGAAGACAAGGGGCTACTCACTCCAGTGATGAGATTGCTACAGGATTGATAGAAAATTTTGGATTGTTCGAATCTATGGGTGAAAATAAATAGGCACTTAGTCTACTACAAAAATCTCTTGAAACTATGGAGAACACTCTTGGGCAGCAGAGTGCACTAGGTGGTATTGAGGCTCAGATGGGAGTGTTATTTTACCTGATTGGAAAATATGAGGAAGCCTTCCCATTGGTCAGTCCAGATGAGGCCAAGGTTGTTATTGCACAAAGTGTGAAGGAAAATTCAAATTGTGTGAAGTTGTGGATGCAAGCAGCAAGGCTAGAGCAAGATGGTTTTGACAATAGCCTTTTTTATTCCGACTTGGCTTGGAAAAGACTCATCTGATGTGTTCTTGAACAGAATTTGGCGAAGCTGAAATCTTCATTAGGGAAGATGTGACAAGGAGCATGGAAAAGGGGATTTATCTATGTGGATGTTTTATTTTGCAGCAGTGACTTGTCTTCAAGTGGGAGATTGTTAGGTATGTGTGAAGCCAATTATTTGTAACAGTCATTGTAACGGTTGCCCAATGTAACGGCAATATCTTTTACCTTGTAATGGAAGCATCTCCCTATTGTACCGGTTGCTTTTGCAACGGCCCTTTCTTTGCATGCATTTGCTAATTCTGGTGTGTCGACGTTTTTGGTTGAGATTTTGGTTTGGAGACTTGACTATTTTTATATAGTTGTTGTTGTGAATGTAATATGTATTGAGAATTAATAATATGAGAATCCGATGTGCTTTGGAAGAGACTCGTATGAAGCGTTCTTGAGCAAAATTTGGCGAAGCTAAAATCTTCATGAGGGCGGATGTGACAATGAGCATGGTAAAGGGGATTTCTCTATGTGGATTTTTTCTTTTGCAGCAGTGATTTGTCTTCAAGTGGGAGATTGTTAGGTATGTGTGAAGCCAAGTCTTTGTAACAGTCATTGTAACAACTGCCCAATGTAACGGCAGTATCTCTTACCTTGTAACGACAACATCTCCCTATTGTACTAACTGCTTTTGCAACCACCCTTTCTTTGCATGCATTTTATAATTCTAGTGTGTCGACCTTTTTGGTTGAGCTTTTGGTTTGGAGACTTCACCGATTTTATATAGTTGTTGTTGTGAATGTATTATGTATTGAGAATTAATAAGATGAGAATCCCCTACTGGAGAGTGGACGTAGCCTATTGGTGAACCACTATAAAATCCTTGTTTTTCTCTTCTTTGTTTTTATATCTTTAAATTATGTTCTTTCTGCAATTCTACTTTCATTTTTATTGCTGCAATTTTTCTCAACACCCCTCTTTCGTTGACACAACCAAGGAACCTTTTGGAATTCCCTGAATTTTCAGTTTTACTTGCTAGCCAGCCAAGATTACCCAGTGACCCTAACAAAGGTAGAACAACCATCCACAGTACAAACTCCAAGAAAGAATGAGTAAAAACCCACACAACTTAAAGAAGAATAATAAATGTCCAAAAAATTGCAAAACTAAGTTTCCTAGGGCCAGGCAAATGCCACCATTGGAAAATGAATGTGAAAGGAGGCAACCAGGCATGATGTCAGTTTGTCCAAACAGTAAGAAATTGAAATCAAACTAGAAATAAATCAAAGGAATATGCCTCTCCATATTGCCCACATTGTCAAAAGCAATAATAAATGCAAGGAATAACTCAACCATAACGATAAGGCCAAGTTAGAAAAAGATAGAAAACAAATCTATTCAAAATAGTAAGCTACAGTTGGCAAGATTTAGGCTTTCAACATACCTTTTAAATCTAATTTATATCATAGATATTAATACATGTAATTTTCCAAGTAAAAATTAACTCAATCAAATATTTGAAGCATTTTTAAATGTAACATATCTTGATGCAATTATAATATAAAGCAATGCATTTTAAAGCATATACATTCAATAAAAATTAGCCAAATCAAGTATCTAAAGTGTTTCTTTTATGTAACATATCTTGATGTAATTATAATCCAAAGCAATACATTTTAAAAAATATACACTCAATAAAAATGTATGGAACTCAACTTTTATAGCATCATACACAAAGATTTTAACACATTGTAATTTTTGTAGTAGTCTATTTTTACAAAAGAATTACCCTTCTCTTCTTGATCACTTAGGAGACTATCACTATCTCAATTTTATCTTTTATCTCTTTTTCTGGTAACTATCATATCCATTCTTCTATTGATAATTCAAAAATTGAAACTTCTCCTTCACTTGTTTATCCCTCATAATAATGATACAAATCAACACTAGTGAAAATTAGAGAAAACTCCTACAAGTTTAATCTTGTATGTATTGGATGTAAAGTTTTTAAATAATTTGCATGGTCCAATCTATTTCCATTTATCTTGTTGTAGGTTCCTTGAGGAAATCTTTCCTTTCATAGATGAGTTACAACTAGATCTCCTCTTAATATTAGCATGTTATTTGTATTTCACTATATTATTTTTTGAGTTCTTCCTTACTTCATTAAATAACTCTCATGTATATTTAGAAAAATCCTTTTCCATAACACTTCATCTTCCAAAATATATAGTATATCTTAATTCATCTACCCCTCCCAGGTTGTAGACATTTTGAAAAGGACTATTATTTGTACTCCTATTGATGGAGTTGTAAGAAAATTTATCTTGTATCAATATTAAAGCCCACTAATTTGGCTCCTTTCTAGTCAATAATCTCAGCATATTCTTGAGGCTTCTATTAACAACCTCATTTCCCCCTTTGTTTGTAGATAATAGGTTGAAGTAAAACCCAACTTAGTATCTAATTTCCTCCTTATGGTACACCAAAAATGGTCTACGGATTTTGTATCCCTATCTAAGATGATGCTCTCTGGCAAAGCATATAATCTAATTACCTCTCTAAAGAATAATGTAGCAATGTGAATAGTATCACCTGACTTCTTACATGATATAAAATGCACCATATTTGGATTTTTATGGAGGTGATCTACTACAATAAAAATAGAGTGATTGCCTCCCTAAGTTCATGGTAATCCAAGAAAAAAATCCATTCTCATTTCTTCCCACTATCTCTTTGGTATTGGTAATGAATGATATAAATGTGTATTCTAACTTTTCCCCTTGGTAAGGTGACAAAATATGTAACTTCAAATAATTTTCTTCACATCTACATTAATCTCTAGTCAATAATATTCTTCATACAACCATGCTAATGGTTTATCCATTCTAAAATGTCTAGAAAAACCTCCAATATGATTTTCTCTTACTAAGGTTTCCCTCATTGATCCTTGAGAGGTGTATGCATAATTGTTGCCCCTAAAAAAAACACTAATTAAAAATTCAATCCATTGAGTTTTTTACCATTCAATAGGATTCTGACATGATGCCTATGCCTCTCTAAAGTTGAATCTTCTTCATACAAGTCATTCATAGAATCAAATATAACAAATTTTACCCTCATCTCATTCAATAAGATACCTCCTACATAATGAATCAACTACTCTATTTGATCTACCACTCAGGTATAATGTAAGACAAATGAGTGACTTTGAAGGAATTTAATCCTCTTGATGTGATTTTGACTTACCTTACCTTGGCTATTAATTGACGTGTCCTTAATCTTATAGTGTGTCTAGGGTTATGATTAGTTGGCTTTTGGCTACCTTAACTCTTAATTAAGTCATATGATCATTATTATATTATTATCTAGCCAATTATGTTGGGATAGGTGTTATATTTTTGCATCTTTAAGTCAACTTGGGTGATATCAAATAAATAAGTAGGGTATATATGAGGTAATGAGTGTTATTTCATCATCATAATTGTGTCCCTATTAGATTTAATTGGAGGTTTGCCCCATTGAAGTGATTTGTTATTCTTAGTTATCATCAAGTATTTTAAAACTAATTTTATATTATACTTTTATTGTGCAATTTACTCCATTACATTAATAAATTGTATTTGATAATGATATATGTATAAATCGAACTCCTTGGGTAACAAGTAGTGCACTTATTTAGTGATTAAATAATAGTGTAAAATTCTTAGTTATAGACAAAATTCTTCATTTGATCTTCATTTTGCATCTCACTAAAATAAGAAATTGGATAACTCTCTTGGATTAAAACCCCTTCAATTGATATCCCACTTGTATCGCAATCTACTTGAAACACGTTACTAAATTTTGGTAATAATAAAACTAGCTATTCAATCACCTTTTCCTTCAAAAGTTGAAAATTCTTCTTTGTTGTAATTGTCCACTATAACTCCTTCATACAACCCTTCATTTTTTTTGTAGGTGCAAAAATGCCACTAATTTTTTAATAAATTCCTATAGAAACTTGCTAAATAGTAAAAAAAGTTGCTTCAAATGTCCTTTTGGGTGATGGTCACTCTACAATTTAGCCTTTATACATTTTGGGTTCATCCATAAACCTTTTGAAGAATTGGAAAACCCCAAATACATTGATTCCTTCTTTATGAAACTATATTTTTTCAGGTTGATCAACAATTTATCTTCCTTTATTCTTTGTAAAATTAATCTCAAATACATTAAATTCTCTTCCTTTTCTTACTAAAAATTAAAATATCATCAAAATAGACAATGAAAAACTTACCAAGAAATGTTATCAACACTTTTTTGATCAATTTCATGAATGTTCTGCATGCATTGATCAACCCAAATGGCATTACCAACCACTCATATAATCTATCTTTCATCTTAAATGTGTTTTTCTACTTGTACCCTTCTCTAATCAAAATTTGATGATACCTACTCTTCAAATAAATTTTTATGAAGTATTTAACTCCACTTAGACAATCTATTAAATAATCCATCTAGAGTAACATAAATTTATACTTAATTTTTATCTTGTTGATGGCGATTGAATCCATGCACACACACCAACATTTATCCATTTTAGGTGTTAGTACTACTAGAACAACACATGAGATTAAACATTCCCTTGTTACTTATGATTAACTAACTCTTAGACTTGTTTCCTCATCTCCTCATTTTACATGGGTGTCATTATATACACTACCTTATTCAATAAACTACCTCCTAGAATTAAATCCATATGTAGACTAATGCTTATCATGAGTAGCAACCCATTTGAAAATATTTTAGCATACTCCAATATGCCTTTTATTTGTAGTGGAACTTCTTCAATTTTTTCCGTTGTCCTAACCTCCATGGTATTGCAAATAAAAACATAGCATGTCTTCTCCCTTATCTCCTTTAAAAAATATTTTCTAGAAATCAAACACACTTTTGGATTATTATCCACATCTTCCCCTTTTTCCTTCAATGTACTCAACATAAATTATTTTTCATCCTTCACAATGGTATAAGTATTCATTGCACCATCATGCACATCCTCCTAGTCAAACATCTATAGTATTTAGGACATGACAAGAATCCATGGGCATAACATAACATATAACCCCATCCATATATGCACTAATTAAAAAATAATCATGCATTGATCACTTACCAAGAGTTGATATCATTTCTATAGCAACAAAAACTTATACCAATTTATGTGTTTAGTCTTTTCCAAATTAAGCTTATCTACTATTTCTTGAGAGACCATGTTATCAATACTCTTGTTGTCCATAATGACCTTGAAATATAAATTCATTTGAATTTACATAGTTTTAAATAAATTTCCACTTTCTATCAACTCATGACATTCCTTATTAGGTTTCAACAACACTCTTTTAATTATCAATAACTCTCCTTGCTTAGGTTATTCTATACAATTAAGTTAAGCTACACTTTAATTTTCTTGTGCAACATGATTTCTTGCATTATTTACTCTCCCACTATTTTTTGTACTAGTAAACACTCAAATGTGTTGTGACCAATGTCTCCACATTTATTACATGCCAATAAATTCACTCCCTCTTCCTTTTCTATTATAACCTCTTCCTCTGGATGATTTTCCTCTTTCTCTTGTGTTTGGATTGTAATTATTATTTTATTATGTTGGATTATCATTTTCCTTCTTGTCCTCTACCACTACTATATTACCCTTCTCCTTTGGAAAATCCCCCTCTTCCTCTAGAATTATTTTGTTATTTCCTATCTAGTTTCTCTTCTACCTTTAAAGCATATTGATAAGACTCATCCACTAACCTCACTCTAATCATACTTTAAATTATTCTTAAATTGACACTTGAAGTCCATTTACATATCTTGAGATATTTTCTTTCTCAACCTTTATTTAGTCAACTTGAATGTTAAACCTATAAAATCCCTTCATGTAATTATGAAAAAACTTAATTTTTGCTTTTACCTTTACAACCATATGATCCTAGATTTTAATTTTCTCCTTTTGTATTCTTTATATTTCAAATTGTACATGATCCCATTGTAGGGATGCATGAACCTTTAACTTTGTGTTGGAAATATTTACCTTTCTCTTACCTTATTTAGGTGCTCAAATGATCCATAAAAAAAATATTACTTCAACTTTGGTCTATAGGATCTTTTGGGCTTAAACTTTCACTAAGGTAGGGAATATCTAGTCTCGAGTTACTACTTATTATTGACATCTTCCACTTTGAATTACTACTTATTATTACATCTTCCACTTCTAATTGTTAGCATTTTTTCTTCTTCATCTTCAAATTATCTTCTACACACACTCTTTTTCCTTGTTCTACCTTCATTGCATTCATCCTAGCTATAATTCCTCTCACCATATCTACAATATCTACAACTCTCGGTTCTCTATGTCTTCCTCTTTCTGACATGTGTTTTTTCTCAAGATCTTTATAATTATAAGACTTAAAGCACACACCCAAATTTATTTTCTAAATTCTCTTCATAACATAACCCAAAAAGATCAAATCACTTTAATTCCACTTGACACAACCTCAAAGAAGGGTTTAATTAAAAACTTCCTAATCAAGAAACTACACTCAAAATAATTTACATATATGCTAATTGGAAGCAACAATACTAAATTGCATTCATTTATTATCTTTTTGTAGCTTAATGCAACATGCTTAAAGAAAATACATAATACTTCAAGGACTAAAAGGAAGCTTCTCTAGCTTGCATCTTTTATACACAGTCTAGTTTTATCAACAAAACATACATATATTCTTATTCAATTATATTCAATGACTTTAGTCACTATCCTTTATTAGTCACATACTCCATTTTATTTTTTTCATCCCATTCAAACTCATCCATTTTGTTCACTAATTTTCTATCATCTCTATCTTCTTTTCTTTATCAATCTTATCCTCTACTCTAATTCTTTATTATTTTTGTCTACTTCTAGCATTGAACCTAAGTCCCCTTCTTTCCTATGACACAAACGAGGAACCTTTTGGCATTCTTTAATTTTATTTTATTTTTACATCAACCAAATTGGATTGTCCATGCAACCCCAATAGAAATAGACTTACTATTCACAATGAAAAGTACAAAGAAATAATGGAGAAAAAATCATGTGACTTGAGGAGAACAACAAGAAACACCCAAAAATTAGTGAAACTCACTTTTCTAAAACTAGTTTAAATCTCATAATTGACTAGCACTTGCAGCCGGAGGAGCTGCAAGGAATACGTCGATAGTATTATATGATATGTTGAACATTATTGACTCTGTCTTTGCAGATGGTAGAAGGCTATATCAGACATCTTCTTGCATTCTGTAGAATTTTTAAATTAGCTATCTGTGTTGTTTTGGATTGTATTTTTTGGAAATATCAGTAAGATCTAATGGGAACTATTTTTTGATTGACAATTAGCTAGTATTTCTTGATTGTATTTTTTGGTTCATGGATGTTTGTACAACATTCGAGTTGCCTGTACAGGTGATTTTTTTATGAAACAAATTACAAATATGTGTACATAATGAGTTTTTTTCACTTTTTGGATATTACCTATAATATGAAGGCATATTCATGTTTGGTGATCATGAGAAGGAAGTTCAGAGGTCCAACATATATGGCTGGTGAAGATCTCTTTATTGGATTATTGATTTATTCTTGTTCGCCTTGGAATGATATTTATTTTTCAGTATAGTTTTCACCTATTTGGGCCATATGTAGTTAAGGTACGTGCCTTTCGAAATCAATGATATATAAAATTTAGATGTGTCAGTCAAATTCTAACAAAAATCCCCCCTTCCTTTACACTTTGATGGAATTCTATACCCTATTTAAAAGCTCCCATTTTGGCATAGGCAATAGGACGCTAGCTAAAGTTCTGGAGTTCGGCTTCACACCTACCAATTGCATTTGGTTGAAAGTTTTGTTTGCATATCTTACAATCATGGCATTCCATGAAACCACGTTTCTTTGAGGCATTTTTTCAAATATTTGGCGTGCCTTGTCATCAAATGGAATGGGATATATGATATATAGAAGACTAAAGTCATGTGCCTTTTCCAATAAATTTACTTCATGAACAAGAAAATTACCAATTGACTTATTGGTGATAGCAAGTAGGTCATGGGAATAGCTCTTAAACATATGGTGAGGCAAGCAATCTATACATATTAGTTATCTCAAAGTAGTTTTTTTTTATCGAATATTGTATGTATGGATGTACACCACTACCATCCAAAATTTTAACAATCTATTTTTTTTTAGCCAACAAGATATCGATTCCCTGATTATCATACAAGCTGCCCATTTTAAGATATCAAATGCTATCACCCACAACTGACAACTCCATCTCCATAAAGTAGGAATGACTACAAACCTAAATGACTAATCAATTAAACTATACAACTTCACTTTCAACCGGGTGGGAATTTTTCCTTAATGTTACTAAAATTATTGGTTGTAAAGGCTTATTGTTGGTAGCATAAGAGTCTGACAATTGTTTCACGCGTTTAGCATGAGGAAATTGAAGAGCTTGTCTGGTCAATGACATGTTGCCACTATCATCAGAAAGAGGCTTAAGCAAGGAGGATCAATCACTCTTATAGAGTTTTTCATATTCAATTTGGGTGTTTCCAATTCATTGGAATGTTGATGCACATTATCAAACCAACTAGGTCAAGTGGGAACCTAGATTTATTTCCTGTGTAAGGAGATAGAATCTACAGATTGAATAAGAAGACTGAGTGGCATGGCACATGATGATGCAACACCTCTTGGAGAGGAAGAGAGACTTCTCAAGCTATAAGATGTAGCAAGTATTTTAAGGTTTAAGGTTATGAGGAAGCTAGAAAAGATGATGGTTTTGGAAAATATGTTTCTCTGTTTTACAAGGTCAATTTTATGACTTAATTTTCAACCCCCATTACCTTCAATTAGTTCACCTTAAGGTACATCTTACTTTATATAAGTAAACCACAAAGCAAAAAGGCAAAAAATGTTTCATGGATGCACTCTTCTTATCATATATGTAGTTGTCATTTTTTAATCAATTTTCATAGATCTACAACAACTTATAACTTCAGGAAGATGTATTGCATTATTTGCTTTCAATCAGAGACTTTATTAGCTTCTTTATTGATGACAACGATAACTTCAAGAAGGTGTATTGCTTTATTTTTTTCAATCAAAGACTTTATTACCTTCTCTTTTGATGACAAAGAGAACTACTTGGAAGAAAGCTCTAAGTTTGTTAAGGTTTCTTCTCGGAAAATTTATATCTGATTATTTAATTCAAACCACTATCAGAATTCTGATATATATAAACACCATGGTGTCCTTACTCTTACCTTTAATGGTTAACCTGAACAAAACTTGCACTATGGTATAGCGAAGAAAAGTAAAACTAACAAGAACCATACCAGAAATCATCAACTTGCATATTGCAAGCTATGGTACATTAGAAGCCTCTTTTTTGGAAATAGGTATTATATATGCGATTAATTAGAAAACTAATAAGAACCATACCAGAAAGCATCAAATTTCATATTGCAAGCTATGATACATTGTGATCTGTATAGGATCTAGACTAGATTGCGTGTTGAATGCTTAATTTTTTACAATGATTATTCCAAGTTAATAACATCAAAATTAACTTATGGAAATAACAAAATGAAAGAAATAACAAGGTGATTATAACAGAATGGAAGAAAGTGAGAGAAAGAAAGAGAGAGATGCAAACAGAGTTTGATTACGGAGTTCGCCACAAACGTGACTACGTCTCCGGGTCGGCTCCAATAGAGTACGACCGATCCGATTAATCTCCAGAATCAATTACAATGATGCACCAAGACCATCACTTCGACAGCATAACCTGCCCCGACGTACAAAATGGCTTCAAAATGATCTCCTTAGAACTCCTCTCGAATCACCTGTTCTCCACTATGTCACCTGTATTTTCTCTAACTTGAAAATTCCAAAAATTCTTAATCTAAACCTCACTCTCACTCCCCTTTATATACATAAAATTAAGCCAAATAAGACTTAACAATCAAAACAACAAAAACAACCCCTTTACCAAACATTACAAGTCGTTTACAACCTCTTCAACAATTCGTACAACAACATATTTGTCTTTTGACCAACTTTGGTTATAGGAGTTAGGGGTAGTTTAGCCAAATTAGGCTATTTGCTGACATTCAGACTATAATCATCGAACAAAATGAACCGAGCTCCATAATATAACAAAGCTGTTTCGGTGGCGCAACGGCTTTTAATATTCTTGGTGGCCACGGGGTCGGCGGTTCCAACCCCGCCGGCCTCGCTTTTATCACTTAGCCCGTAATTTTTAAACAACAAAAACAACCCGAGCTATTTCTATGTTTGACGCGGACTTCTGGTGCAATGGCAAAACAGATCGGCAGTTTGGGAGGAGATCGCGGGCTCGAGCCCGGCCTGTTGCAACAAACTTTTGCTCCAACGTTCAACCACATTCAACAACCGACACGTGTAACACCCTTATTCGCCCACTCCGGATGACATGTCCGCTGACGAAGCCGCTCACGGGATATGCATACTGTTGACTGGGAGACACATGTCAGACTCCTATTCGCCGAAAGTGCTAACCGAGCTACTGACGATGCAGCCACGTGTCTGATGATGAAGCCGATGACTGGACTGCCACCTGGGATGCCCGTACTGTACGGCTGGACACATGTCATGATATGATTGGTTCGTACGATCTGAGTCACCTGCCACGTGTTTCGTTCGAATTCATCCACTTGGCTTCCGTACTGTACGGACTAACACGTCAGCATGATGACGTCATCATCTGTACCTTCAAGTCAACCGAACTTTGACTGCCAATATCTTGAGCATACGGTGTCGGATTTCGATGAAACGAACCCATCAGAATCATCTCGATGAGCTCTTTGCGATGATGCCAACTTCAAGAACTTTTGAAGACACCATTTTTTTCCGCCTTCTGGACGCCCTCTTATCCCAGTTTGACCCAAGGTTTGACTAGCCATAACTTGTGCAAACGGACTCTTTTTCGCTCCGTTCGAGTTGCATTGGAATCAGGACGTCGAGCTCTTTCTGATGGTGTTGATTCTGGAGAGAAATGAGACACTTCAATTTTCACTGAAAATATCCACCGGATCACATTGCAAGCCTCTTTTATGGAAATAGGTATTATATATGGTATTATCAGCTGCAACTTCCTTTACAGAGTTGGTACACCGAGGAGATATGCCTAGGTTTAAAAGATAGTTGAAACTTGAACATCACCTGAATCAAATTAAAGTCCCTTCTACAAATCAAGTCCCTTCTACACAAACCATAGAGAGTGGAGGAGAGAGATATTACAACCCAATATGTGTGGTATACATGACTTGGCTTCATCTTTATGAAACAAAACGGTGTATTCAGTGTGAAAGAATTAGCAACCTCAAGGGCCTAGTTCCTTTCTACTTCAATCACAGGACGTTTGCAAGAAATATAGTATGTTTTGTGAAAACTCTTTTCTTCACTCCTCTAAAAAGACTAACAACAAGAAGAATTTTATAGCTAAGAGTCCAAAATAATATATGTACAAGCTAATGTTATGTAATCACTCTCTTACAATCTTCATTTCTTCCTATCTTCGTTGATGGCCTTTTCTTATTAAAGTTAGTAGTGTATGAGGTATGTTGGTGACAGTGAGAATGCTAGAAAGAGGTCGGTCTTTAAATGATTGAAGATACCAAGGTAATTCAAATTCTATTCAAGGAAAAGATAGGTGGTATGTGAACAAACTATGAAAACCTTAACAAATCTTAAGACATAACAAATAGCATAAAGTTATCAAACATAGTGGAAGTATTGGCTTTGAAGATTTCACCGACAGCATTTGAAATGAAATGCTTACACATCTCTAACTATATAAAAACAAATAGAAGAAATGTGGTCTCATAATATATTATGATAACCATACTTTGTAAACATATTTAAGTACATTTTTTAATTGGGATCTAACTTCAAATACTTTGAACTGTATATCAAGGAAATTGAATATATTCTAATCATTTTGAAAAGAATACATCTATAATTTCCATATTATTTATATAATGGCTTCATAAAATGTTCTAATTCCTGTTTCTACAAATTATAATTATATTGTATGAAGAAAAGATATGCCATATTCATAAAATGTTCTAATTCTTGTTTCTAAGTAGATTTTTTACAATTGAGATCTAAACTTCAAATACTCTATTTCATAAATTTTATAGATTGACCTCCTTGAAACCGCTCATGGAGGAAGTAATTAGCTACGTGATTTAAAATTTAGAATCAAATTCAAGTTAGGAACATATCAACTTCAATGAGGAAGCTCATATTTAATTCTCTGATAACAGATCAACTTCAATGAGGAGAATCATATTTAATTCTCTGATAACAGATCAACATCAATGAGGAGGATCATATTTTATTCTCCGATAAAAGATCATTTGTGGACTTCTTATATTAGATTCACAGTTCTTAAGTCTGATTTGCAAACTATAATATAAAACTATCACAAGGAACTATAATAAGTGAACCTGAAGGCCAAAAATAACTAAAACCATGGATTGTATTCTAATCATTTTGACAAACCCATACTAAAACCCAAGAGTTACACCATACCCAACACTGTCTGGGAACCCATGCATCTGGAAGCTAAAGAGAGATGGAAATAACCTAAAGCCCATAGAGAATGTGAAATTCCCAAATCAAGTCGTTGTCATTACAAAGCTAAAGAGAGATGGAAATAACCTAAATCCCACAGAGAATGTGAAATCCCCAAATCAAGTCATTGCCATTACAATAGGTATTGATTAGGGCATGGTGAAGAACTATCATACCGATGATTGCTATCTTCCACCAAAGCCTTACCAACAGCACACTCTTGGCATAAACATATAGATTCTTAGTAAATATATCAATTGTGAAGAACTGTCATACCGTTGCTTGCTCTCTTCCACCAAAGCCTTACCAACAGCGCATTATTGGCATCTACCAAAGTAAATATATCGATTGTTGCAAGTTGGTCTTTTAGCATACAACATTCTCGGTGAAAAGCCACAAAACCCTAGCAGAATTCTGGTTCCTCAAAATTTCTAAGACAACCTTCAAAATGAGAAAAAGCAGGGTGCCTCAATTGTCTCGTCTCAAAATTGATTTATTGGATCATTTCTTCTGCACTAAATTTATGAGGCCTTAGAAGAAACCCTACCTAGTTCACAAGTGGACCGCCACGCTAATAACAATAAAGGAACAGTAAGTGTGAAACATGTTTATAACGAATGTTTCCTATGACGAAGCAACTCTTAGGTGGTCGGAAACAGCTCTGTAGCAAGAACAAGGAGCATGAGGTGGGTATAAGGTGCCAGCTGCTGTAAACAGTTCGGTTACAAAACAACACATTATCATCTAAATAACAAATATTGACCATGATGAAGCAGGTTCGTAGCAGTTGCACAACAAATCTTAGTGGTGAGCAAACAGCTCTGTAGCAGGTTCGGGGACAATGAGGTGGGCTTACAGATAACTGCCAACAGGGATAAAAATTAGGGTTAAAAACCATTGCTTTTACTCGTCGTCCGTCCTATTTTTTGGCCATTTTTCTTGGCGTGAGACAACTTCCCGGCTGGAAGCTCCCACATAATATAGCCTATCGGCTAAAAAATGAATGTGAAAGGAGGTGACTAGACATTATGCTAGTTTTCCCAAATAAAAAGAAACTAAAATAAAATAATAAGAATGATAGAAATATAAAATAAATCAAAGGAATATATCTATACATATCACCCACATTGCTACAAGAAATAATAAATTCATGGAACGACTCAACCATAGTGTCAAGTTTGAAAAAGACAAGCAAAATCCTATTCAGAATGGTAAGCTATAGTTGGCAAGATTTTGGTTTTTAACATATATTTTTAAAATTGATTTATATTCACGTACATGTAATCTCCCAACAAAAAATTAAGTTAGCTAAATGATGGCAAAGATTAAACTCAAAAGAAATCAGTTTTCAGACTCCTCCTACATGAAGCACACCAATTGTTGCACAGTAGCTACTTTTGGAATTAAACACAGATAATTGAATGAACTGAATAAACTCCCACTCAATGAAAATTTGGAGTTT
Source organism: Sequoiadendron giganteum (assembly GCA_007115665.2). NCBI lineage: Eukaryota > Viridiplantae > Streptophyta > Pinopsida > Cupressales > Cupressaceae > Sequoiadendron > Sequoiadendron giganteum. Next base: position 158,495,368 of record CM021100.1, on the reverse strand, counting down.
CAATGCCTCCTCAATATTATTCAGTACTAATAATAATTTGTGTGCAGCTAGCAAATCATTGCAAGAACTTGAAACTACATGAAAAAATTCACAATACGGAAATCCCCAAAGCATAAACAACAATATGGGAAATTCAGCAACATCGATTGCTAAAATTAACTGTTGCATCCCTATTTGCAGCAAATTAACTTCAATACACAAACATTACAATAAAATATTCTTTATCAACTGCTATCTACTATCATTTATGCCCCAATCTGTTCTTTACATGTAGTTTCTCTCCTCCTATCAACGCCTTTTTTCTTTTGTTTGGTAGCTGCAACCAAAAAAATAGATTACTTTATCCTTTTCTTTTCCTACACTAACTTCCTTCAACTTCTTTTTAATGTTGTGTTAAAACTCTCTCTCCCCTTTCTTTGTTCGTTCCTCCTCTCCTTTCTACTATACGCCGCTACTCTCCTTTTACACCCTCCAAACTGTTTTAAGATAACAGAATTAAAAAAATAACTACCTCCTTCATGCGTTGTTGTTTTCATTGGCCATTCAAAAGCAAACCAAAACTAAATTCGATAATTGACTTATTCCTTCCCAGCCATGTGGATTCTGCTCACCAAATCAAAGTTCTAATTTTATTAGCATGTGTTAATATCTATGTGGGAGTTAGAAGAGTTTTCCCCATATTGCATGACCACGCCTCCAAACTCAAAAACTCCAACGAAAAACAAGCAAACAAAAAATCAAAAATAAAATAAAGCAAGCCATCAAAATTTTGAATGAAGCTCCCGCGTCAAGTTTTTTCAAAGGTAAAACAAAATCATGAGCTCCTACTTGATTAATGGTGGAAAAGGGAGTATAGAATGTCACTCTTTTACCAACTAATCATTTGAAGATGTCCTAGGAGTCCTAATTGGATTGACTAACAACCTCACAAGGTGAGTCAATCGCAATGAGGACTTAGGAGGGGGTTCTTTCAGCTTTAAGGGATTCACCACCAAGCAAATGTTCAAAAAAGACAAATGAACATTCAACCTACAAAATCTAGTTATGCAAGCTAAATGAGATATGCAAATAATGAAATTATGCAACAAGGAGACATGATATGTGTACGTGGGAAGTCTAGAGATGTGAGGATTCTAAAAATGCAAAGAAGTTGCCAAAATGTGCTATGGAAGAATAAGATGCCTTGGGTGGCATATTAGGACCCGATGCTATTTTTTGAGGCAAATACAAAATCTTCAAATGTCAGAACCAGATTTGAAGGAAACTCTAAAAAATATGCTTGGGAGGACTAAGACGCCCAAGGTGGCATATTAGTCCCATTCTGAAAACTCCAAATGTGGTTATGAACTCCAAGGTTTGCACTTGCTTCCTTTCTGATCTCATATTTTGAAACTTCTAGATTTGGCCTGTCAGTGAGTTTCCATGAAGATGACAACTTTGTAATACAACTTTACAACTTTGCACTCCAAGTGATCTTCAAGACTTTAATCCAAACCTGCAAACACAAATATGCAAGATGGGAAAAACTTGTTTTTTAGTGAATTGGGGTTTGGCTTGGTCAAACCCTTTGTTGGTAATTAAACCTTGAAATGAAATAAAGTAATGAAGGGAAATGGTGAATGAACAACATGTAATGCTACAACTCACCAAACCCTTATAAAGTCTACAAACTTGTATGAAATGGATGCAATGGATATGGATCTTGAACCAAAGATATAGACTTGAATTGTTTGTTTGAATCAAAACCCTACATCACAAATGTTAGCACAAAAACACATATGATGCAATAAGATCTTTGATATGACGCTTGAATCTTGATGATGGCTCCAAATGCTTGATGAATTGCTCTTGAATGCTCTTGTGAACTCAATTTGATATTATGAACACTCTCACAAAAGACTTGGATTAAAATGAATGAATGAACCTACTATTTATACTTATCTATGCTTAATATCTTGAAATTACATCACACCAAGCCGACATATGAATTCATTAAATAAAGCAGGCTAAATCCCGCCAAAATTTGAAATTAAATCTCAAAAATGACTCGGACGTCTTTGTCCCAAGTCATAAAACTTGGGGCACAAACACCAAAAAGGGGCCCAATTAAGATGCCTCAAAATTAGGGTCCTGAGACCTTTGGGGGACAAAGATGCCCTAGGTGGAATTTTAGTCCCGATCCAAAAATCAGGGACACACAGATAGAGTCATTAGATTATCATTTATGCATTGGAGAATGTCGGGATTAGCCAAAAAAAAGATATAATTCATAGGGCTTGTAGATACGAAATAGGACCAATTAAGCCATTAATGAGGATAAATAAAGCAAGGCAGGCCCAAACAAGTGTGAAAATGCAAGGGTATGGATTTTCTTACACTACATTTAGCCCCCACTTTAGTGAGAGGATTAACTTGCTTTAAACTCACACTAAAGTAGCCAACCACGTAATCAAGAGGGGTTCCAATGTACAAATGCTAGTGAGATAGGATGACAATAACCAAGAGGGTGGCTAAGCCCCTAGGATCAAGATCCTATGGAAAACCAACATAGGCACAAAGGAACACACTTGCGGATGATATATGAAGTCATAACCAGATCGCAAACATACACCATCAAAGACAGGAAAAAGGCAAAAGGAGAAGAGGAAAAGTGCAACGGATCAAGCTTCAACTGGCTATCCAATGCGGTGGACCGGGTCTTGGCTAAAGAATTTTACAAGTGGAATGCATTGTCCACTATGCAAACATAAGCGCACACTCACAAGGGCTAGCGGGAGCTATTTATCCACTAGGTGAGCCCCAAGGGACCATATCAAATCCATACCTCCATGACTTTAATAAGGTACAAAAATGCACACTCACAAGGGCTAGTGGAGCTATTTGTTCACTAGGTGAGCCCCAGGGGACCATATCAAATCCATACTTTCATGAATTTAATAAGGTACAAAGATGCATTCTCACAAGGGCTAGTGAAGCTACTTGTTCACTAGGTGAGCCCCAGGAAACCATATCAAATCCATACCTCCATGACTTTAATAAGGTACAAAATGCATGCTCACAAGGGCTAGTGAAGCTACATGTTCACTAGGTGAGCCCCAGGAAGTCCATATCAAAGTCATACCTCCATGACTTTAATAAGGACAAAAGGAAAATGCAACAAGAAAGAGAGATTTTCAAAGGGATTTTTCTTAGTTCATGTGAGGTCTTACTCTTCGGGGACATCGTTCCTAATGTCTCCAAGAGAGGACCAGTCAAAAGATAAAAAATTCACCACCTAGAGGATGCAGTGTGTCACATCACCACTAAGGGGAATATAATATGCTAAGATAGGTCACACTCTTGAAGGACATTACTCCCAATGTCACCACAAAGAGGAAAAGAACATTGTGTGAAATAATAAAATTGCATCAAGGAACATGAAAAAGGGAAAAAATACAATCAAAATAATGCCAATGTATGCCCCTACTTTAAAGGAATTGTTAACACCATGTTGTGAGAAATTACTTTAAAGTATCCAAAAGATGAATAAGGAAAAGAGGGTTGCCCCCCATAAACACATTAGGGATATATGGATTTGGGGTTAGTATTTTTATTTGTTGCAATAATATTAGAGAGCTCAGAACTAACATCATTCCCCAAATACACATAGAACTGGAAGAATGACACAAAGAGAATGAAAAAAAAAAAAAAGCCTTTTTGGTCAACATGGAAGAGACATAGGGTGTCGCGACGCCTTGCGTCATCCCCAAAAGGAAAATACAAGATAGAAATGAAAGGAAAAAGAAAGATAAGGAAAAATCCTTTGGGTCAACATGGAAGAGACCTAGGGTGTCTCGACACCTTGTGTCATCCCCAAAATGAAAACACAAGACAAAATGAAAAATGAAAAGGTAAAGATCAATGAGAAGGCAAAAGCTTATGACATATAGAAGAATGGAGGTACAAATAGAGGAATGCACATAGAGAGAGAAACATCAAACAGAACATCACGGGGGATTACAATATGCACATGCAATCACACAAAAGAAAGCAAGAAGGAAAGAAAAAAGACTAGTAAGGCATAGGTGATTCAACCTAAATCAATTCATCCGCCTCCCAATCTCAGTCCGTATAAGCAGAAGGTAGATAACGAACCTAAGGGAGAACAACAAATGCCTTACTAGGACAGGGCCATCCACTTCTTGCCCCCACTGAGTGCAAGACAAGAATGGATTGAGGTGGGTGATGAGAAGGGTCATGTAATAGTGAGAATGTCATGATTCTACAACTATTACAAGACAAGGGGTCCCATTTTAAGGAATTATTTCGATAATGTCAAATTGTTGAAGGATTCTTATTACAGTTTGACACTCGTCAGTAAGGTACCCAAAAATCCTACGATATGTACAATACTTTGTATTATCTTTAGGGAATTTGCTTCTAGTGCGAGGTGGGAGTTTAAGCTAACCTTTGTCTATAAGATGTTTCAGTTGTCATTCCATTTTTGTTTGGGTGTGCGAGAGCATGTAAGGTGCTTTGTTGTTGTTAGATTCACCAACTTCTGTAGTTGAAGGAAAAGGAGGAGGACCTAAGGTGATCCTATCATCCTTGTCATTTTTATAAGTCATTGGTTATTCTTTAGGAAGAAGGATATTCATATCAGGGGGAGAATCAAAGATCACCGTACCATCACTACGAAGCTTTAGGTATTCTCTAGGTATTCTTACGTTGTGAGAGGGATCTTGATATCCTTACCCTTTTGTGTTTTCATTAGTTGGAACTTGCTCTAGGAGTTGATGAATTTCATGTTCACTTGTATCACATCCTTGTTTGCTTAAGATTGTGAATCCTTTGCCATATGTTTCTTCGAGATTGATTGGAGTGTTTGTTAATTTGTTATCATAAAATGGTTGAGTGTGTGTTTATTTAGAGGAACTAGATTCAGTTGGTGTAGGGAGCTTAGTGTCAACTTTTGCTTTAGTTTCGAGATGTAAGTAACCAAACATCTCACGAGGTGGTATTGTGGGAGGACCTAGTTGTTTCATTGATGGATAGAATGATGCATTAGCTTCAAGGTTATCAAGACAATCATTTAGGAACTTATTCATGTTGCCATCATCTTCTCCAATGATATCAACATCACGAGGAGGACATGCATTAGGAGTTGGGTGAGCATGAGTGAGTTCAATTTCATTAGGGTCATTACCAAAGGCGCAATTTGACACATCTACCAAAGATTTCAACAACATCCACAACTTTCCAAAGAACATATCCATGATGCAAGATTGAACAAATGCATGTGAAATAAAATAAATTGAGACAATAGCTATTTTGTAAACTGAAATAGAAAACTGAAGATAGCCCACAGAAACACAAAAAAGCAATTTCAGACACTAAAAACTAGAGAGTCGAAGTCAACAGGGACTAAGATGCTAGGAAGGGCATCTTGGTCCTCCTAGTGAGATTTTGAAGTTCCAGGGACTGAAACAAACAACAAACAACAGAGAGAGGATTCTAGAGAAAAAACCTTGAGATGAACTAAGACGCCAGGAAGGGCATTTTACTCCTAGCAGAGGTTTTTCTAAGAAAAACAGTAAATTTTGGAGTGTCTACAATGTTTACAGATTGCCTACTCAGGGTACTCATGTTTAGAAACAGAAAAATGTGCAAATGAGTGCAAGAAAAAGTAACTAGGAACAAGCAATTGAATGTGTAGACACTGAAAATTGGTTTAGGCCTACGAGTACCACTTTCGGCATAATTTTCTAATGTCCATGGTCATGATTAAATAATGTTAATTATTTAATCATTTCCTAAACACGTCTTTCTTCTATTAATTAAATAACCTTTTAATTATTTGATTAATTCATTATGACTCTTATTCAACTCTGATTAATTAAATAAATCTTATTTATTTAATTACGTCTCTAATTTATTATTTAATTTACCCCTTTATCATATTTTCAACTATAATTAAATATTCATTTTGAATTATTTAATTATTCAATTAACCTTTTCAATCAATTAAATAAATTATTATTTATTTATTTAATTAAATCATTTCAATTTTCAAATGTTGAATTAAATTAACATTTAATTCATGATTAATTTTTTGTTACATTATTTCGTCGTCCAGTTATCTAATTATTCACTCACCATCTGACTCGAGATCTATTTGAATCTGTCAATTATCTCTGGATTCAATATATGATCATCTCTATGAAGAGACTCTCTATCACAACCAGACAATTAACTAGTTCTAACTCATATGCATGAAGATATTAATTAAATATTTTTATTTAATTAATTCATGTGTGCATTCGAATAGATCATTCTCCAAGTTCTAACTTTATCATTTTCATTCACAGTCTAATTCTTCTATTTTCGAAGACTTTCAACTAGAGGTTAAATCATTTATTTAATCTTGATGTCTATTCTTAAATATTTTGAGCAGTCTTAACACCAGATTAAATTATTATTCTAATTTAATCTTTATCTTGCAGAATTTCCCAACTCATGTTCTAACTGACATAGAACTCACATCGCATGACATTCAACAATCTTGATCGTTGATCTCTCTTTTGAATCTGAGCCGATCGTTCAAAAACCAACTTTCTATAAATTGGTTGATCTTTGCCAGTATTCCTCCTCCCGAAATCAGTACACTTTTTGGAAGAACTTAATCTTTGATATTTTGCTTAGACATACATCAAAGCTATGCTTGCATACATACTAAAAATTTGAGGGCAAGAATACCAACACGGAAAAATGGAGAAGGACAATCAAGATAATTCAAGGAAATGGATTGATATTCGATGAGACTGTTCTATGTTTTATGTTATTTTCTTTTTAATTCATTTGATTCATTCTTTGTTGTTTGATTTATATTTATGCATGTTAGATTAGATTTAACCATCTTACAGTGCAACATTCATTTTATCTATGTTACGTTTGGTGAACCCGACGTGAAGCACACTTCAAACTTCGCGACTCTATTCCACTTTTTCATTTTTTGTTTTATAGGTATCGTACGGAAAACCGCATCTAACTGATGAAACGACACATCTGAGTTTGGAAACCGCATCTGACAAATACTGAGATGCATCTGACGACATGAGCCGCATCCGAGACCTCCTACAATGCATTTGACTGTCAACATCGCGACGCATATGTGAATTGAAATGATGCATCTGGTTGGTAATAATTTTGATTTTATTTTTGATTTTATTTTTTTTAACTTTCGTACTTTCGCATTTTGATAGTTTTCATTTTTGTTTTTTTGCTAATATTTTGTTTACAACTATGTTTTAGGAGGATAACACCATTTTTGCAGGATGAAGCGTAGAAGACTTTGAAAACCAAAACCCCTTCTTTTTTGTAGGACAAATGACGAAGACAACCAATAAACTACTAATCAATTGCATGCAGGACCTATTGTCGAAGACTTTAAATATTTAAAATAAAATTTTGTGTTTGGTAGCTAGATAATTGTCATTTGGCTTAAAATTAACCAGTGTTTACTTTGTCTGGTGCGAAAGCACACTTTGTAATTACCCTTACGATTCGGTATATCGAAGTATCCTTTTCCCTTACGCATTTGTGTGATCCTGGGTGTAAGAGAAACGGTTACTGACTTAGAACTCGGGCTTGTCTTGGTGGGAAAAAGTACTCACCCCAAGACGACTCAAACCGGTAACACGTTTGTCGCCAGTGACTTCCAGCTGGTATATAAAAGTGGATTTTTGGGGGAAACCCCAAAAATCATGCTCACTGTTCCAACGAGAAGGGCAGAAATGGTCTCTCACCATATTGGATGGTACCCCATGAACGGAATGCCCTTACTAAAAACCTTGTTCTATTTTTGCCAAAATCCCAATCTATTTACTAGTGCAGTAGGTCGGACCTATGAAGCCATCTCAAATTCTTATGGTTCATGTGTAGAGATGAAATGTATGCCATGGGAGTTTCATGGGTATAGTAGCTTGGTTGCCTCGTATAAGTGAGTGTCGTGGAGGGGAGCCAGTGGGGTCAAGCTACTAGTTATCCGCCTTGAATATGCGTAGCTGGAGAAATCCAATTGAGAACTCAGTAAATATTGTCCAACATAGCCTAGGCTGTACTTGTCTTCTGATTTTAACATCATACATGTCAAACTGAAAATACTTTGTATTATGTGCTTGTTTTTCCTTTATTTATCGAAACTTGATCATTAAGCTGAGTTAGCTGTAACATTTTCATCAAAAAATCGCAACTGTATACTAAGTCGCAACTTTCATATCTTGAACCGCATGTGTCTTTACGAGTCGCAACTATCATATTTAAAATCGCATGTGTTTTTACGAGCCGCAACAGTTAAACGAAAAATTGCATGTGTCTGTCAATAGATTTAGTTTCACAGAGTTTAATTATGAGTCGCATATACTTACTGAGTCGCATATGTTTTGTAAGTCGTATCTTCTTTATGAATCGCATTTGTCATAGTTTAAACCGCATCTATCAAAAAAGTTCACATTTGTCTGTCAACATTCGAGACCTGGTTTGGTCAATTAATCGCATCTGAAAACTAAAATGCATCTGTCAAATTCATCAACGCATCTGAAACGCCAACCGCAATTGACTGTCAATGGAAAATTTTGAAAAACTGCAAACTCAATCCAAAAACAAAACTGTCTTTTTCGCTTATGTTTCTTACGATCAACCTTAGACAAAAACTGGAAAAAATTGCTCAAAACCCTTGCATTATTAGGTAGCATTTACATCTTAGCGGTAGTCATCCTAAGTTGCACACATTTAGACACCCCATAGGAAGTTGCATATCATAGAATAGAAAAAAAAATTGCGTCATTGGATACGTTCATGCTCTGATTTGTCGTTATCATTGAACCTAGTCACTATTATCCTATTAGTAAATCTTTCCAGCTCAATAGTCTAGTTTGGGAAATTCACCTTGTCAATTGTCTTTGTCCTACAATTAGGTTCCTTGGTAAATTTAGATCATTGCTTGGATTTATTCCATAGGTGGTAGGTTATACCCATCTTAGAATCATTTACTATCATAATCTACACGAAAATTTTGTATAGTGCCCAATTACCCAGTGTTTACTTTGTCTAGTGCGAAAACACACTTTGTAATTACCCTTACGATTCAGTATATCGAAGTATCCTCTCCCCTTACGCATTCGTGTGATCCTAGGTGTAAGAGAAATGGTTACTGACTCTAGAACTTGGGCTTGTCTTGGTGGGAAAAATTACTCACCCCAAGACGACTCAAACCGGTAACACACTTGTCGCCAGCGACTTCCAGCTGGTATATAAAAGTGGATTTTTGGGAGAAACCCCAAAAATCACGCTCACTATTCCAACGAGAAGGGCATAAATGATCTCTCACCGTATTGGATGGTGCCCCACGAACGGAATGCCCTTACTAAAAACCTTGTTCTATTTTTGCCAAAATCCCAATCTATTTACTGGTGCAATAGGTCAGACCTATGAAGCCATCTCAAATTCTTACGGTTCGTGTGTAGAGATGAAATGCATGCCATGGGAGTTTCATGGGTATAGTAGCTTGGTTTCCCCATATAAGTGAGTGTCGTGGAGGGGAGCCAGTAGGGTCAAGCTACTAGTTATCCGCCTTGAATATGCGTAGCTCCAGAGAAATCCAATTGAGAACTTAGTAAATATTGTCCAACATAGCCTAGGTTGTACTTGTCTTCTGATTTTAACAGATTCATACATGTCAAACTTAAAATACTTTGTATTATGTGCTTGTTTTTCCTTTATTTATCGAAACTTGATCATTAAACTGAGTTAGTTGTAACATTGTCATCAGAAAATCGCAACTGTAAATTGTGGAGCAACTGTCATATCTTGAACCGCATGTGTCTTTACGAGTCGCAACTGTCATATTTAAAATCGTATGTGTTTTTACGAGCCACAACTATTAAAAAACTGCATGTGTCTGTCAACAGATTTAGTTTCACAGAGTTTAATTTTGAGTCGCATATACTTATTGAGTCGCATCTATTTTGTAAGTCGCATTTGCTTTATGAATCGCATCTATCATAGTTTAAACGGCATCTATCAAAAAATTTCGCATTTGTCTATCAACATTCGAAACCTGGTTTGGTCAATTAATCGCATCTAAAAACTAAAACGCATCTGTCAAATTCATCAATGCATCTGAAATGCCAACCGCAATTGACTGTCAATGGAAATTTTCAAAAAACTGCAAACTCAGTCCGAAAACAAAACCATCTTTTTCTCTTATGTTTCTTACGATCAACCTTGGACATAAACTAGAAAAAATTGCTCAAAACCCTTGCATTATTAGGTATCATTTACGTCTTAGCGGTAGTCATCCTAAGTTGCACACATTTAGACACTCCATAGGAAGTTGCATATCATAGAATAGAACAACTTTTCACATCATTGGATATGTCCATGCTCTGATTTGTCGTTATCATTGAACCTAGTCACTATTATCCTATTAGTGAATCTTTCCAGCTCAACAATCTAGTTTGGGAAATTCACCTTATCAGTTGTCTTTGTCCTACAATCAGGTTCCTTGGTAAAGTTAGATCATTACTTGGATTTATTCCATAGGTGGTAGGTTATACCCATCTTAGAATAATTTACTGTCATAATCTACTCAAAAATTTTGCATAATGTCCATCCTAGCGTACGTCATCCTAGTATACGTCATTTTAGAAATCCTTAATTTTTAGTGACATCCTTTATATTCGAAAAATCCCAAAAACATAGAAATAGGACATATCATTTTTTAGACATAGTTTGCATTACCTCATTCTAAGAAACTTTTGATGGTTGAAAAAAGGCCTAAGAAGAAACATAGAGTAATTTCAGACCCTAACGAATTTTTCAATCCTTTCGGAAACCAACCATCAGGGAAAGAGAGACCACACAAAACTTTGTTTGAAAAACACATCACTAGAGACACACATGGAAAAAAAATTACAGAAGACATAGAGGCTGACGTATAAGATCTTGAGTTTGCATCCTTTATGGATGAGTGTTTGTCAAATGATCCCCAATGATATCTAGCAAAGTTTCTAGTAGAAGGTGCCACACTACCACCAGGATTTGATGTTCACACTTTGAAAACAACATCTACACAACCAACGCAAACCATGACGTCAAGTGTCTTTGTTCCTCAAATCACTACAACAATACCAACTGGCATACCTACTCAAACATCGTCAATTGTAAACACAACCCCAATCAACATAATACAAGGTTTACAATTCACTGCTAGAGCATCTTCATCAAATCCCTTTGGCACAAACACTACTGGTAAAAGATCCAAAGTTGGCATGAACACAACTATACCACATACTGCCATTCCACAAATAGGGGTTACAATGAACATTTCGACAAGAAATATTCCTATACCAAATGAAAACATTCTGATAAGATATATCCCTACACAAAATCAAAACATTCAAACAGGATATATTCCCTCGCCAAATCACAATCCATCACAGAACATAGCATTTCAGAACACCTACATTGATCCTAACAATGCAAACAACATGCCCTTGACACAAGTATATTTTCTCCAAAATCAAATTCAAATCCTTCAACAACAGATGGACAACATGTCTATGTCAGGCAAACGAACTATCTCAGGGCAAGATTTATGACCATGTCCTTTTGAAAAAATGCTATACATGACACCCTTCCCACACGGATACATTATACCAAATTTTCCTCCTAAGTATAATGGGATGAGGAATCCTTTAGAACACATTAGAGAATTTTCCACAACATGCATGGATATATCATATGACCCCACATACTTGATGAGACTATTTCCGCAAACCCTTGTCGGGATAGCACTGGACTAGTTCTCTAAACTACCATATGGCATATGATCATGGGGTGAATTAGCTGAGAATTTTGTCGAACACTTTTCCTTCAACATAGACAATGAAATAACAATAGCTACCTTGTGTCACACCATGCAAGAAGAAGGTGAAACTTTCACCACTTTCTTCTAGATATGGAGAAGCTTAGCTAGTAGATGTCTAGTTGAGATACCCGAGAAATAAAAAGTCACGATATTCCTTGAAAATATTCATCCAAAACTGAGAAGTGACTTAAGAGTACATTGTTGTACCTCTTTCCTAGACTTGGTGCAAAATGGCATCATACTCGGAAAAGGCCTTATTGACAAAGGAGACATTAAAGTACCAGGTAGAAATCCAGTTGTTCAACATCAAAACGCTCCCAACAATAGAAACAAGTTTTGTTCTAGAAACAAAAATGTTACAAATGACGGTATTGTTGATGCTAAGACCCTACATGTGGGACCGGTCATCACACTTAGAGGTTACAACCCCAATCAAGACGTGACGAGTAATCCAGATCAAACAACAAATTTTGTCCAAATTTCGCAACAACAACGACCACAAAGGAGATTTCCTAAATGTGAATTTACCCCCTTGGGAGAACCAATCGAGACAGTTTTCAAAGAGCTGATTAAACATAATCTCCTAAAACCTCTGGAACCAAAACAGTATGATCCTAGACAGTTTAAACCCTCATGGTGGGATGATAATGCCTATTGTGAATACCATCAAACAAAGGGACATAATCTACAATAATGTCAACAACTGAAGAATACCATACAAGACTTTGTTGAAGACGGAACCATAGAGGTCAATGGGCAGAAACATACCAAGAACAGTGATCATAAGGTCTTCACAGACCCATTACATGACCATAGGAAAGGAAAGGCCTCTAGTTTGGGAACTAAGACTAATACATCGGCCACTTATGCAAATACCAAGTATGACTATGGCAAAGGTATGATCATAAATCACCTTCGAGCTGCAAATGAAAATATCCATACCATCGCCATTAAGAAGTGTCATGAATGTGATGTAAATACATGCAGAACTAAGATAACTTTTCCAGGTCCTTCTGAGCCACCTACACAGTCTTCCGAGTCTAATTATAATTTTCTTGATCAACTAGGCAAGACCCCAACATAGATATCCATCTTGGAACTGTTGACTTTATCACCAGATCATCGATCCATTCTCGACAAAGCCTTATGGAGCACAACTATCCCTACCAACTTAGATGTCAATCATTTCGAAGAAATGATAGGATACTTAACCAATTCCCATCATGCCACATTTTCTCAATAGGATTATTCAACTGAGAAGATCGATCATAATGGACCATTACACCTTGAATTCCAAGTCTATCAAACCAAAGTCAGACGAGCCTTGGTAGACAGAGGAGCAGGTTTGAACCTTTGTACCTTGAAATTGGTTAAGGAATTGGGATTCTCAGAAACATGTGTGGACACCACTAAGCATATAGTAATTAAGTCTTGTGATGATGAGGAAAGATCGTCCAAAGGAGTTGTCACACTCCCTATCAAGATTGGCCCTGCAGTTATGGACACTACCTTCTAAGTCTTGGATCTCACCCTTCCATATAACCTTTTGTTAGGTAGACCTTGGATACATGCAATGAAATTCGTACCTTCCACATATCACCAGTGTCTTAAATTCCTGTATAATGGCACCAAGATCATGTTTGATGGTGATCCAGATCCTTTTCAATATTGCACAAGCCTACGGGAAATTCCACAACGACAAGTGCCAATAAATCAAGAAGCTTCATCATCGAATTTATTCATGTACATTTATCCATCAACTCTTACCAAGTCCATTTCATCACAGCCACCATCATCCACTCCTAAGGTCGAGATCCAATACAAGGGTTGTGGAGAATATCACATGGAGGCATCCTATTGTGTCAGTCAACTAGTTCCACCTAAGACATATGGTTTACCCATAGCAGATAGGAGAAAATTCGTAGTCACATTTCATGTTCCTCCTACAATGGCATTGACAAAATGGGGAGAGTTAAGTGAACAAGTTGTGGACCAAGATGATATTACCTCCTGGTTCTACAAGGAAGACAATGAATACCCCTCACTGTCTATTCAAATAGCTAAGGATCAATATGGAAAAGGATTTATGATAATGCAAAGCAAAGGCTATGATGGACATAGTGGGTTAGGGCTGCATCAGAATGGAAGGACTTAACCAATCATTATCTCACCACAACCAAAATTCTTAGGGCTAGGATTTCAACCGCTTAGAATTGGCTTTCCTAGTACTTCGTCACCATTTCAAGAGGAATTAAGTGCTTATGAAGACATTGAGATATCTCACGAACCACTTGACCCAGTTTACGATGAATCCCCTGAGTCAAGCGACTATGAATGGGATTCCCTTTCCTCTACCAGCACCATGAGCCTAGATAAGTTATTTGGGGAACTTGACAGAATGATAAAACCTGTACTAAATCCATCTAGCCCCCATCATAAAAATCCCTTGTCCAAAGAAGAATGGCTTAATCATTATTATTGGGAAACCCTTGATCCTGCATCTTGGGCACCTGACGAACCATCTTCTGACCTAGCCCTTACAGTAGTCCCACATCAGATTTTACCTACCCATAGGAAAAAGAACAAAAAGGAGTTAGTCCAAAACTTATGTGACCATGTTAACCACTCTATATTCACCTTTTCAGCCTCCACATTTGATAACTCTTATTATGACATGCCCCTCGTATATCCCCAACTTATCAACTGGGATCAACAAGGTACACCCATCTTAGACATATTCGAGAATGACCAAGCATTAGCTGAGTTCATGGGACTTCGAGAAGCCATACCAAGAGGGGATCATTAAGTTGGCTTTACCATAGAATTGGATGAAAAAGCATATTTTGGGGAGTCTATTTACACCTCTATTCGCAAAAATGCAAATAAAAATAAAAACAATGAAAATGAGGAAAATGACAAGTCCCTAGGTGAAAACCGAAAGGCGCCTTTGGACGAAGAAATAGTAAAAATAAAGGATGTATCTGAGGGCGAAAACCTCTCTGAGGCACCCAAGAATGGAGGTTTGAATATTTTCCCAGTTGCTTAGGAAAATTCACCAATGTTAGTAGAAGAGTCTTTTGAGGTCGACATAAACACAGAAGAAAACCCTTGGGTAATATACTTTGCAGCCTCTTTAACAAAGACAGAACAACCTGAGTTTCGGGACTTCTTCACAAAGAGATAGATAAACTTTGCATGGTCGTATGCTGACATGCCTGGGCTAGATCTAGATCTAATATTGCACCATCTACCATTACAACTAGGTATTAAGCCCGTCAAACAGAAGCTAAGGAAGATGCATCTACAAATTGCTCTATTGGTCAAAGCAAAACTTAAGAAACTATTAGATGTCAGATTCATAAGATCCATAGACTATGCAAACTGGATTTCAAATCTTGTGCCAGTAACTAAACCAACTGGGGGCATCCGCATTTGTACAGACTTTAGAGATACCAACAAGGCGTGTCCTAAGGATGAATTCCATTTGCCGAACATTAACATGATAGTGGACCTTAAAATAGGATACGAGATGCTATCCCTCATGGATGGTTTCTCCAAGTATAACCAAATCAAAATCGTAGTTGAAAACCAACACAAGACAGCTTTCAAATGTTTGTGGGGAACATACTGCTGGAATGTTATGCCTTTTGGGCTCAAAAATGTTGGAGCTATGTATCAACGTGCAATGACAACTATTTTCCATGACCTTGTACATACTCTCATGGAAGACTATGTCGATGACATAATAGCTAAATTAGTAACAAGGGCAAATCATTTGAAAGTTCTAGACAAGATATTCCAAAAGCTAGAAAATTACCATGTCAAACTAAATCCAAAGAAATGTGTCTTTGGAGTGAAATCAGGGAAAATTCTAGGATATATCATTTCTAGAAGAGGCATTGAAGTAGACCCAGCGAAGGTAAAAACTATCGTAGAAATGCCTCCTCCAGCTAGCATTGGTCAACTAAGAACACTACAAGGAAGATTACAGTCCATTAGGCACTTCATAGTACAACTAGCAGACAAAATACATCCATTCCAATATTTTCTCAAGAAAGGAGTACCATTTGTATGGACACCTAAATGTCAAGAAGCTTTCCAACAAATCAAGGATTATCTACTTGTTGCACCTGTGTTAATGCCACCTATAGATGACAGACCTTTGATACTTTACATTTCAAAAACTCAGTCAGCATTAGGAGCCCTTCTCGCATAAAATGATGATCAAGGTCATGAAAGGGCAGTGTACTACATCGTTTGTACCTTGGTGGGATATGAACTAAACTATAGTAACATAGAACGTGTTTGTCTTGCAGTAGCCTTTTCTACTCAAAAAATTCGGCACTATATGCTAAACTGCCAAACCATGTTGGTCGCAAAGATTGATCCTCTCAAATATCTGATAAGTAAAGCAGCATTAACAGGTCGTTTGGCTAAATGGGTGATGATACTTAGTGAATATGACATCCAATATGTGGAGAGGAAAGCTATAAAAGGACAAGTAATTGCAGATCAGTTAGTGGATGCACCCATGAA
This sequence comes from Sequoiadendron giganteum, assembly GCA_007115665.2. Classification (NCBI taxonomy): domain Eukaryota; kingdom Viridiplantae; phylum Streptophyta; class Pinopsida; order Cupressales; family Cupressaceae; genus Sequoiadendron; species Sequoiadendron giganteum. Next base: position 158,478,924 of record CM021100.1, on the reverse strand, counting down.
GGCAGACCATCCTTTAGTGGCAGATTTTCTTGATGAGTTTATCTTAAAAATTGACTCTAGAACCAAATGGAAATTATACTTTTATGGGTCACATACTAATCATGGTTTAGGAGCAGGCATACTATTCCTAAATCATTCAGGATTGCTTTACCTTGCACCAAAAACATAGCAGAATACGAAGCTTTAGTGACAGGACTAAGAATGGCAGCCCAATGGAAGATTAAGAGTCTACATGTTTATGGGGATTCTCAGCTAGTAGTCCGGCAAGTAAATGATGATTATGAAACTAAAGATGAGAAAATTTCCCCCTACAAGCGCATGGTTGATAGTTTTAAGAACTACTTTGATGACATCACCTTTCAACAAATTCCACGCATTCAGAACAAGGCAGCAGATGCTATGGCAACTATGGGTTCCTTATTGGATATTCCTAGCAATGTGCCTAAATTCGAGTTTTTTGTCGAACAGTTGTTGGTCCCTGCCTATGATGTCCCTGATTCCATGATTTTGTATATGATTGTTGATCCTACTTCCCCTTGGTACAAGGACGTATATGACTATCTACATGCCCAAATCTTACCTTTAGACCTGTCAAACAACCAACGTAGAACCTTTATCCGTAAGTCTGCCAAATGCACCATCATCGGAGATACCCTGTATAGACGTACCTTAGATAACACCTTAATGAGATGTCTTGATGTGGAAGAAGCACAAGCAACCTTGTGAGAGGTACACAAGGGTATATGTGGATCCCATTCTAGCAATCCTACTTTAGCCCACAAGATTATGAGATTAGGTTATTATTGGCCTACAATGGAAAAGGACTCATATATCTTTGTCAAGAAATGTCGACAGTGTCAGATACACAGAGATTTGATACACGTGCCAGCACAAGAGCTTCGTCTAATTACTTCACCATGGCCCTTTTCCCAATGGGGACTTGACCTCATAGGTAAGATACACCCTCCATCATCCAATGGCCATAAGTTCATCATAACCACCACCAAATACTTCACCAAATGGATTGAAGCAATTCCCATGACCTACATAACCGGCACACAAATATCCAAGTTTATCTTAAACTACATAATTTGTCGGTATGGTGTACCTCAATCCATTATCACAGACAATGGTCATCCATTCAAAAACCAAGAATTTCGCCATCTATGTGAAGAATTCCATATCCAATATCATTTTTCCACTCCATATTACCCACAAGGTAATGACCAAGCCGAGGCATCTAATAAAACCATTATCATAATCCTCAAAAAGACTATCAATGATGTTGGCCATGACTGGCGTTTACAGCTTAATCCTGTCTTATGGGCTTACCACACAAGCATCCGTACTCCCACCGGCGCCACTCCATACTCCCTAGTATTCGGATCTGAAGCTATCTTACCTATTGAGGTTGAAATTCCTTCCCTAAGGGTATCCTTGAAAGGTCATATTGATGATGAAGAATACCGTGTATCCATATTACATGAGTTAGAATTCCAAGACAAACGAAGAAAAAAGGCACTAGATCATTTGCAAGCATATTATAATCGTCTTCATCGCAGCTATAATAGGAAAGTTCTAAATCGACACTTTGACATTGGTGACCTGGCCTTAATGGAGAACCCCAAGAATCAAGCTAAATGAGAAAAACCAGGTAAGTTTGAACCTAAATAGTTAGGGCCCTATATTGTCACATAATCTTTTGGATCAGGAGCGTATCAGCTCTCTACCCCTGAAGGAGAACCACTTTTGTCACCAATCAACAGCCTTCATCTGAAGAGGTTCTATGCATAGCTTCTAAGAACTATGTCTTAATCGGAAAAAAATAAATAGAAAAAAAAAAATGGCTACCTTGATGAAAACATGGCAAACAGGCGTCTTTGTAACACCAAAAAAATTGAAAAATCAACAAAATAGTAAAGAGAAATAATTCGTCCAATAGTGAAAACCACTTCGGTGGCACTATGGATAAGTACCATGGTGAAAACCTGGCAAATAGGCGCCATGTGTAGTCAACTTCGCTCCTTCATCTACCATCATTCCAATCAGACTTTTTCACCTTCACTCATAATAAATGGTTGTCTTATCCATTACTTGGAATGATTGACATCAAGTCCAATCAAGTCCACTCCATCTCCCCACTCCATCTTGTATGTCTTATTCCTGACTGGGGAAAAATCCTCATTCTGTGTCATGTGGACCTTGTACATAGCAACCCAATGTCAGAAAATGTCCTAAAAAAAATCCAAAAACATTAGAAAACTCCAAAAAGATAAAAAAAAAATTCAAAAACATGTCAAAAATCCCAAAAACAGAGTTGGAGTCAGTTGTGTCAAGTCAATTGTAGACATAGTCGAACTACATTGCCTTTGCGACTAGACGTAGGCAAGGCCATCAGTCGATGTGCCCCCGAGGCATTAGGTCGATATGTCTAAGTGTCTCATGTCTCACGCACATTAAATCATGACTCTTTGTACATATCAAAGTCATTGGTCGTGTTGAACTACGAGGTCTCTGCGTGTATAATGTACACAAGGCTATCAATCGATGAGCCCCTGAGGCCACACTAGGTCAGTCCATTAGGATTATTCACATTCACTATCACACACATATCGTCAACTTAAGTGAATATTTTCAATCACTTATGTCAGTTAAAGTCTGGTCGAACTACGAGGTCTCTGCATGTACAACGTAGGCAAGGCTATCAATCGATGAGCCCCCGAGGCTCCACCAGGTCAGTCCTTTAGGGTACATCATCTCAAGTCATACACTGTCAACACACACACACTTATAATAGTCAAGGAATCAAAAAAAGTCATGCATCAACAAGGAAAACATCTCAAAATTATCATCAAGTCAAAAGCAAACACATTGTCAAAGTGATCAACTTATGTCTTAAGCAAGATATGTCTTTCTTGTCAATGGACATCGTCAATCGTCGTAGCCTCATGTAGCTTGTCGCATCAACGGCATTAGGCTCAAACTTCTTATACGACACATGTCATTCTAAAACCAGGCTTTGTCATGCCTTACACAAATGATTACAAGGTTGAAACTAGACTCAACGTCTTATACAGTATGTGTCATCCCTCACATCGAGCTATGTCAAACATCAAACAATTACACAAGATCAAGTTTTGGCAAATACTTTTATTTGGCTTTTTGACTTATATCTTACTCTGTCTTATCTTTTTATTGATTTGTGCATGAGTTTGATTACTAGCTTTCTCAAGGATGTCCCTTGAAGGATTTAGAGAGGCAAGGATGTCTCAGGACTCTTTTTCTTTGATTGTTGTCTATCAACTATCATTTTAACTTTGGATTTTGAGTCATGTTACTAGTTTCCTCGAGCATGTGCCATGAAGTATTTAGAGGAGCAATGACGTCTCATGACCTGTTTTTATTTCTTTGTTGTTTGTGGTTTGTCTGGACAAAAATATTGGGGCAATCTTGCCCTTAGTATGAGTTACGACACTCATTGTCTACGCCTGTTTATTTTTCACAAGTGGATGACTTTGTACACTATGGTCTTTCTCATATCATGGTGTGTACTATCCATTTGTGTCAGTCTCGCCCAATGATGATAAAATGCAAAACTTAGTATATATATGGAAAAATATCGAAGATTATATGTCCTTCAAACAACCTTTCTTGTTTCTTACTAACATTTTGAATTATCCACGCTAACATTTCTTCTTTTCTGCATTATCACCACCATTATCTATCCATTTCGAGAGCACACTCATGTTCTTCAAACCCGCCTATCCTCTCAAGGGGGCATACCACTACCTCCTCGTCATTCTCCCTTTCAATGGGGCATATTTTTGATTAATTTTCTTTGACACAATGCGATAAATGACATTGTATTAAAGAGGGGCAAACTGTAGACACTGAAGATTGGTCTAGGCCTGTGAGTACCACTTTCAGTATAATTTTCTAATGTCCATGGTCATGATTAAATAATGTTAATTATTTAATTATTTCCTAAACACATATTTCTTCTATTAATTAAATAACCTTTTAATTATTTGATTAATTCATTATGACTCTTATTCAACTCTGATTAATTAAATAAATCTTATTTATTTAATTACATCACTAATTAATTAATTCTCTTTCTTAATTAAATAATTTATTATTTAATTTACCCCTTTATCATATTTTCAACTATAATTAAATATTCGTTTTGAATTATTTAATTATTCAATTAACCTTTTCAGTCAATTAAATAAATTTTTATTTATTTAATTAATTAAATCATTTCAATTTTTGAATGTTGAATTAAATTAACATTTAATTCATGGTTAATTTTTTCTGTCACATTCTTTTGTCATCCATTTATCTAATTATTCACTCACCATCTAACTCGAGATCTATTTGAATCCATCAGTTATCTCTAGATTCAATATTTGATCGTCTCTGAGAAGAGACTCTCTGTCACAACCAATCAATTAACTAGTTCTAACTCATATGCATGAACATGTTTATTAATTAAATATCTTTATTTAATTAATTCATGTGTGTATTCAAATAGATCATTCTCCAAGTTCTAACTTTATCCTTTTCATTCAAAGTCTAATTCTTCTATTTTCGAAGACTTTCAACTGAAGGTTAAATCATTTATTTAATCTTGATGTCTATTCTTAAATATTTTCAAACAGTCTTAACACCAAATTAAATTAGTATTCTAATTTAATCTTTATCCTGCAGAATTTCCCAACTCACATTCTAACTGACACATAACTCACATCGCATGACATTCAACAATCTCGATTGTTGATCTCTCTTTCGAATCTGAGTCGATCGTTCAAAAACCAGCTTTCTATAAATTGGTTGATCTTTGCCAGTATTCCTCCTCCCGAAATCAATACACTTTTTGGAAGAACTTAATCTTCGATATTTTGCTTAGACATACATCAAGGCTATGCTTGCATACATACTGAAAATTTGAGGGCAAGAATACCAACACCGCAAAATGGAGAAGGGCAATCAAGATAATTCGAGGAAATGGATTGATATTCGGTGTGACTGTTCTATATTTTACGTTATTTTCTTTTTAATTCATTTGATTCATTCTTTGTTGTTTGATTTATATTTATGCATGTTAGATTAGATTTAACCATCTTACAGTGCAACATTCATTTTATCTATGTTACAAAATGCAATGTTTTTTCAATTTGGATTGCAATAAGAATGTTTCTAAATGCAATTAAGACGATGAACAATGCACTTTTTCAAATTTTCAATGAAATGAAATGATGCAAGAAAGTAAAAATGCAACCTATATGCACTTTCACTAATGCAAAAATTGGAAACCCTAAATTAATTTCACTAATGCAAAATGCAAGAAATCCTAGATGCACTTTCACGAATGCAAGATGTAATGCCAAAATGAATGCAATCTAGATCTAAGACTTTTATGGACTCCAAATCAAAAAAATAATGTTCAAAGAAGTTGGGTTCACCAAAATGATTAATGGTAGAAAAGGTCATATAGAATGTCACTCTTTCACTAACTAATCATTTCAGGATGTCCAAGGAGTCTTAATTGGATTGAATAGAAACCTCACAAGGTGAGTCAATTTACAATGAGAGGACCTAGGAGGGGGTTCTTTCAATTTTAATGGGTTCACCACTAAGACACCCTAGGTGGTGTTTTAGTCCCGATCCAAAAATCAGGGACACATAGATAGAGTCATTAGATTATCATTTATGCATTGGAGAATTTCAGGATTATCCAGAAAAAAGATGTAATTCATAGGGATTTTAGATGCAAAATAGGACCAATTAAGCCATAAATGAGGATAAATAAAGCAAGGTGGGCCCAAACAAGTGTGAAAATGCAAGGGTATGCATTTTCCTACACTACACTACTCATAAGGTCATCAACATGATGATCATATTTGGAGATATTCATAGTTTTTAATCAAGTGGCATCCTTTAAAGGATGATCCTTCCATTTAACCAAGTACTGGAAATATTCCTTACCTTGGGTCTTATTCAACAACTACTTCTCCAAGATGCACTCGATTTTGATCGAATCTGATTTGGTCACTTGTTGTTCCCATCTTGGAATCAAATTTGTGTCTATTGCTCCATTTTTTTCCTCACCTTTGTAAGGATAGAGATCAACTACATTAAATATGGGTGAGATACCCATGTCAAAAGGAAGAGCTATCCCATAAGAATTGACAAAAAACTTTCTGAGAATCTTGCATGGGCCTATATTTTTCATTTTCATCTTATTGTATTCACCTTTTGTGTAACATGCCCAATGTTCTACCTATAAATTTTACTATGTTTACCCACAAGTGAATAATTTATGCATCTAACATTATGAGCAATAAAAAAATTATTTTCTATTCAATAATAAATGCACCATTTCAAACATAACCTTTCCAAACTTTTCCATTGCATAACCAAAGAATCATTTCATTAATAAAAGAATGATTTCAATTTACATATATTCAAGATAACATTTCACATTTACAATCTTAAAATAGATGGACACATGATTACATACATAGCTTCTACAAGCATACATGAACTAGAAATACAAATGGTCCAGAATGTCCTTCTCCCAAATCTTGGCCACCAACTGCATGAGGAGAAGCATCACTCGAGTGTTTTTTCACCAACCATGGACTTACTGCAATCCCTCGCACATCTACCAAACTTGGTAATATGGCCCTACCTTCAATGAAGAGATAGGTTTGGTAACCTCGTCCTTCATATAGTCTTTCCTGAGCATAGTGATGTGTCCTACATATCTAGAGCTACCATAATGTAGCTACAACTACATGTATGATATTCCCAACCTAGAATGTAAAATGGATCATAGTGACTTGTTAGTGTAAATAGTGGCTACCTACACTAGTTTGGCCAAAGATTCATCACCCAGTACTTTGAGTGAGGGTCATTTATTCACCACTTTAATTGTTTGATTTGTATTTAACATAGTATTATATTCTAAAGTTATCCTCTTTCTCGTAGATTATCCTAACCCCAGGAATAACCTTCTAATTAACTCACATTTAAATGATATTGCTACTACTTATTTCAAAACAACTCTATCTTATGCTACGAACCTAGAGTATTGTCATACTATGTATAGTACGGAAAATATATGTATAGTACAAATAGTATACATTTGTATAAAATCCAATATAGTATAAATATCTATATAAGTATTGAAACAACTGAAAAGGGTGTTTGGAATTATTCCATATGGTTTAGAACATAGAGCACACTCACTTTCCAATTATTTCATTGAAGGAAGGACCCTAGAGATCTCAATGCAAAAGAGAAAGAGATCTTGCAATAGGGATATCCTAGGGGCTGATTGTAAATTAATCGGGGGTTCACCACCAAGTTAAGACTTGGAAAGACAAATTCAATGCAAATCAAAATGCTTAACCCTAATTCAATGCAATCCTTCACTAAATGACCTAGAAAGACAAATAAAACAAAGCATAAAGCTATAAGATGAAATGTGTGCACCTGAGAATTTGAAGATGACTAGATGGAGCTCTAAAATTCTAGAAATTCTGACTTTAATGCTTATTGGGACTCATTCACTAGGCTAGGTGAATCAATCCCAGATCTGGGTTGTTGTGCGGAAACAGGAATCTGGAAAATGGGTATTTGAATCTCTAAAATTTTGATTTTTTTTCCTAAACTAGGACTCATTTTCTAGAAGTGGTGAATCAATCCAGTTAGGTTTTTTTGGAACTTCAAGGTCTAAATCTACTCTTCTCAGCCTACCCAATCTGTTTCTTCAGGTTTTCGGATCTGAATCTTTGTAAATCAACTTGTAGGTGTTCTCCAATGTTCTCTAGTGCTTGATGAAAACTTTAGGAACTTTGACAAATTTCTCTTTAGAAGGTCTTCAACCTAGATCTATAAAAAACACACTAGAGAGAGGGAAAAATGTTGTTTTGTCAGTGGATGGAGGTTTGCCTTGGTTAAACCTTGTTTTGGTAATTAAACCTTGAAATGAAATAAAATAGGAATGGAGAATGATGAATGAACGAGATATGATGTTACAACTCACCAAAACCTAGCAATAAAGTGTTACAAACATGTATGAAGTGGCTCCAATATATGTAGATCTTGACTCTTGCTTGAATAAGATAGATCTTGTATAAAATTCTAGCTTGAATCATGAAACCCTACACCACAATTGTTAGCTCCAAAAAAAACATGATGCATGAAATCTTTGACATGATGCTTGATGCTTGAATTATGCTCTAGAATGCTTGATAATTTTCCCTTGCATGCTCTTGTAAATGCTTGAATGCTCTTGTGAACACAAATTTTCTATAATTCATGAATACTCAAGTTGTTAGGATGTTAGGATTAAAATGAGTGAAAGAACCTTGTATTTATACTTAATAATGCAAGAATTCTCAAAATTACAACACTACAAGCCGACATCAGATCTAGGAGGATAAAATCTGGCCAAGAATTTGAATTAATTTTAATTTTAGGCCACACAGGAATCATTCGCCCAAGATGGAAAATGAGTCGCATTAGGCATAATTTATGGAACCAAATTCAAAAATGCTTAGAAGTGTGTAAAACCAAGATCGGGACCCAAAAACCTAGGTGGGACTCATTCACCCAAGGTGGTGAATGAGTCCCACACCAAATATGGCCCATACAACCTGAAAATACCTGAATTATGATTGGATGTTGATTTGTGTCAGGATCATCCTCAAAAAGATGCATTAAATGTGGCTTGTGCATGCAAAATAAGGCCAATTAAAGCATAAAGAAGCCTGATTATTAAATAAAACCCTAGACAAGTGTGAAAGTGTGTTACAACACTTTACAACACTCCAAATAAGGCATCCATAAGCTCATTTAGTTCACAAGGGCCCAAGACCTAATGTGAATATGTTAGACACATTGCAACACTAAATCAAGGCCATGTTAGGGGGGACCTTTTTTTTTCATTACATCTAGCCCCCACTTTAGTGAGAGGAGGAAATTGTTTCCAATTCACACTAAAGTAGACCAAATGCACCAATGCTATTAAGATTGGGCGGCCATGATCAAGAGGGGTTCAAATGAACCAATGCTAGTAAGATAGGATGGCCATGATTAAGAGGGTTGTGCAAGCCCCCGGGACCAAGGTCCTATGACAAACCAACATGGGTAAAAAAGAAAACACATGAAAATGATATAAGAGAAAACATTCAAGACACCAGCATACACTGCCAAAGATGAAGAGAAAATAAAACAAAACTAAAGAGGGGGATCAATCTTTGACTTCTTGTCCATCACGATGTGGATCAGATCTAGGTTATTTGTCTAAAAAAAATGCACACTCGCTCTGAGGCAACAGAACTCTAGGTTTTTCATTGGGGGAGAAGTCAAAGAAGGTGAGACACATACACACATGGTTGGTATGCACTCACACACACACGTGAGTGGCTATGAGGAAATTCATGCCTCGATTGGTCTTCCCACTCAAACCATACCAAATTTATACCTCCTGATAACTTTGATAAGGCGCCATGCAACAATGAACTTTGAGCTTCATGAGACAAGCAAAACTTCGTATTATTGGAGCTCATGAAAAAACAAGATGGCTCCACAAGCATGCAAGGTGGCCATATAACCGAAAATGCCATTGCAACAATAAGGAATGTTCAAGGGAGTCTTGCTTAATTCATGTGAGGTCTTTAACTTAGGGAAAATTGGGCCTAATGTCTCCAAGAGAGGACCATTCAAAGAATAGAAGATTCACAACTTAGGGGATGCATTGTGTCGCATCAAGCCACTAAAAGGAATGTAATATGCTAAGATACATCATTCTCTTGAAGGAAATCACACCTAATGTCATCCACAAAGTGAAAAATGCATTGCATAAAACAAGAAGGCTACACCATGAACCATGAAAAAGAAAAATACAAAAGAATAATGCACTTTAAAGAAATTGCTAAACACCATGTTGTGAGCAATTACTTTACAGTAGAGAAGATATGAGAGCTAACCTAGAAAGCCCTATGCCAAGTCATATGTTTCCAAATGAAGCTACGTCATGCAAAGAAAAGAAAGGGGTTGCCCCCAAAATGAAAATGTCAAACACACATAAGGGATCTATGGATTTGGGGTCAGTATGTTCTTGCTACAATGTTTTTAAGAGAGCTTAGGGCTATCATCATTCCCTAAATACACATAGAACTAGAAGAATGACACAAAGAGAACAAAAACAAAGAAAAATCCTTTTGGGTCAACATGGAAGAGACATGAATGTCTCGATGCCTTGCGTCATCCCCAAAAGGAAAACACAAGATAAATGAAAGATAAAATGAAAAGATTTGTGAAAGATTTATAAAATAGAGAGGAATGAAAGGTGCATATAGAGGAATACACAAAGAGAGAAAATCATATAGAACATCATGGGGGATCACATTATGCACATGCAATCACATAAAGAAAAATGAAAAAGAAATAATGCAAGAAACTAGTAAGGCAAACGCGAGTCAATCATCTAGCAGATCATCTGCATCCCAGTCATGTTTATCGTATGTAGAAGGTGGGTAAGTAGCCAAAGGGACAATAGCAAGTGTCGAAATAGGACCATCACTAGGTTCTACACTCTTCCTAGGATAATTTTCATGTAAACTCATGGAAGAGGAAAACAATGTATTCAATTTGTTATGCACCTCTTCGTTAATTTTAGCAATCTCATCATCATCCAAGTTAATCACAATAGGAGGTTGAATGATAATTTATAAAGAAGGATTTATCTCTTGTTGCAGTTGCAAAGGGTCAAACTCATCGTGCATTGCTTCACCAAAATGAAACAATGGAAAGGGGGGGTTTAGGATGCTTTCATATGGTTTAGAACATAGAGCACACCCACTTTCCAATTATTTCATTGAAGGAAGGACCCTAGAGATCTCAATGCAAAAGAGCAAGAGATATTGCAATAGGGTTGTCCTAGGGGATGATTGTAAATTAATGAGGGGTTCACCACCAAGTTAAGACTTGGAAAGACAAATGTAATGCAAATCAAAATGCTTAACCCTAATTCAACGCAATATTTCACTAAATGACCTAAAAAGGAAAATAAAACAAAATAGAAAGTTGTAAGATGAAATGTGTGCACTTGGGAATCTGAAGATGATTGAATGGAGCTCTGAAATTCTAGAAATTGTGACTTTAATGTTGACTAGGACTCGTTCACCAGGCTAGGCGAATTAGTCCTAGATCTGGGTTTCTGTGCAAAAACAAGAATCTGGCAAATGGGTATCTAAATCTCTAAAAATCTGAATTTTGACCTAAACTAGGAGTCATTCGCCAAAAGTGGTGAATCAATCCAGTTAGGGTTTTCCAAAACTTCAAGGTCTGAATCTTCTCTTCTCATCCTTCCCAATCTACTTCTTCAAGTTTTCGGATTTGAATCTTTGTAAATCAACTTGTAGGTGCTCCAATTCTTGATGACAACTTTGACAACTTGCTCCTTAGAAGGTCTTCAACCTAGATCTACAAAACACACACTAAAGAGAGGGTAAAATGTTGTTTTGTTAGTGGATGGGGGTTTACCTTGGTCAAACCCTGTTTTGGTAATTAAACCTTGAAATAAAATAAAATAGGAATGGAGAATGATGAATGAACAAGATATGATGTTACAACTCACCAAACCCTAGCAATAAAGTGTTGCAAACATGTAAGAAGTGGCTCCAATGGATGTAGATCTTGAATCTTTCTTGAATAGGATAGATTTTGAATGAAATGCTAGCTTGAATCATGAAACCCTACACCACAATTGTTAGCTCCAAAACAAACATGATGCATGAAATCTTTGACATGATGCTTGAATAATGCTCTAGAATTCTTGATAATCTGCCCTTGAATGCTCTTGTGAACACAAATTTTCTATAATTCATGAATACTCAAGTTTCTAGGATGTTAGGATTAAAATGAGTGAAAAAACCTTGTATTTATACTTAATTATGTAAGAATTCCTAAAATTACAACACTACAAGCCGACATCAGATCTAGGAGGACAAAATCTCACCAAGAATTTGAATTAATTTTAATTTTAGGCCACACAGGACTCATTCGCCCAAAATGGTGAATGAGTCTCATTAGGCATAATTTATGGGACCAAATTCAAAAATGCTTAGAAGTGTGTAAAACTAGGATCGGGACCCAATTAAAACCTAGGTAGGACTCATTCGCCCAAGGTGGCGAATGAGTCCCAAACCACCAAATATGGGCCACACAACCTGAAAATACCTGAATTATGATTGGATGTTGATTTGTGTCGGGATCATCCTCAAAGAGATGCATTAAATGAGGCTTGTGGATGCAAAATAAGGCCAATTAAAGCATAAAGAAGCCCAATTATTAAATAACCCTAGAAAAGTGTGAAAGTGTGTTACAATACTCCAAATAAGGCATCAATTAGCTCATTTAGTTCACAAGGGCCCAATACCTAATGTGAATATGTTAGAGACATTGCAACACTAAATCAAGGCCATGTTAGGGGGGACCTTTTTTCTGTCATTACAAGTATAAACCAAAAAGAAAGGTTTCACAAATACAAGAAACATACAAGCATTTTCAAGCATCATAACACACATAAAAGACATTCTTTCCAAACATGGCAACATGAATAAACAATTTATCCACTAGTAGAATTTGGCAAATAAATGACTACGTGACTAACACTTTTAGTCACAACAACTAAAGATGACTAAATTCTACTCAATTTTTGCAACACAGCTATAAATGACTAATTTGATCATCGGGTAAAAAAAACAACTAAATAATTAGTCACACAAAAAAAAATGACTAAATAATTAGTCACAAATAAAAATTAGACAATATGATATTAAAGTGGATAGTTAAAAAATGTATTTTGAATTGAGGGAGTGGGTTGTATTATATTATATTATAATATTTTATTATATAATATTATATTATAAAATTATGTTATATTATATTTATATAATATTATTATAATATTATATTATATTAATATATTATATTATAATATTTATATTGTATAATATTATATTTATATTATATTATAACATAATATTATATTATAATATATTTAATATAATAATATAATATTATAATATATTTAATAATGTTTATTGTGGGGAGATTTATGTATTGTAATTTGCTTACCTTCGAATCCATTTTGAAATGTTTTTTTAGCAGGCAAATAAACCCTAACGCACGCAGGAAAATTGGTCGTAATTTTTATTTTAATAAACATACTCTAAAACCCTAATGCGCGGACAATTCTTGGCTGGAGATTTCCAGGCTGCATCTCGCCAAATTGGAGAAGTGAAAGGTCAATACCATCAAGGAAGAGCTCGGAGGAGTTGAAACCAATAATGGTGGGGAAAGCGACAAAAAACGGCGCAAGGCTTCACACATCGGGAATTTTTGATGATGTGAGAAGGCTTGATGGTGGCTGCACTATGCACCCAATCATGTGAAAAGACTCAATGGTGGCCGCACTATGCAAATTTCTCTTGACAAGTGTCCAGGTAAGCTAATGCATATCATGCAAATTTTGTTGGTATTTTCCATAATGCAAAAACCTGAATGTGCTCATTATCGGATCTTGGCCATAATTTGATTTTAATAAACATACTTTAAAACCCTTGTTGAAATGACAGCTTTGTGATACTTAATCCATCAACCATTATTTGTTCAAACATAGTATGCAATTCATCAAGTGTAACGGTTTTGCAGCATCTTTGATTATAATGATGTTAACAGTTGTGTCTTTCATGGAGTTCAGGTGTAATGTTGTAAGAGAAGGCCCTCACATGATGAAGAAGGAGGTAAGTTCAATAGATGTTGAAGAGCTTTCTATGGAGTAGCAACAGTAGTTGAACTATTTTTCTTTGAAAGGAGCAGCTCTGCACTTCTTGACTGAGGACCCATATACTACTTTTTGATACTCCTCAATATTGCTTTCACATTAGATTACTAGTTTGTACTTAAGCTAAGTGCCATTAAAATCTATCTTTTCTCTTATATTTAGGGTTTGTAGATCAGTAATACTATGATACAAAGAAGATTTATGTTTGCTTTATGTAAGGTTGAGGAAGCCTTCTCGGCTTCCCATTAAGGCTTGGCTCTCATAATAAAAACCCTTGTCGAAATCTTATTTTTAGGTTGTAGCTCGCCAAATTGGAGAAGTGAAAGGTCAATACTAGGGAGGAAGAGTTTGGAGAAAGAAACAGAGGCAGAGACAAGGCGTGCGAACTGCTTGACAGAATACCTCAAAGAAATGTGGTCTCATGGAATGTCGTTTTCCTCTATTTTTTAAATATGAATAACAGGATTTCTAAATGATAAAATATAGACTATTTATTAAAAAACTAGCTATATTCTTTGCTTCGTTGAACACAACAAAACCCAAATTGAATTCTAATAATTATATTTACAACAGTGGACACTGGAGGCCAAATGGAGTTATGTAGACCGACAAATTATGATTTCAACATCCTCAGAAAGGCCACTAACAATTTTCACCCAGCTAATAAACTGGGAGAAGGAGGTTTCAGTCAAGTATTTAAGGCGGGTATATTAGAAATGACCCTTTCTTTTGTGACTAGCAAATTTACATATATAAAGGGTCCATTTTTTTATGATTTGTTTGGTTGCAAGGCGCATTGAAATGTGGAAAAGTAGTGGTAGTGAAGAAGCTATCATTAGCCCATTCTCAGCTTATCCATGCATTAACTTCAATTCAACAGTGAAGTGAAGCTCATCTCAAATGTTCATTGATACAGAGTGATTCTCTATTTTTATGCCTTTTTGAATTCTTCAATTCTTCAATAAATGTTGTAAAATATTTAGTGAGACAAGTTGCCAGTGAGGCACATCATTTATATGTTTTGACTTTTTAGTGAGGCTATAACCATTGAGGTTTTGATTTTCCAATGAGGCTTAATGAAGTAAATTTTTAGACTCATCAATATTGTGTTGTGGCTCCTTTTGATTTGTGACCTATTTGTAATCAATCATATTTGTTCAAGCATTTTAGTCTTCATTTCATGGTGCTTCTCTCAACATTTGAATATCTATGATACTTGAAGTTTATATGCATAAATTTGTGAGGATTAATTTAGTTATATTTGATTTGTAACTTGAATCACTGATTCACCCAAATAAATGACTAAACCATGACTAAATAAATGACTACCATGACTAAAATAAATGACTACAATGACTAAATAAATGACTAACATGACTAAAATAAATGGCTACTATGATTAAATAAATGACTACAATGACTACCATGACTAAATAAATGGCTACCATGAATAAATAAAAAACTACCATGACTCAATAAATGACCACCATGACTAAATAAATGACCAATTAACAACAATCAATGACTAAATTAACGACTAAATATACTACCAATTTGATCGATCAAAACAACCAATAAATGATTAAAAAATGTTTAGTCATGAATTTGGTTGCATTATAAATGACTGGCAATAAACTACTAATGGTTATGTGACCAAGCTAATGGTCATGTCACCAATTTTTAGTAGTTTTTTTAGTCATTTATTGTTGTTTTTCTACTAGTGATCCAACATAATATAAAAGGAGTAGAAACCAACATGTTTGTATAAAGCTTCAACTAATGATTCTTCCCTCCTAGCTTAATTTCTCAAGCTCGCTTGTAACTTCCTCAAGGACAATCCAAATCCCACTTATAGCCTCTTACCAAATCTCTCAACAATACTAATGCAAATAACAAAATAACTCACTAACTCTCGAGCTCTCAACTCACTTTGCACAGAAATTGCAGTAGAATAAAAACAAAGTAAGCATATTGAAAAGTGTAGCAAATGGTAGAATGAGAACTTCTATATATACTAAAATGTGAGCAACCAAACGCTACAAACAAGCTAATACTTTTTCCACCTTTCTATCCCCATGCAACGACTCATCAAACTAACTTACAATTTTGCAACACATAATAGTCATCACCTTTCAAATGGTTGATTCAACTTGTTTCAAGAGACAACAAGACTCTTTTACTGAATCAAAAGAACAACAAGCTATTAAACAGGTTTCCTACTTGGTTTGCAAATTTAATTCCTGCTTATATTTATGCCAAGTTTACATTGACCGAGTCCCATGGTTAAAATATTGTTTTTCCAAGCTTAAGCGCAATAAAGACTTCTTATGCATTTCATATACTTCAGCATTGGTGCCACATTTCATATACTCCAGTGCCCTTTAAGATAGTGTGGGTTAGAGTTTCTACATTGTTAAAAATTGCATTCACTTCCTTTTGCAACATATATACAACACTTCCTATTTCATGTGTGCCTCATAGTCTTAGTTGACTTGGTCTTATGTTTGGTTTATGCGCAAGTTTATACTATGCAATTCAATAACAAGGTAGCACTATATGTTCCTAAGTTTCCTTTAAAGCACTTCACTATTATCAACTTGAGCGCTATGTATTGTGTTTGTAAATATCTCAAATGATTATCATTTATATATTATATATAATATATATATAAATATATATATATCCTTCTTCATATATATATATACCCATTATTTGTGATTATCAAATACATTAATTATCAATTAGCAAATATATATACACAAAATTATATATTAAAATATATGTAGCTATATTAATAAATATATATTATATATACATAATATTATTTTAATATCTTTATAAAAAACACTCATACTCTCATATCCATCAATCGACATATATATACGAAGTATATATATACATGTATATATATATATATGTCACCTTAGTCCAATCGATGTTCCCATGCATATGAGTAATCCGTCCATGAGCATGCATAGATACATCTACCCACGTATACTCATGTACATATTCACTCACATTTATGAATTTATACACGTACATATATACATATATATTTTTTATGTATGTATCTCATCGATATACAAATAAACACACAAGGAAGGACTTCCACTCAAAATCAAGACTTAATCACATTCCTCAATCCAAACATTCATAAAACAAGATCGCAAACCAATATAAACATAAACTAGACTAAAGATCACTCACCATCTACCCAAACTGACTTGACTCGACTAAGACCAACTATAGCGTGAGTGTGTGAATTCTTAGTTAGGCTGAATTAAAGGTTACCAAACCAAGTTCTTCTCTTGAGTGATACTTCCCCTCTCTTATGGAGGTTTGAACCTATTCCTACATTCAACTTAGCACATCATAATAGTAGTTAGCCGAAAACCATACATTCATATGCATCACATACAATTCATATATAGAATCATTATAAAACATTAAATTGAATCAAACATTCATTCGTCATATTTTCATCAAGATTCATATACAAAACACATTCACATATATTAAAGTAATTTCACCAAGAAAGGTAATAGTAAATAGGTAATAACACACATGGTGTAACATATTCCCCCTTTTGAATCATCGTCCCCAATGATTTTTAAGTATCAAATATGATCATAACACAAAGCACATCATCACAAAACATCATTTTTTCAAGAGTTTTCAAAATCTAACAAGACTTTGGAAACTTTTGCTTCATTTCAACATAGTCTTCCCATGTGGCAGAATCTTCTGCATATTGATCCCATTGGACCTTGCATTGTAGAACCTCTATGTTACATAAGTGGAGCTTACGTGTTTTGAGCACCTTGAGAGGCTCAATTTTTACCACTCATGGGTCTTGTACCTGTAAATAATTTCAATCAATAACATGGTTATCGCCTAGTATATACTTCTTAAGATATGAGACATGAAAGACGTTATGCATCCTGGCAAAAGCTAGCGGCAAGGAAATTCTATATGCAACAGGATTGATTTCTTCAAGAACCTCAAAAGGACCTAAGTAGTGTGTATCTAGTTTTGATGACTTTCCAAACTTGATAGAACTCTTGTGAGGTTTAACTCTCAACAAAATCATATCCCCTATTGTGAAATTTTTATGTACTTCAGAATCAACATAACTTTTCGGCCTATTGTTAGCTTATGCTAACCTTTTCTTGATAATTTCAACTTGTTTCTCCATTTTCAATAACATCTCTGGCCCAAGGCTTATCCTATCTTCTAGCTTATCCCAGCTTATAGGATTTTGACACTTCCTACAATATAAGGCTTCAGATGGAGCTATCTTGATTATAGAATGATAGGAGTGATTATATGCAAAATCTACCAGAGGTAGGTAATCCTCCCATTTGTATTGTTAATCCATGCAATACATCCTTAGTATGTCTTCTAATACTTGGTTCACCCTTTCATTTTTTCCATCTATTTCTGGATGAAATACAAAGCTTATGTTCAGTTGAGTCCCAAGTGAAGAAAAAAAGGTTTGCCAAAATCTAGATGTCACTCGAGCATCCCTATCAAAAATAATCTTTTCAAGAATCCCATGCAATCTAAATACCTCTTGAATAAACTTATGTTCTATTACAAGATCTCCATGAATCAGATTCCCTGATATGAAGTGAGCTACCTTTGTAAGCTTGCCAACCACTACCAGAATGGCATTGTTCTTATTCCTCAACATTGAAAGACCTTGCACAAAATCCATGCTAATAACTTGCCACTTCCTTTCTAAAACTTCATGTGGATACAAAAGACTTGCAAGATGATGATGCTCTACGTTTGAACTCTTTGGCACTCTAAGAAACTTGCTACAAATCTCAATGCATCCCCTTTCATTCCCTTCCAAAAATATAATGGCTTTACATTAGCCAACATCTTAGTTATGTCAGGATGTCCTAATATGGTGCATTGTGAACTTCTTTTCATACCATGCTCCTTAATTCCCCAGTGTTAAGTACATAAACCCTTCCCTTAAATCTCAATAAACCATTAGGTTCAAAATGATATCCTATGTACCTTCGATCTTGCAGATTGTCTGAGAGTGCTTGCTTGACTTGTTCATAAAACTCATCACCCTTGGATTCTTGCAACACTTAACCCTTGAAGTCAATTTGAATTGATATCATCGAGGAGATATACCTCCTAAAACTTAGAGCATCGAAAACCCGATTCTCCTTCCCCTTGATATAACTGATGTTGAAATCATAATCAGATATCAATTCTAACCATCTCCTTTTTCGTGCATTTAGATTAGGTTGAGTAAAAAAATACTTCAGACCATGATTATCAGTCTTCACTTCAAATGGTTTCCCCAATAGATAATGTTTCTACATCTATAATGCATGGACAATTGTTGCTATCTCCAAATCATGTGAAGCATAATTTTGTTCATAATGCTTCAACTTCCTAAACTCATAAGCTATGAATCACCCTTCTTGCATCAATACTCCACTTGAACCTTCTCTTGAAGCATCTATAATAACTACAAAGTTACCATCTAGATCTAGTACCTTTAGTATCGGTGTTATGGTCAACCTTTCCTTAAGTTGGTCAAATGATGCTTGACATTTCTCAAACCACTCAATCTTATTCCCCTTCCTTTGTAATGACGTGATGGGAAAAGCTATTCTTGAAAACTTTGCAACAAACTTATGGTAATACCCAGCCAAACCCATAAAACTTCTAACTTTCGGCACATTCTTAGGCACTGGCCATTCTAGCACCGCTTTTATCTTCGCTAGATCAACTGCAATCCCATCAAATAAAATTATGTGACCCAAATACTATACTTCCTTTTGAAAGAAGGTACACTTCAATAGTTTTTCGTATAGTCTTTGCTTTCTCAATCGTTGAAGAAAAATCTCTAGATGCTTGAGATGTTCCTCTTCATTCTTGGAGTAGATTAAGATGTCATCCAAGAAGACCAACACAAACCTATCCAAACAGTCCCTAAATACATTATTCATTAGGTTCATGAATATTGATGGTGCATTTGTTAGCCCAAATGGTAGGACTGTGAACTTGTAATGACCGTATCTAGTTCTGAAAACTGTTTTGAAAATGTCTTCATCCTTGATTCTTAGTTGGTGATATCCTAAATGTAGATCAATCTTCGAAAACACTGCCACTCCTTGCATCTGATCAAATAGATCATCAATGCATGGAAACGGATACTTATTCTTTATCATTTCTTGTTAAGCAACCGATAGTCAATACATAAGTGCAGTGTACCATCTTTCTTCTTTACAAGGATCACTAGCGCTCCCTAGGGTTAAGTACTAGGTCTTATCAATCCTATAGACAACAACTCTTCTAGTTGTGCCTTTAACTCCATTGATTTAGTTGTGGTCATCCTATAAGGTACTTTTAATATATCAACTTGTAATAATTCGACCTACAAAGGGCTAATAGTGTGATCCTACTTCAAAATCCATTCTATGACAACAATATTCTTTATTATCTTCAATGAAAGAAATTGCAATGTTACTTGAACACGACTAACACTGATAATAACATGGATGCAACAAATGTGCACTAATTAACATTACAATACTTGATTTTTTTCTCAAAAGAATATTGGATCACAAAATGGAGACGACACACACTAAGAGCATGTTTTCATATATGCTTGGATCAAAGTGTGTATAGTTATTACAGAAAATTACAATCATTGACTATGTACCAAAAAAAAACAAAAGCAATCAAGTGGTTGCCCAAATTCTTCTTAGATTTTTCAGAACTTTTTCTAGAACCCTTAAAAAATGGCTTTGAATCCCCTTTTAAAGACAAGAGAATCCAAATTCAATTCATTGTTGAGAAGTATTTAGATTGAACAAACAACACTAGGTATGCAAATTGTGCGCCCTTTGTCATTATACCATGTTGCAGTGAAACTTGGAGATCTTGTTGTTAATCCATGCATGTAGGCACTAGTTACAAGTTATGGCGTGAAAGCATGTGTTACAAGCCTCAAATTGCAGTTTCAGAGCATTATCAACACTTGTCGATGGTAAAAAACATATCTTTTGAAGAAATTGAAAAAATATGTGCCCTTTTGCACCATTGCATAGATTTAGGGGTCATTTTCCATTGTGAAGATTTAGGGGGTATTTGGAAATTCCTTGTTCATTGTGCTATTCCTCAATTGCGAAAATTTGACCCTTATAATGACATATAGAATATTTTAATTTTTGCATGTCGTCGTCCTGCACCCCCATCGTCAACACGTCACTATTCAAGGTAAAATTTCCATAATTGAGGAATATCCTTGTCAAGGTCAAATTTTCGCAATTGAAGAATATCCTTGTCAAGGTCAAATTTCCACAATTGAGGAATATCCTTGTCGAGGTCAAATATCTACAATTAAGGAATATCCTCGTCAGGGTCAAATTTTCCACAATTGAGGAATATCCTCATTGAGGTCAAATTTCCACAATTGCGGAATATCCTCATCAGGGTCAAATTTTCACAATTGAAGAATGTCCTAGTGCACAAGGAAATTTTCGCAATTGCATATCTTTTACAATTTTGCTTAAAAAAAAAATCAAACTTGAAACACGACATCCTTGACACTAGGAAAGTCTTGCAATTGCATAACTTTCACAGTTTTGATCGGTCCTCAAATTTGAAACATGACATCCCTGACACTAGAAAAATCCCGCAATTGCATAACTTTCATAATTTTGATCATATTTTCCTCAAATTTGAAACACATTTCTGACACTAAGAAAATCCTATAATTGCATAACTTTCACAATTTTGGTCAATTTTTTCTCAAGTTTGAAACAAAGATACCCATTGGGTGTTCTATAAGATAAAACTCTTAGCAACCTTCACGCTTAGATAGATTTTTAGCTTTTCAATTTGGGTGCTTGAGCCAAAATGAGGGTACGAGTATAATGCCTAAGACATCACAAACCTATGAAAACTTTCTCAAATTGGTTATACATGATGGGAAATGAGATGGGAGTATGAAAACTTTCAATACCTAGCATAGTCTTTACTTTGCAAACAAATATGTTGTTTCACCAATATTTAAGTAAGACCAAGTATACTTCCTTCTTTTCATTTAGCTCTAAATGATAACCTAGAACTTTCGTTGAGCCTTAGCTTTTCTCTATTTGTGTAGAAAATAAAATATGAACAAAGTTCAATAATACAAGTTTCTTAATTTTACTATTAAACTTTTTACTTTTAGATAAAATGAGAAACATGGGTCCCAACCCTTTTACAAAGCAAGTCCACAAGCAAAGACAAATATAACAACCTCCCAAATGGGAGTAAGACACAACTGTAGCCATGTTGTATGTTAGAAATTAGGATCTTAGGTTACTAATCGTTATAAGAAAAATATAAAATAAATAAAATGAGAATCATACAAGCATAATATTTACTCATTACACAAGATATAAATGGGAAAAACCCTTTTGGGTAAAAAACCTCATAAAGCATCATTTTATTAACACTTGCAATAATGAGCTATAATAACATAGGCCAGACTTGGGGAACACTTCTCCATACTTCCACATGGCTAATAATACCTCATGTGCATAGTGATATAATTCATTATAAAATCTTCAAATTTTGCACCTCTCAAATGAGAGGGAACCTCCTTAAATATAGGAGAAAGGGTGGCATAATACCTTAAGGGGTATTAGTCACACCTAAATTCAAAATAACCATTCATAAATAATTAATAGTTATTAGACTATAATTATTTCAAATGAGATATGCAAAATAAAGCATATAATATATAAGGTTTAATAACCTTATATTAGAACATTATATAAATGTTATAAGGGTACGACCCCTAATAACATTATGTTCTAACATTGCCACACCCAACACAACCCAAAAGCATGAAACAAAAGGGTACCTAGGGATCCAACCAAAACAATGGAAAACCCAACTCTATTCAATCTCACACCCTTCATACTAGTATGAGATTGGGATACAAATTTAGGAACCCTTTTGTCCTCATTTGTACAATTGTCCAAGAAATATTATCTTCCAAGCCCTTGTGCCTAGGAGAAACGGGAGGGCAGGGGTGTGAAGGGGGTTCGAGGGGATTCCCACACAAAGGGCCCATCCATGGGTGCAACAAAAATAAAGGAATGTTGAGTGGAGTAGCCAAACATCAAACAACTATTAACCTTTTGTTGAGTTAAAGCTTTCCAATGTTTATGTAAAAGAAAATATCAACAAAATTTGAAAAAATAATCTTCTTAATGAATTTCTAGTAAAGATTTATTAACAACCTCTTTTAAAATCCTTTTGATTCTTTAAAGATGTATTATTTATATTATTATTTATGTTATTATTATTCAAGATTAACATCTTTTTTAAGTTCCCTCCATTGACCGTAGAGACTAATTTGATTGTCATCTTATCATCTTGTAAACATTTTTTAGAAATAAATAATGTTTATTTCAAATTTTATATTAATTTAATTTGTTCAGACAAAC
This sequence comes from Sequoiadendron giganteum, assembly GCA_007115665.2. NCBI lineage: Eukaryota > Viridiplantae > Streptophyta > Pinopsida > Cupressales > Cupressaceae > Sequoiadendron > Sequoiadendron giganteum. The sequence goes on along the minus strand of CM021100.1, from coordinate 158,455,584 downwards.
ATATAGATAAGATTAATCTAATTTTTTTACAAATTATATAGACAAATTTGCTAAAAACTCATCTCATCTCATATTTAATTTTCTAATAATAATAAAAATACTAATAAGATAAAACATAATTCAAAAAGTAGAGATAGAAAGGGGTTATCAATAGTACATATCTAGCTAAACATTTATTTTAAAATCATTTTGTTAACCCAAAAAACTATGGCTACTTGTACAAATAGCAAACCTATGTGCTTTTTTCATTCCATGTAGAGAAATACATTATTTAATATTCTATTTTGAAAGAAGCTAGATCTAATAGTTGTGAGTGAATTGGCCATTACTTTTATTTTATTTTAAAGATATTAGTTATAACTCTAAAAGTATTCATGGTTATTTTAATTACTTATTGTTAAACAAAAAGTACTCTTATCATGAGATTTTCACAAGTCATGACATTGAATAAAATGTTATGAAAAATTGTGTTATCGATGTTCTGGAACACACTTTATGATGCATCATTGGAATAGGTAAGAATGATAATAATAAAAAAATTGCAAAAAAGTTCATTTAAAAGACATACTATGAGAAACACACAAAGGTGGGGAAAAACAAAAATGCTTCCAAAAAAAAACAAAACACTAACTAATGATCAAAACACACCTATGCAATAACAAAAGATACATAACAAGAAATGATAGAGTGATATTAAAGAATTAAGAAGAGGCTTGAGATATAGGCCACATGCCAAAAATCATAAGGTGGTTTTAAAAATTTAAAGTAATAATAGTGCAGAATTGAAGAGGGATGAACATAAAAGAAGATAAAAGAAGATAAAGCAGGTGTATTAAATTGAGTGAGAAAATTATAGATGTAGGCAAGCCAAAAGTACAAAAATAGAAGACAAAGATAATCTAAGTAACACAATGGAGCTAAAAAGAAGGGAAGAAGAGTTGTCACAAAAAGAGGAAAAGTAGGAATTAAATCTTCATCTAAGAGCTGAAAGAGGATACTTGAGTAGAGAAAACAAGCCAATTTGGAAGGGAGAACTCACAAAAGGTTAAAAAATGTTATCTTGGCCAAACGACAATAAAATTGAAGTGTGGAGATTAAGTCAAGACCAAAAAAAAAGGGGGAGAGTAGTTTTAATGTTTGAGGGTGTTTATGATTGGCTATCGTGAGTACCTTGGTCTCCATCCCTCGCCTATGTTGAGATTGAGACGGTGTTTGTTAATTTCAACAACCTCCCTTAAATTTTCATTTGCAGTAATTTTCTTCCTTCACTAGTGCCTTGGTTTCTAAGTGAATATGATGTTAAGTATTAAGCACATGCTTCACTATTACTAAATTACTAATGTATCCAAGTTTTATGTCTACACCATGCTCCCTAATCCTATACCAATAGAGCAACTTGTTTCACCAATGTATGGACTACCACATAAGCATGCAAATTTATAGACGAAAATTGTGAAGAGGTTCTTGTTGATACAAGGGATGGATCAAATTCCTAATTTTTTTTAGGGTTGAAAGACATCTTAATGCCTTTTTCCCTCAATTTTTTTGAATTTTTGTTGGAAATACTTTTCACATAATGAAGAGAACGAGAATATGTCATCATCTACATTATTGTGAATCTCCAAACACTTTCTACCTTATCTAAAAGCCCTAACAATATCCTTATTCCTCTATCTGTTATGTTTGAAAACCTTAGTCAAGTGTGCAATTTCTTAGTCAATGTGCTCATCATTACAAATTCGAAAAACTCATACCTAGAGTTTTTAAAAAGCTCGCTTTTGGTTCCAAACAATGAATGAGAATATGCATACAAGTAATGCTTAGAATTGGTTCCTTTTTTATACGTTGTATCGTAAAGCTCCATTAGGTTTTCTATGAAGGAGAATGTCAAGGAAGGGTAGTTTTTCTTATTCTTCAACTCCATGAACTTAATGTTATTAAGTTGTTTAAATAGGAATGAAACTCCTCCAATTTTTCAAATCCATATTCTCAACAAAGATTGGCATTATTAACAAAATATTTTCACCATCTTAGCTTTAGAGGGCAATAATCGAATGTCTTTTCTTCAAAGTATTCCATGAAAAAATTCAAAACAACTAGAAAGCAGGGATCCCATAGCAACTTCATTAGATTGCTCGTTAGTGAATTTTTTAGTTGTAAGCAAAGTTCAACAAGTGAAGTCATTCCCTTATCCACACACAACTTAACCACTATCAATCACAAAATTAGTTGGGACTTTAGAGGACAAAGAAAACTACATCAAAACTAACAAGAATATTGTCATCACCCAGCCTCTTGTCCTTAATAAATTCAACAAAATGGGACAAATATTTGATAAAAGAAATTGTTTTCCCACTAGCAGTTTGATTTTCTTCACAAGGAAAGAAGCTAATTTCTATGTAGAATCTTGGGAATTTTAGGACCACCATATATTCTTATCTCTTTGTTTGGAATGACAAGTTTTTAATTGGCATGTGTGTGTGAGTATTCCAAATTTTTAATTGGCATGTGTGTGTGTGAGTGAGAGTGAGAGACAGAGAGAGACACAGAGAGAGAATGCAATTAATTGTGTGAGTGTGTGTGAGTGAAAGAGAGAGACAGAGACAGAGAGAATGCAATTAATTTTGTAAATGACAACAAAGACATTAAAAATATAAAATATAATGCAATATATCATGTAATATATTACCTCCTAACAAAATAGTTATGCACACCCCATCCTATATTGTTTGTGTGTGTATGTGTGTGTACGTGCACGTCTGCATGTGTGTGTGTACGTGCATGTGTGCACGTGCATGTCTGCATGTGTGTGTGTGTGTGATATAAAGAATTAAAGACATTTCTAAACAAGTATTTCAGCAAATAATGAAAAGAAATTTTGAAAATGTTCCTTAGTTTTTTAAGTTTTTTAAGCTACAAATAATGTTTATGGAGGCCGATGGAAATTTTTGAACACAACCAAAATGTTTGAAGCTTTCTCCATTCAAAAACAGGTAAAGCAACACATGAATTTGGCTACTGGGACTTACAACAGCCTCTTTCCAATTCCTATAGCTATTTGTAATGCCATTATAGTGGGTGCCCTAGAAGCCACGTTTTTAGATAGCCAATACATTGACCAAATACATCAAATATTCACCTTCAAATCAACTTCTATAGCTGGTTATGCAGCATTGAAGATATAAGATCATTCTGAAGTTTCCTTGGATTCTTGCTGAGACCACCAACATGAAAAAAGATTGCAGGAACATTTATAAAATAGTGAGTGCTGCATACCATCGTCATTGAATGAATCAAGCTGAGATCGAGTAAGATGTTATAAAATACTATCAAGTATTTCTGAAGGAAAGCTCCCCCAACAGATTTGAACAGTCTCTGCATTGGGCAGATTAAAGGACAGCAACATATTTCATAGGGTGTTTCTTCGTTTGAAATTTTGCATGCAGTGGAACCTGTGAAAAACGTGAATTCCCTGTACAAAAATTATGCATTACATGTGAGAAAACAGGAAGAGACCCTTGGAATATTTTAGATGATCTAAACCAATTGAAACTTGAAAATCTGTTGCAGATTAGCCTGCGCTAGGAAGCCTCCAAATCAGTGGTTTAGCAATGTTAAAGATTGTAGACATAATCCAAATAGGAAATGTCAAGATACACCCACACAGGAAAAGCATGGCAAAAAGACAGTATTTTAGGTGGTTGTGAAAGATACATATGGGAAGGAGCAGAAATACACATCAAAATCGAGGAAGGAAATGATCAATCCAAACATCAAACACAATTAAAAACCAGCAGAACTTGCTTACCTTCTAAGTAGCCAACCAATTAAAGAATATGGCAATATTTTAATATCGTGTGAGGCAAAAACAGAAGAAATGAAAATAAGATTTATGCATGAGTTTTGTGTTATATAGAGCAGTACTTACATCTCTGGAACACATACTAACGAACGTATAGCAGTATTGACCACTTGTTGGTCTTCACGAGTCATATACAAAAATAAGTCAATGTTAACAAAGAACCCAAGAAAAGTTTTCCATTTGCCACCAGAAATCATAAGAAATTCGCTAAAGCAGGTTGCTTCTATCAAGTTCTGCCTATGGGCCAAGCTATTGACTTTCTCCACTAAAGCAAAACCCTTATATTTAATAGTAGCATATTCTTTGAATTGTGTAGAGGTTTAGACTCTAGAGCATTAGGTTATGTCCTAAGTTGCCAATTAAATTTTGGATTCGGGTATCACAGTTTGCCCCAAAAAAAAAGCCTGGGTTCACTGTGGCTGGGTACAGCCATACAAAATATACACTAAAAGTATTTTAGAAATATCCATAATCTGCACAAAAAATACAGTACACAGCTGATAATTGATAATCCAATGTAAAATATTGACGTCCTTAAGATAAATCAAAACTTCAAAATACAGCAATATTCAGTAGTCAAATGTGCAACTGCACATGGAAACTCAACAAAAACCATCATGTTGCTCTTCATCAAGAGCAGCCCTATAAGTAGCACTGGAGTTTTCGGTGAGTTGGGAATGAAAGGTAGGTACTGTTGTTTGCCTTTGTTCTTTGCGTTGTTAGTCTTGTCAGTATAGATAGGTATTACTGTTAGACTTAGTTTAGGTTTTTTAAGTCTTGCATTTTTTTATTTTTTTTTCTTCTCCATTAACAATAGTAGTTTTTTTAGTCAAACAGGTACAGCCAGGTAAGGCCAGCAAATCTGGGCTGTATTCAAGCCATACCCAGACCAGAACCACACCTGGTACCAGTTACAGCCTGGGTACATGCTGTATCCAGTAACACAGGTTGCAACTTGCATCTATTACATTATATCATAACAAGGCAAATAATTGATCCATAATAAAAATTATGTTTTTGATGACAAAACAAAAGATATATCTTAACGGAATATCTCAGCAAGAAATTTGTCTATCTCTAGGGAAATGGATTGGAAAAGCTGACAACAAATACCTAGGGCTACCTCTATTCTCTGAAGCAAACAAAAATATAATGGGAAAAAATTGTAGACAGATATCAGGAAAAGCTTAGTGATTGAAGAGGAAAATTGTTAATTAGAAATGGGAAATCACAGCTGTTGTGCTGCACTCTCCAAGCCCTACCAGTATGCTTAATTTCAATTCATGCCAGATTAATGATATCATCAATCAGATTTTTAGGACATTTTTGTGCACAGGTGCAGAAGAAACCTCCAAACTTCCTTTGGCAAGTTAGGAAAAAAGTGTGTAGACCCAAAACTTGGGGAGGAGCAATTCTCAGAAATCTAGCCATGGTGAATAAAGCCCTGGGGGAAAAGCTAGTCCAATGTATTTACTGCCTAATTCAATATGCTTTGAATATAACAGAGTAAACAAGATACATGAATACCAGTAACTATAACTATAAGAAATTCATACCAGTAATTGCATAAAGATATCACAATGTATTTCATTCATATGCATTTATACAAAATAGTTCAGGGAATTCTCATAACATGCTGTCTCCTTTCACAAATACAATAGGAGTATATACTAGCCAACGGTTGCTGAAAACTTGCAACCATCAGCAACTACCAAGAGCAACCGCTTACAACCCATAAAGAGAAACTAATCTTGCTGACTACAATAGAAGTAAAATATAACTAATAAGAAGATTTCTCTAACTACATAAAAAGAAACTAATCTTGCCTGTTTTCTGGGAAGGATAGGCGCCAAAGCAGGAAGTTGGGAGAAAAATCTCCCACAGAAACAAGCTTCAAACATCTTTAGGCCAGAAAATCTCCCAAAGGGCTCTGCTCTATAAATTTTTAGGAGGTCAAATATAGGATACAATGTAAGGGTCTTGGGTGAAGGATTGGAGATGTAGTAAAACCAAGTTTTGGGAAGAGACCTGGATCAAAAAAGGCCCTCTAGGGAAAAGTGCAGAGTTTAAGGTTCTGAAAAAAGCTCCACCAAGAAAATAAGACTCTATGGTGAAGGATTGCCTATTGGTAGAGGATGAAAGGCAAAAGTGGAAGCAGCTTGCTCTAAGAGTTTAAAGTCCATGGCCTTAGAAAACTCTCAATTGATAGAACTAAACTCTCTGATAAAGGCATCACTCCCCTCCTCTATTAATTGATGAACATAAGCTGGTATGGGAAATCGATAAATCTGGAGCATACTCAGCAAGGGCAGTGTATTAATGATTAGCTTTACATCTCATGGGACAAAATATGGATAAAACAAAACTTGACAAATGTCAATGTCTTTCTATGGATTGCAACTCAAGACAAAATCCTTACAGATCCTAACTAAAAGACAAGATAATTTCAAGGGCCGTCAATATGCACAATGCAAGGCTGAACAGAGAAGCATTCTCATCCTGTACTGCTTCACTGTCTCTGACCAGAATGTTTATGGAATTGATTTCTCAGGAACTTTGAGCTAACTTGAACTTTTCCTGCTCATTTCAAAGAACGGATGGGCAATGGTTGATGAGATGGAGAAACAAGTCTTGAATAAGTGGGCGTTGATTCTCCTGCATATTCCAAATAGATGTCAAGATTTTTACAATAAAAGCTAGAACAGGAATTAAAAGGATGTCCCCAGATGAAGATTGGATAAGACTGAATTTGAATGGGGGATCGAGACAAAATTCCAGGCCAGCCAGTGGTGGAGCAGTTCTCAGGGATCATCAAGGGGCTCTTCCTGGAACTTTTGCTGGCAGATATATTAAAAACTAAAGCTATCAATATTGAGGGGCATTCAATGTTAGTTCTTCAAGTGGTAAAGAACAAAAAGGTATATCATGGCAGCTTGATACTCTGATCCAAGATATCGTTAGGAACTTAGGAGAATGAATAGTTTTACTAGTCAAGCTCACACACCTTGGGGAGAGGGAATGTCATTGCAGACAGCCTAGCTTATGAGGGAATGGAATTAGAATTGAAAAATATAAAGATATAAGTGATTAAAAGAAGTTATCCCCATTCTTAGATGATTTCTTATTTAATAAAGAGGTGGAAAGCTTCGTCATTCATTCTATAATGCTTGCTTTCTAACTTCTTCCATAACAAGCATTCCCGATTCCTTATTAATGTAAGTTATTCCTATTCCTTTTGTAGTTAATTCTTCTACTTCACATTCTTTTGCTTTGCTTTCCCTATTTCAATGTTGTGTATTGATCCTACAACAAGACCAAACGTGACAATCAGCTTCAATACATTCCACCTATCCAAAATCCATTCATTCAGAATTTTCACCAATTTCAACACCCTCAAAATCTTGCTTACTTTCAATTTTGCAGGATGCTATCAGCAGCAGCATCTGCATTCTGGTCTGTTGCACTATTGTGGCTGGTTGTTAGAAAGACTTACTGCACCTGCACAACTCATGCCTCTGCTCCAATATTTCCTAGCGCATTTGGGTACTTTCCTCTACCTGCACCTCAATTCACCTTCATTATTGTGCCTCCTTTACCAAACTTCACTATTTCTGGTGGTCCTTCCCTGTGGATTCAAGAATCGTAAGTAGATCAACCAAGTTTCTCAGATTGTTACTTGAGCATCAAACAAGAACTCAAAACTACTTGTCCTTCTGCATTAAGGAGACTGGAAGCAAAGGAGGTGTAGGCTGTTCAAATTTCAGGGGCATTAAATTATGCAAACCTACGGCTTCATGTGCATTAAGACCTCTGTTAAGGTCTGGCTATTGTAAGATAAACTGCAAACCCCTTATTTTCTTGTGTTGACATGGATGTGGAGGCCTTTAGAAGGCTATACTTTCACCTAGCTGTTGGCCTGACGATCCACCTTCTTTCAGGTAAGTATCTGCCTGTGTATCCACATGACTGCAAATAAGCATAAAATTACATGTATGGACTAAAAGATGAAAGTTCCTTGCTCTTGTAAACTGTATGAAAAAGGTGTCAATTAGTCTTTTGTGCAATGAAATAAGGTTTTTGCTTATTGCTATAACTTTGGAAAATCTGTAGTTAACTGGGAGTACCTGCGCCTGGCAGCCTTTCCTTGTAGTAACTAGTCTAAATACGTAAAAAGTAAACTTAGAAAATAGTGCAATAGCTAGTCTAAGTACAAAGAAAGTCTACACACAAAAGATTCTAACAGCAGATGCATATAGTTATTTTCTCTTTTGAAATACATATACTGAGGATATAATACAACAATCTTATGTTAGTCGTTGATCCTAATCTCTATGCATTATCCTTGCTGACCACCCTGTCACCTTGCACTGTGGAATATCCTAGAATAACCTTGATGCCACCTGAATATCTAAGTAGGTTTCTATATCCATAAGAGCTGATCAGAAAAAGCCTGAGGATTCCGTCTCAAAATAGATATATTTATGGCATGAATAAATACCCGAACTAGTGAATCGATTGTGACTATAACTGTATAACACTCTTGGTGCTGATTTTAATACCACTGAATTACTCTTCTTGAAATCTGCAAACTTGAACTGAATTAGACTAGAGCCAAGTATTCTGCTGTGATTAAATCTGAAAACGGGTATGAAACTGTCACTCTACTATTAAGCCCCGAATCTTTTACTACAAATTTACATTTCAACTATATGCATATATAACAGATCAGAAATGTATTGCAAATTACAAACTAATTTCATATGGATAAACCAGCAAAAACATTACCATTAGTTAATTATTGGGTGGAAATGAAAATAGTATTACATTTACATTAAATGTTGCATGACGATGAGAATAGTAATGCATGCACTTTCATTATTGCATATAGTAGAGCAATATCATTAAGAGACCAATTTGCATGTTATATCTAGTTGTGAGAAAAAGATGAATTGCATGTCAATTATATAATTTACTATCAAGTGTATGAAAGATGGAAATACTGAAAGATTGTAATGTCCCCTTTTCGATACCCACCTTGAGGATCATTTAGCCTTTATTTATTCCTGAAGGCTAAACAGGAGACATAAGGGAGTAAGTATTAAATTAATTATTTATAAAGTTATTTCAATAAATTAAAATTATAAGATAACTTTATATTTAATTAATTTAATAAAGTGACGTAAAATAAAATAATAAATTATAAGAGTCACTTAGGGAATAAAATAATATTATTTCTAGAAGCTTCTTGAAAAGCCATTGAGAAATCTTTTTAAAGAGCTGCTGGCCTAGCATTTGGGCATGCTTATGTCTTGAATTATATTTTCATTACCAGTTTGGTAAGAAAGCTTGAATGCTTTGCTTGTCCGAAGATTTGAAGACTCTAGGATACCAGGTTCAGTTGTGAAAGATCAACCCTAGCTGGAGATTGTGGAAAAATCCATCTAGGGTTTCTATGGGTGCTTCATTGCAAGTTAAACAAGGGCTTTCTGAATCATTGCAATAGCTGTTGTATTATTGCAAGGATTTATTTAGTGCAGTAGCTGAAGTATTATTGCACTTGCAAGTTGAATTGATGCAGTAGCTGGTTTATTACTGCATTGCACAATTGTAGCAGCTGGTTTATTGTTGCATTTGTGGAGAGAGGTTATTCTTGTTTGAAGAGATGGTGAAGAAGCTACTTGGAGCTTGTGGAGAGATGAAAAGATCAACCAGCCATGAAATGAATGAAGGTGAGTGAATTTTTAGGAAAGAGGGAAGAAAACGGACATATTCAGGTCGGTCGGCCGAAGAGGGCGTTACAATTTGACTCCCAATGGGAAGTGTAACGCCTCTGCAGGCTTCAAATGCGGGAATCTGTCAAGGACGTAAGCGCGTCGCGCCCGACGATTATTCCTCTATCGACGCACAAAACGGATGCCAAGTGGAACGAAAGCAACGGGCTTAGGTGGAATTAAGCCTCCGAAGTTGGTTTTCTAAAGTGTAAAGGGGTGAAAGGGGAGTTTTCATTAGGGGTGCCAATTCGCTCCTATACATTTTGCCCCCACTTTAGCGAGCACGAATACTAATGAGTGCTTCGATAAAGTAGATTGAAGAAGAAATAAGGTTAGAGATGTATACCTGAACCGTCGAGGAAGCAGAATTCGATCTAGCAAGCCCGAGAGTGCAAGGTCAAAAGAGGACTTCATAGTTTCACAGAACTATGAAGCTGAAGAAAGAGCATATACTCAGGATGAAGAAGATGATGATCTTCGATCCGGTATATACCATCAAGAAGAGAGAGATAAGAATGAAATGAATGTAAGAGTGATAAAAGCAATCCCCGCTCGAGGAGGAAAACCCGTATCACCGAGTAAAAGTGATAAAAGCAATCCCCGCTCAAGGAGGAAAACCTGTACCACTAAGTAAAAGTGATAAAAACAATCCCCACTCGAGGAGGAAAACCTGTATCACTGAGTAAAAGTGATAAAAGCAATCCCCGCTCGAGGAGGAAAACATGTATCATTGAGTAGACAGTCACGCAGACCATCCTTAAGCTGGAAGACTTTCAAAGGGGTCGCTCGGGAACCCTTCAAAAGGAAGAGGGGTCCACTCAAGGGACACGTTGTTTGAAGAGTAAAGTCTAGTCAGGCTACCCCCAAGCTAGACGCAAAGATGTGAAGAGAGTCTAGTCGGGTTGCCCCCAAGCTAGATGCCATGAAATTCATTAAAAACTTTCAAAGGGGTCCCTTGAGAACCCTTCAGAAGAAAGAGGGTCCACTCAAAGGACACTACATTTGAAAGTCATAGCAAAGAAGAGAGGGTCCTTCAAAAGGACGCACATCTCCAAAATAAGTTATCACTGCCCCCAACATACAGGGGAGGAGAACTATGCAAGATACTTTAAACAGGATAGAGGTAAACCTCGATATCACTGGTTATGCGAAGAAAAGGCAGGTGCATCAGCAGGCACCTAAATCGTGAAGTTGTTGTATTTTATCCCTCAAGGCCTTACATTCACTAGTGGAATGGCCAGGCACTCGATGGTATGCACAAAAAGAATGTTTTCCTTTATCATGCTTATAAGATTTGTGCATGTAGGAGGAGGAAGAGTAATTAAGCAGGCTTTAAGAAGCCGCAACAAAATACGCTCTTGCTCAGACAAAGGATGAGGAGCAAGAAGCAACCCTTTCTCTTGCGGAGAAAAGTTTGACTTCTCACAAGAAGAAGATACGAAGATCGAAGACAAAAGAGGAGGATCTCCATAAAGAGTGTTATTCCGGCAAGGGGGGACATACTCTTCTACGGGATTGCCATCATCATCTTTAGCAAGACTGCCAACATTAACCTCCTTAGTAGAAGTGCGATCATCTTCCTCAGGAGGAGGATACACTAAGAACATTACAATTCGCATTCACATTATCCCGCAATATAGAAGAACAAACATCTTCAATAGTGGGTGTGGATGATGTTGTCGGAAGTTCTAAGTGGATCGGGTTAGCCTAATATTCCTGAATAAAGGAATCTGTAAAGTCTAAAGGACCCCAATCATCACCAAGACACACATTCCTTTGAGAAGAGGTAGAAGGAACAGTCTTAAGATTTCTTGCTTCAGAAGTATCTTCTTCAGGGACATTTATCTCAAGAGCATCCTTTGTAGTAGGTACTGCTAGAGTAAACATTGACACATTGGAAGATACTGAAGGGATAAGAGTAGGTACAACCGAAACTTGACCAGCAGCTGCCATCTCCAATAAGTGCTTAGCATCAGGGTCAACCTTAACTGTGACTACTCGATTATTGCAAATGAACTTAATTGATTTATGCAAGGTAGACGGGACTACACCCATAGCATGAATCCACGGTCTACCAAGAAGGAGGTTATAAGGTAACTTTTCTGACATAACATATACAAAAGTGGGTACAGTAAGGAGTCCAAGCTGCAAAGGTAATACTATCGTACCTAGAGCTTGTCGCCCAACATTATCGAACCCACGAATGTCAACGAAAGAAGCATTAAAAGAAGATGGATCAATATTAATTTTAGGCAATAGATCAATGCTATATACATTAAGCGTCGAACCAACGTCAACAAGAGTACGTCTAATGCCAATCTTATTAATGTTAACTATAATCATTAGAGGGTCCGCTTGCTTCTGTACTTCCGAAGGCAGGAGTTCCTGAGGATAGAATGTGATATTTGACGAATCCGCACGAATATACGCCATCAATGCATCAACATCTACCAGCCTAGCGAAAGAAAGCAAGAGGATCTTTTGCAAGGCTTCTTGAAGCATACCTTGATAAACCGGAGCAAACTGAAGCAAGTCCCACAGTGAGATCTTAGCCGGAGTAACTCGAGGTTGCTCGACAAGATCATCATCACGGGGTGCTTTAGTTCTAGGTTCAGGTGCTTGAGGAAGGCTTAGTTGTTTATTCATTCTAGTATCATAGGTACGGGCTACCGCTCTATAAGAGGAAGCCTTAGAAAGATCAAGGAAATCACTATCAAATGGGACACCATCAATAGAACAAACCCTTTCAAGAGAAGGACTAGCTGGAGTCACGTAAATGACCGGTCTCTTAGGCCTTTGAGGGGCAGTAGAGACATGGATCACATTTACAGAATCATCACAACTAGTAGAATAATTATTCGAAGACATATTCTCAACATCGATCCAAACAGGATCAAATGTGGAAGGAGATTCATCATTTGCTAATGCATCATCTCTAGAGGAGAGTGCATTAGGACAGATAAGGAATTCATCATTCACGAATGCATCGTCTCTAGAAGAGAGTGCATTGGAAGGAGTATAATATTCGTCATTCACAAATGCAACATCTTTAGAAGAGAGTGCATTGGAATGAATAGAAGGTAAAGTGACATTTAGAAAGCTATCAATGATTTCATCTTCTTGCAATAAAATATCCTCCAAAGTAGGAGGAATTTCATGAGAAGGATCAAAGACACCGAGTGACATAGGCAAAGCCAAGTCACTGTCACATGCATGAAATGGAGCATCATTAACATTTTGAACAAAGTTGGATATAGAACTAATAAAAGAAGATATTAAATTCATTACGATTTTTTTTAATATTTTCTATGTCCTAGTAATTCGCGTTTTCGAAGGTCTTCGAAGCGGAATTTGAGGTCAGAACTTGCGTCGGTCCCTAGAATTCAACTGCCAAAGGCACTAGTATTTTAGGGACTACACTAGTTCTCTGGGAGATCTTTCCAAAGGTGCAAACGGTTCTGAATTCCGAGCACCGAGTCAAAAGTTATGACCCCACCAAGTAGGGGTAAATAAATTCTTAGTTTTTGAAAAAGACCTTCTTCACATCGGGTTCACCAAAATGTAGAGAAGGGGGATTCGCTACTCACGAGTTCTCTTCACTCAGAGAGCCTCACGAAGCGAACTTCCCTAAACTACCTCAAAGTACAACAGCGAGAGTTCTAGAATCGGAAAGAGCAGGTCACAGAGATTCTTTGGACAAACCGACAAGCTCTCGGCCAAAGGACAGCAACGCAAAACACGAACAACAGCACGGTGCGTTGGCGTCCCAAAGGCGCGCTGGCATCTCGTACAAACCAGAAAGTGAGTTTATCTCAGAGAACAGCTAAGCGACTACTAGCAATCCAATTATTGAGAACTCCTAGAATGCAAGAAAGCAATAGGAAGTAATAAGACTAAAATAGAAATGATAAAGACAAGGAGAGGAAGGGAAAGGAAATGCTTACAACCGTTCGAGTGATGAAGCCTTCGGCTCATGAATGTCTTCAATACCTACACACAAGAGAGAGAGAGAGAGAGAGAGAGAAAGTGTTGGGGCTGTATAGGGGTTTGCCTCAGTCAAACCCCCATTTTGGTGTTCCCACCTCCACGGACAGCCAGATAGATAGAGAGAAAAGTAGAAAAGAAGTAAAGAGCACTAAAGCACTACAAAATAGTGTTATGCTACTCAACCAAACAATAGAGAAGAGGAGTAGGAAGCTTACCACCTCCGCCCAAAGCGCTCAAAGCTAGTGGGGGAGAAAATGAGAAGAACTCAAACCTCTGTTGCAATGGTGTTTTGTTCCACACTTGCTCTACTGAAGTGATGGAGTGTTGATGTTGCTGCTATGAAGTGTAAAGTGTTGAATGAAGATTGAAGAGATGTTGAAGAAGCTGCTTGGAGCTTGTGGAGAGATGAAAAGATCAACCAGCCATGAAATGAATGAAGGTGAGTGAATTTTAAGGAAAGAGGGAAGAAAACGGCCATATTCGGGTCGGTTGGCTGATGAGGGTGTTACAATTCGACTCCCAATGGGAAGTGTAACGCCTCTGCAGACTTCAGACGCGGGAATTTGTTAGGGGCATAAGCACGACGCGCGGACGTCTGTGCGTCGTGCGGACGTCTCTGCGCCGAGCAGGCGTCCCTGACGGTTATTCCTCTGTCGACACACAAAATGGATGCCAAGTGGAACAAAAGCAGCGGGCTTAGGTGGAATTAAGCCTTCAAAGTTGGTTTTCTAAAGTGTAAAGGGGTGAAAGGGGAATTTGCATTAGGGGTGCAAATTCGCTCCTATACAACTTCAAGATTGTATCTTTAGTTGTTTACATGGCATGAGAGCCTGAATTTTTATTTTGTATATCATATATTATGTGCTATTACCTGGATTATGCACTACACATATGAGGATGTGTTATGAAATTTATTTACTTAATGAAGTTGTTACATTTATATTCCATGCTTATGAGTTATTGAGTTATTGATCATTTTTGTGAGAATGAATTGGGTCACGATCCTTACACACAAACAGCAGTTCATTTTATTAAAATCTCCAACAAAAACAAAGTTACAATAATCAACAGCAATATCACTGCGGCGTGCAGCTTAATCAACCTCACGGTCTGTCTCTGTTCACTGTGATACACTTCCATGCACTCTGTTGCGTGTTCACAAAGCAAGAAACCGTGACTGTCTACATTCCATCGCACATGTCTCTTGGCCTTCTGGACATAAGCGCGACACGCGGACGTCTGTGCATCGTGCGGACATCTCCGCGCCGAGCAGGCGTCCCTGACGGTTATCCCTCTGTCGACGCACAAAACGGATGCCAAGTGGAACAAAAGCAGCAGGCTTAGGTGGAATTAAGCCTTCAAAGTTGGTTTTCTAAAGTGTAAAGGGGTGAAAGGGGAATTTGCATTAGGGGTGCAAATTCGCTCCTATACAACTTCAAGATTGTATCTTTAGTTGTTTACATGGCATGAGAGCCTGAATTTTTATTTTGTATATCATATATTATGTGCTATTACCTGGATTATGCACTACACATATGAGGATGTGTTATGAAATTTATTTACTTAATGAAGTTGTTACATTTATATTCCATGCTTATGAGTTATTGAGTTATTGATCATTTTTGTGAGAATGAATTGGGTCATGATCCTTACACACAAACAGCAGTTCATTTTATTAAAATCTCCAACAAAAATAAAGTTACAATAATCAACAGCAATATCACTGCGGCGTGCAGCTTAATCAACCTCACGGTCTGTCTCTGTTCACTGTAATACACTTCCATGCACTCTGTTGCGTGTTCACAAAGCAAGAAACCGTGACTGTCTACATTCCATCGCACATGTCTCTTGGCCTTCTGCATACGCAACAAGAAGCTGCAACAGTTTTGCAGTTATTTTGGGGGGGAAACCGTGGCTGGCAAAGTCGCTAAAATATTAACTTGGAGCGTGATCAGGCTACACATACCAACACACTATTGAAGTCATGCCAAGCTCATAAATATAGATTGGCAACCATGAAGAAGTTATTAATCACACAAAAGTGCTATGGTTATGATATGAACAAATTCACTTTGGGGAACCAAGCCACAAAAGAAGAGAGTGCACATGATGATGAAGCTTACACAAGTGACGATGAGGTCCTTAAGAAAGAGGAATTGACTTATCTGAACCCTTTGCAAAACAATCCAACCTACTCAACTATCAAGCAATATTTTGTTGATCCTGATAATGTGATTGCAAAGGATATTGTTCATATAAACAGTCCAAGAGAACTTCATTTAGGGCCATGTGAAAGGGTGTATTTCCTATCAAATGAAGTGCATGCCGGTGTAGTGACATGTGGTGGATTATGCCTGGGGCTGTATATCATCATTTGAGAAATTGTATGTGGATTATGGCATATGTATGGGGTTCAAGTTATAATTGGGGTTAAGGCTGGATAAAGAGAAATTTATGTTCACAGTACCATTCCTTCGATGCCTAAGGTGGTTAATGATATTCATAAGCATGGAGGCACTATTCTGGGCACTTCACATGGTGGTCATGAAACTTCAAAGATAGTTGATAGTATCCAAGATGGCATTAATCAAGTCTATATGATTATAGGTAATGGAACCCACAAAGGAGCAGCTGTTATTTGTGAGAAAACTCAGAAGTGTGGCCTGAAAGTTGCAGTTGCAGAGATACCTAAAACTATTGACAATGATATTGCTGTCATTGGCAGATCCTTTGGTTTTGACATGACTATAAAGGAAGATCAACATGCTAAAAAAGCAGCTCAGGTAGAAGCAGAGAGTGTTGATTGTTGTCTAATTCCCGAATCATCATTTTATCTTGAAGGAAAAGGTGGCCTTTATGAATTCATTGAAACATGTTTGGAAGGAGGGTTGGTGAGTTTTACTGCTAAAGAGAATAGTTTATTTCTTGCAGTGCCCGATATCAATGAGCATGAATCCATGGTATGCCTCCTTGGTGTGATGTGGACAATGTTCCCAAAGCTGCCATTGCTTGAGGACAAGCAATATTCGGGGCAGGACTGTCATGTCCCCTTCATCCAGGAGGAAAAATATTAATATTTTTAATCTAATAACAAGTGTTTTTTTAAACACCAAGTTAATAATATAAATATATTAATACTAATAATAATAATAAATATAAATTTAAAATTTTGCGGCCAACTTGATTTTGAAATTGATTTTTTGGGCACCAATCCTTTGTGAAAGCCGACCTGTCTTGAGTTAGGGCGTTCAGGTATAAATAGAAGTTCATTTTTACATTCAAGGACATGGGATTTTATGTTAAATAACTCTGTTGTTTACAGCTTATTACTTAGGACGAAAACCCCAGTAGCTGTGCTTAAGGTATGGAAGAAACCTAAACCTCATTTCTTGGCAAGCCCAATCAGGTCTTGAAGTGGGACTGAATCGAATCATTTGTTGAATCTTTCAGGTGCTCTTTTGGTGTTTGGATGAAGATTTGTCAAAAATGTACTTGCTGTACCATGTAACCAGCAGCGTTGGAATTCATATCAGACCTGCACTTTTTTGATATTTCACATCAATCTGATTTGGGGTCATTTTCAGTGTTATATTAAAGAGTTTTGAAGAGTTTGATGATGTCTTTTCAGTCATTGGCAATTGGGTATGTTTTATGCCACCATTTTGTGTTACTTGTGCATCACCAGCAAGTATCCCAGCCTGATTTGATAGATAAACAGCAGCAAAGGGGTGTTATCAGACCTGCACCAATATTGCACTTCATTTATACAAGGTATTTTGCTGTTGTTTCACAGTTGGGTGACTTGTTCATGATATTTGGCACTATTTTGGGGTGTTATAGCAGTTCTGTTATCATCAGCAATTTACAACAGCAGTTATATTTCCATTTGGTGTTGTTGCATATGAGCTAATATTGTAAACACTAAATGGTAGTTAGTACTGCCAGTGTGTTTAGTATAAGCTTATTTAAATTATGTTCTCACCCCACAGAACAAGTGGTTACATTTGTATTCTGCTTTCCTACTGTATAGGTGGAAGTGCCTTTGTTTACCCACTGACTAAGTGGATGTTTGTAATTGCACCCCGCTGAACAAGTGGTTGTGTGCTTTCTTTCAGTATTGTAAGCACTTCACTGAATAAGTGAGATTGGCTGGCTTGCCGCCTAGTGCATTTCCTTTCCAATAGCAGCATTTCAATTAACTGTATAATCCTGAACACTGTATGCTCTCACTTTGCCCATCTCAGGAACTGGGTGATCAGAAAGTGGAAAGGAAGTTGCATTGTATCTCATTTTTAGTTGTTGAAAATTTTCAAAAAAAAAACATAGGGGTGTATATTACGATATTGTTCAAATTTCACTTGTTAGAAGAGGAAGAACAAAGTTTTTATGGTGCAAAGGCCATCTGCATGTGTTTGGAGCTTGTTAAACTTCTTGTATGGGCACTATTTTGTCCTTGTGACATTATAAACACTTGTAATGGACTAGAAGATAGTGGTATGAGGAGCGTGAGCTTACACTTCTTATGTTTTCTTCACTTTTTGAGGGTTTCTCTAGGTGCATTTGCTTGTTTCAGCCCTTTTGTGGTTTGTTCTTGCACTATACGGATGTGCTTTCTCGATCCCATAGGTAATTGCAATACTGAACATGTTATCTATACACAAACTAAGCAAATAATTCAGTTCTTTGAAGGTGTTGCATGGATTTGACAAGCAGGTATATGTAACTAGTGATTGTTAGGAAATTGTCTCTAGCGTTTTACAGATCAAGTGGTATCAGGGTGGAGTTGTGGATATCCTTGCAAGAGTGTGACTAACAAAATAAGGATTTTGACTAATTATGCCCTCTACAAAGTCAAGTTAAGTGAGGATGTGTTCCCTTTTGAGGCCAAGATCAGTACAAGAAAGTGGAATAGGACAGCAACATTTATGGCAAGTGATATAGATAGAAAATGGATGAGGATAAGGCATGGTTTGGAAGGCTGAAAATGATGTTCATATCTCTAACTCCATAGGAAAGATAGATGGGATGGAAAGTAGCATGCTTTCGTTGATCAAAGAATTGGATACTGTAAAAGAGCAAGAAAGAGGAAAAGGTGCTGCTATTTTTGATACACGCTCTCAAGCAAATCTCATGTGTGAAAAACTGGTTGGTGAACTTGGTTTGAAGACCAAAGACCAGCCACACCCATATTCTTTGGAGTGGTTAAATCAAGGAGTAAATATCTCCGTGACTAATCAATGCAAGCCACAATTTGGACTCAACCCAGAATTCAGAGATAAGGTGGTTGTAGATGTGATGCCATTGAACGTTTATGGTGTCATCTTTGGGAGTCTTTATCCTCTACTACTCTGTCATGGATGCCAAAAACACAGCTAGGCACCCTACAGCCAAACCAACACTCCATGACCTTTGCATTGCAAAAAGTGCACTACTTAGGCTTTAAAAAACTAACGCCTCCTCACGCAACATCCTTACAAAGAAACTTAATTGCACTATGCAGATCCCCAATCATCCTTGCAACATATTTGTACACCACCAACCAAACTACTCATCAGAAGCGGCCCAACTACCTCCCACTCTCCTAAACAAATATTCCTTGACAACTTGCATGCACTCGTATAACAAATCTAATTGACTAAATTTAGGGGGACTTAAAAGCAAGGTTCATTTTTAAATTAGACCATGAGTTTGCTCTTTGGCTATATATAGCCATGATTGGAGCTTGCCAAACAATCTACAACAATGTTTAGATTTCTTTTACAATGAAAAAGCCTATTTAACATTTTGCTTTAAGACTTAAGCCTCTTCTAAATATTGATTCATCTTCCAGCTTACACTCCCTCCTTTATTCATTGCACTTCACTATCAAAGAATCTCCCTCCACTATCAAATTCTTTATATATTGTGATTTTGCAAATTCTAAACCCTCTATTAAAGCTTCCCATTCCACCTCACTGCTTGTGTGGATGCACAAATATAGAAAGCCTCCATATATCAAGTCTCCTTAAGAATCTCATAAAGCAAACCTAACACCAGCTGAATATGGGTTACCCCTCCCTGCTCCATCAAAATTTATTTGAAGTAACCATCCAGGGGAGAAGTCAAAAATGCCTTTCTATTGCCCATATATCAGACATTTGTAGGCATGCATGTGAGAAAAATTAAAAAGCATACTGACATCATATTAATTTTTTTGAATATGATCCTTGATGAAGGAACCCACATTACTGCAAAGGGAGTCTTGACTGAATGGGTACAATAAAAAATAGTATTTCAGATAAGAAGTTGCTGAAGCGGGGATCTACAAATCTGTTTAAAGTTTCAACATAGGCAAGATGGAAGATTGAGCAGAACTTGTGCAACTAACACAGTTCATATTGCTATGTCACATGATGGGCAATTTAGGGCACTTTTAAGTATGACAAAGTAACAGTATATGCTAAAGAGTTTGAAATGCATACCAATATAGCAAATAAAACTGAGCAAGGCTATTTGTGACAAGCTGAGTTTTGATAATCAAGCAAAGACTCCTCCTGAAATGAACAGGTTCACACTCAGATTTTAGAGGATGAGGTCGTTTGCATTCAGAATGACAATATACTATTGTCTATGCATGCTTGGTGTGGTATTGAGATCAATGGAAATTTACTCTGCTCTTTTCTTATCAAAGCATGTCTGATATATAGGCAATGTTAACTAGTGTCCAATATAGTTATCCCTTTGGTTCGAGGCAACTATAATTTGTAGGTAGACAGTGGACAGAAAATGTGATGATGTTTAGTGTTGCGTTTACAGTCTAATGAATGTTAGTTGTTCTGGAGCTACGTGAGGCTAGTTATTGAAGGATACAGTTCAAACTTTCTGATTGATTTGGTGGAGTATTGTGTCTCTTGAGGGACCATGGTGTAGATGAACATCAGTTCTGTCTAGACCATCTAAATTGTTTTAAGCTGTTGTTGTCTTTCATGTCTCCACTGCAGAAAACATATTAGGATGCATTATGGATTCTGTTGATAGTCATTGAGTGTGAGTCGATGTACTAGTGTCCCATTTTTGTTTTTATGCTCTCTTTTCACAAATGGCTTGTTGAGAGACATGGGACAGGTAAGCCAACACCCCATAGCTAATGGTATTGATTCTTTCATTTATATTGAACCATTGATGCCCCTTTATTTTATTTTTTTATTAAAAAATTCAAGACAGGAAGCAAAGCCTAGATGCTATGTGGCAAACCTAGATCATATCATGAGAAAATTAAATTATCATTTATATTGAGCCATTGATGTCCCTTTATTTAATTTTTTAATTAAAAAAATCCAGTGTTACCCCAAGTTTCCGGGACGGGGACGGCAGGGGACGGTGGAACGAGTCCCCAAGTTTCCGATTTTTCAGGCCAAATTTAGGGACGGCAGGGGACGGCTATATAGAATATAGAAAAATTTAAAATATATAAGGAAACATTAAATATTCATATGAAAACATGGATAAAGCATGCATATATACATTATAGAAATTTAGCATATAACATTTTTGTTAAGAATTCATTGCCAATATAGTTTTTTTTCAATTACGATATGAAAATCAAAATAAAAAGAACATGGTACATTGTTGCTGTCCCCCTGGCCGTTTCCGGGATGGGGACAGCGGGGTTTAGACCAGGGGACGCGTCCCCGGGTAACACTGAAAAAATCTAGACAGGAAGCAAAGCCTAGATGCTGTGTGGCACTCCTAGATCATATCATGAGAAAATTAAATTATGATATGCCATACAGGTTCCCATCATTATTTGAAGGCATATGCTTAATCAGAATAAGATGTTTCCAGTAAGAACTCTGCAAGTCATAAGCCACTCAAAACCTAACAAAGTTTAAATGGGGGAAAGCTACAGAAACATAAGTGTCAATTCTTTGTTTTTTCATATTGCTAAGGAAAGAGAAAGAGAATATAAATACATACAAAAACTTTACCCATATTATCGCTGAATATTGAGCATTTTCTTAGCCTCAACTTGTTCTTCCAAAAGAAATTCACTTGCATATTTGCTAAGAAGCTCCTGTTTCTTCTTCTCCACAACCATTCGCTCAATTTCTTTTTCATCTGGAAGAGGCACATGTGCAATGAATTCTCGTTCTTTCTGTTGTTGGTTTCCTTTATCTTGTTTATCCTCCTCTGGAATATCCTCCTCTTCTTCAAATAGGATAGGTTTGACTGCAGCAACCTCACCGCTCTTGACTGTCTTCCTTGCTTCACTCTTAATGGCTTCAATCCTCTGCCATTCTTTCAGTGTGCTAGACCGCATCTCCTCCTCTGCAACACGCTCAACTTTCACTAAAATCCCATCCTCTTCATCCCTATAGCCATAATAACTTGCATCAATACGCTTGTAAATTTCATATCTGGATCTCCTCTTCTTGGCCTCTGGAGGCTTTTCAAACAGTTCCTTCACACCAGGTAGGTGCTTGGCAGCCCCAAAATATCTGTAACCTGGACCCCTACCACTGGGATTTGGTACATCAACTTCATTTCCTTCTAAATCTGTCATCTTTGCCCCTGCTTTTGTATAATTTGGACCACCAAGTTCAACAATCCGAGCTTCCCAATGCCCCTTTTCCCTGATCAACTTGTTAATTTCATCATTAAGATCTCGCAGCCGATGTTCACCAAGGCCTGGGTTCTGAATTTCCATCACCTTCCTTCCTATCTCTCTAATTATTTGCTGTCGCCACTTATCTGCTTCTGCCAGGTCTCGGCACTCCGAAGCCAAATAGGGACGTCTCTCCTTGGGTTTCTTTTTTTCTTCATTTTTAAAGGCCAGGAACCTATTCAACATAGACTGTGCTTTCTCTTCATTACGAGCCATTTTTACTTTAGGGAAAAAAAGTGCGTGTGCCCCTAAAACAAAAAAGATCTGCAAAACCCTAAATCAACTCCCAATTTTGTTGATAACTGGCACAGGCAGTGTCCCTTCAGCTAACCACTCTTCTGTATCTTATAGATTCACCTGCCACAGACAATGAAAAAAGATGAAATTACATAGATACACTTAAAATCATCAAGATGGAGAAATTTTTTATGGATGGAAGTTTTTATATACATTATAGACTATTTTCAAGGAAAAACAGAAAACTTAAGTCGTGGCAGATTTATAACTTCCAATACAATTAATTAAAAAATGATAAGCCTAATTTTTAATGTGTATATGAAAGAAAAAATAAATACATAAATATTAATGTTCATGAATGACCAAAGTAGGTCTCTCTCAGTAAAAGGATGTATAAAACTCAATTTTGATGATACAGCCAAAGGAATCTAGATCCCGCAGAAGGAAGACGAATACTGGGAGATTCTGATGGTACAAATATGCTCATCCATTACAACGAACAATGGGACAACCATAAACTCTGTAGCTAAGGCAAAGGCACTTCATAGAGGAGTTGAGATTGCAATATGTAAGGGGTGAAAAAAATTGGTAATCAAAGGCAACTCGATGTTAATCTTCAATGTATTTGAAACAAAGAATTTATAACGAACAGGAGTAAGATTATAAGGCAAATGTGGCATCAAAAACATCCAGCATAATAGAGGAACTGGGAATAAAGTAGCAGACCACCTCACCAAACTTGGACTGAATCACCATGACAACAACTTGATTGTAGCATCTACAATTCATACGATGTTGCAAGAAACCCTACATGTACGCCAAAGGATTTTCCAAAAATGAAAGTGAACTTTATTTCCAGCATCACAAAAAACTTAGTAAAAACCTAACTGATTGCGGGGTTTCTAAGGATTTTCTTTTATGTACTTAAAATAAAATATCATACCAATTCACGGTAAAGAACATAAAATGGCAAGACAATGACATGTCAGGGATTCGAAACCCGGCCATAACTTACAACCAGTGCAACTTAACAATATCACCAATTGTAAACATATGAGAACCAAAATTTAGTGTAAATGATAGAATTACGGGCCATATAATTTTAGGTCAAAATATTAGCATTGTTTGACAAACAAGATTTTGAGAGGCAGCCCAATGTTATTATTTTGTCTAGATTGGCCTTTAAGACTTCGATAATAAGATACGGAAACCCCGAGAGTTTGCCTTTATACTGACTGATATGATTGGTTTGCAATTCGGCCAAATAAAACTAAATGAAAAATAATCTAACATTGGAACGAAATTTGACAGCGGATATTTCTGAAAGAGTGGACTTACTGGCAATTCCTCTGATTTGGAATACGAGGGAAAAATTTTGCAGTGACGGCCTTCGCCCTAAAAAACTCAGGGAAATTTGTTGAAGAATGTTCGAAGAAAACGCAGTGATATATAAAACCAGTCTTGTTTAAATTGTAGCGCGAGGTTCAGACCACTTTACCGGTTGAGCTCTCTCCTGATGAAAAGCTCCTATATTAATATAAATGTGTTTGCCTGCATCTTAGAATAATCGTGAAGTTATTAAATTAATATAATTATTAAAGAAGAATATCAAATCATGAAGGCAATTTTAAAAGTGGGAGGTGATTTTGATCGTAAGGATTATAGCACCTATAACTTTGTAAATATTTGCCATTGTCTAGTAGATCCCATCTATTATTTTTAATAGTTTGTTCCTCCTCATACACAAAAGTCTAGTCATGTTGAGGCAAAGAGAGTCAACTAGAGTTAAAAGGGATTTTTACTTGATCAAGAGAGGCCCACCCATACCACTATAACGACATGGAGGAGTGACGCAACAAGGGTACAACCCTCCATAGTGGTGAGAACACTGAGAAGGAGGGGCTCCATCCAAAATGTTGCTCCATAGATTGTAGTGGGGGAACATGGTGGCCCTATGTTGGCTTTCTTGATGTTCATGAGTGGACTTAGAGCACCTATATCTCTTGGACTAGTAGGGGGATTTAGCATGGGTTAGTGAAGATGGCAACTTGGCCACCATGTAGAGAGCATTTTCCTAATGGTCAAACAAAGTTTAGGGATGTTGGAGCTCTAGTGCCACCTTAGCGACTTGAACTTGAATCTCCAAGAGAACATTAAAGATAACCAACAATTTCAAGTGAATAGAAAATTTCATATCCATGGAAGAGTCGACAAAAAATGTAGAATTCTTATCTTTCCAAGTGCAAAAAAGAATCTCCAATATAAAACATAACATAGTTGGAAGAACCCAACCAAACAAATTGGCCCCATCTCCCAGGATGACATTATGCAAAGTGAATATTGTATAGCCTCAAGGTAAAAAACGTATGTATCAAATGCCAAGCATCTTGGGCACAAGTGCAATACCAAAAATGATGTAGAAGTGTTTTAGATTTCCCACAAAAGGGACATCATTTAAAACACCAAGATGCATCAAATGAGTAACAATAGGTAAATATTGGTATAACAAACAACATGACAACTTAGCCACTCTAGGCTCAATAATAGCAACCCAAACCATATGAAACCTTTTCGCCTAAAACTAGGTGACTTGAGAAGCCATATGTCATTCAACTTGTGAATCATTAGAGGATGAGGCAAGAGCCAACTGTAATTATGAAATGGAGTGCTGGCATACCACTTCGAGTCCTTCCACCAAGGTCTAAGAGATCTCATAGTATTTTTTGCCAATGTTGAGAAGGTACAAAGTCAATTATAGCCTAGTAGCTCAAAAAATTGACCCTACTTAAATTAAACTTCACTCTAGCTTGAGGGCAAGAAAGACATGTAGAATTGCCCTTGGAATAAATATCCTAAAGATGGATTCCTTTCCTAAAGTACCTAGCAGAATGAACTTGGGAGGTAGTTGTGAGCAATTTCTCTTGAAACAAAATGGTAAGGGACCACAATATGGAATGTTGGTTGATGGATAAGCCATAAAAAAATCTATACCCATTCTAAAGCAGTCACAACTTGATAGAGTCCCAAACTTTCAATATACTTTTGACAACAAAAGTGCCATTGATTTTTATGCACACTAAAGCAATGGCTAGAGAATAAAATCCAAGGTCATTTTGAGCAAAATGCTCATAAAGTGAGACAAAATCTATGTAATTTCTTAGCAAATTTTTTCAAGCTTTGTTGTCATCACAAGCCTTGACTGTCCATTTAGCACAAAGACCCATATCCTACCTGAATTACGTATTCTCTTTAACTTCTTATCTTGGTGTGGAACGTATTTACTTTAATGTCTTTAAATAACATAAAATCTTAGCACCTCTTAAAGTGTAGTGGGTCCATTGGAACGGAATGTTTTGTCCATGTACAATATAAATATGTTAATTAAAAGTGTTTTCTTCTATGGGAAGAATAGTTTTAATATAAAGTGAGCTAATTCCCATGACCTTAAAAGCCCACAAAAAAATCCTATTAGTTGATTATGATTTGGCCACATATACTTTAGTAAGATAAAGTGTACTTGTGATGGTAAAAATCACATATCCATGCTCTTTTCCCTTTTGTTTTGGGCCCATTTGACTAGAATTTGCCTTTTGTAGTGATTAATGTGCAAGATGGTGTATTTTTACTTGTCAATTGACAAATAAACTTATTCTCAACTCATTCCATCTCCATATATCCCAAGGTTTTGGGCCTAATATATAATCTACATTGTTCATCATCATGATATTCAAAATTATGGGTGCAGAAAGACATCGATCAATTTTGTGTCCATAGATTCCCCCTTCTAACTAGTCACTTTGGATCAACTAAGATATGAATTATTCCAAATTACATGATAGAATGGTGTATAAAATGTCATGCCCTAATTCATATCAATTCATCAAGTCGTGTTAGGTTGTCGTTGAGGAACATTCACACAAGACCATCATATAGCATCCTAATGGTAATGTTAGCTTACATCTTCTACTGCAACATTTATGCCTATACCCTTCTCTCTCATAGCTTTCTTCTTAACTCTTCTTTTGGCTGGGGTAGTAATGGTGAAACAATGGTAGTTTTATTCTTCTCACCCTTGTATCTTGCACTACCAAAGGAGATTTCTCCTTTACCAGATGGTTGGCAAAAGTCTTTCTCTTTTCTCCAGTGAGTTGCCTTATTGCAAAGGACTTCTGAGCAGAAGGAAGAGTGGTAGCAATCCTACCAGATCTCCTTGAGCTCCTGGATGCTTCTACAACACTTAAATTTTCCTTAGCTCTGTCTCTTGTACATTGCACTCTTTCCTTAGAAATGCCCATTTATTTTGCATACACATCGACCATTTTATCAACATTCTTCTCGATCTGTAGTTTCCTTTGTTCTATGTGAACTTCCATTGATTTCCCCTCATACCTTGCTTTAGTTTCATCTTTTGGGCTCTTCAAAAAAATATCAGCATAGCCAATTATTTCTTGTTGACTGATTTCATATCCCAGTGTAGGGATCGACATTGTCCTTAATTCCATTGCTTACATCATACATTCATCAGTTGATACTAGAAACGTGATATCATTGTGATATTTTTCAACCATTTTCCTAGGTATCATGTCCCTTTCATGCATTCTTCTTTGAAATATTGCAAAGAAAGTAACAAGAGCATCATCTTATGCCTTCCCATCTCCAATTCCAAACATATGGTCTTTGATCTAATGGGCAATAGGTCTACCTTTGAGCCATGTCACACTTTGAGTTTCAGGTAGTTTCTTTAGAAAGTAGAAAAGTAAACATACTACCAAAGTCCCATACTTGAATACATACTTCTTTTACTTAGTTTTCTTTAAATTATCCATCAATTGTTGCCCAAGCAACTCATAAAGATCGTATTCTACACCATTCTTAACCATCTCATGTGCCACATTGATTGCAGTGGTAGATACTAAATTGTCCCTGTTTGTGAAATAAATTTTGTATCTAATCATCATAGTTGCATATCTTACAGCTGGGTTTCTAATGGGATTCACTACTAGAGCTCTCTTGTCATATGTAGCACATTTTTTCTCCATAACCACTTCATTCTTGATAGATTTTAGCACAGGAACTAGTCTGGTGGAGCAAAGACCAGTAACCTCTCTAATTACTTCTTTAGTTATCATGTGGGGCATATCATTTCAGACAAACTTATCATGGATTTTTCTTAAAGCCATCCTAACCCATTTGTCATCAAAACAGAAATTAGGGAACCCTTGTCATACATCCAGTTTCTTCGTGACTAGGTTTTGAAATTTTGGCTTTAGGGTGGAGTCTTCTCCAGTAAGCTCATTAATCAGACACAAATCCCCTAACTTAGAGTGATCAAATTCTTCTATCCTGCCATGAATGTATATCTTCATATCCTCAATCGGTAAAACCCCATAAGGAATGTGTAAAAATACGCCTAACGAGTCATCTTCTATGGATTTCGTGGGATACTTCTGGAATTTCGGTTATGGTTTTTTTGTTACTTCTATAACCCTCAGTGTAGCCATTGCAAAATAGATTCAAACTGCTTTTCCAAAAAAATTCTTTGAAAACTAGGGTAAACAAATTCATAAAATACCTTTAACTTCACTCACCAAACTAGGGTTTGAAGAATTTGAGACAAATCACCTTGAACACTTGGAACTCTTTCCTCGTTGCTCTGCTCCTTCTCGAATATCTTTGTGAAATTAATTTTCCTTAGTGAATTTACTTATAATCCATCAATTTGACCTAATTTTTCATTGAATGCTTCAAACCATAAAGCTAGCAACCCTTTATCTATATTCACAGACAACTTCTAAAGCTCCACAAACTTCCACATTACCATATTTTCTTTCGCAATCTTCACCAATAGATCAAACGTGTTGATCTACATCATATATCTTCGTGTTAAGACATCAACACCTCTTTTTTGGCAGGGGACAAATGGTTTCCATTAAAGCTCCCCCTAAGCCAAAGCTCTTAGCTTAGTTTCTGAAGGAAACATCTACACCGAAGGATGGTATAGATTCTTCCTTGACTTTTGTCTCTTCCTTCTTTCCCCAAATCCTTTCCATTTCCTTCTTTGTTTCTAACATATCCACCTTTTTAATTGGTTGATTCATTTTTACCGGATTATCCTTCCTTGTATTTATGCTTCTGCAAAACTTGGCAATATGTCTAGGTCTATTGTAATTGTGACATGTGATATTCTTTTGAACAATATTGATTAGCTTTGTGTCTAAATCCATAGCATGTATAACAGTATCCATCGAAAGATTGAATCATTCTACCATTGTTATATGCATTCATCATTTGACTTTTGCATTCACTTACTCTATGACCAAATATTTTTCATGTAAAATATTGACTAGAAAAGGATGGAGCATTTTGATTCATTATGTTTCTACATTCCATTACTTTATGTCCAAATTTATTGCAAGAATAACAAAAAATTATTGAAAGATGGGTACTTTTGTGCATTTGGTTGTCTTGTTGATGGTCTTCTAGCTTCATTTCTTTGATTTTGGATCTGCTTTCCATAGATCTTCTTGTCTTCAGTCTTCTTTTCGGTATTCAATGCCTAATCTGACTTTTAACTTTCTCCTATCTCAAATCCCAAACCTTCTTTGTCTTTAGATCCTTTTTGATCTGCAATCATTTCATCAAGCTTTGTAGCACTCATCTTGAATTTATCTTCATGACTTCTTGCTTTATCTAGATTTGATCTCAAATTTACCACTTCTTGTTCAAACCTTGTACATTCCTCTAATTTTCTTTTCACCATTTCATTCAAGCATTCTTCAATTCTTTTCTTTTCTTTAACTTGCATTTTCAGACTAGTGATGGATTCATTTTGTTGCTTCAATTGCCCAATAACTTCCTTACATGCCTTTCTCTGAACTTCTTGATTTGCTCTCTCAATTTTTTGATGCATTCATTTGCTTCTTTGATTTTTTCTTTCAGATCTTTGTTCTCATCTTCAGTCTTTTCAAGATCTTCAAGGGCAACTTTGAGTTATCCATCTTTGTGAAGTATGCAATCTTCTTCCATGAATCCAACTATTGGAATCTCTTTTGGAGGAATAGGAAACTTTCTATCAGACATGAGTTCAACCTCCAAGATCTTCCAAAAGTGGTTAATCTCCTTCCAAGGAACCAAGCTCTGATACCAATTGTTGAACACCCAGAATACTAAGAGAGGGGGTGAATTAGTATTCTTTTAAACCATTCAAACATTAAACACCCAATTACCAAAGAATATTCAACTGTAATGAAGAAATGAAGCATGAAACATTTAATACATCACATAGCACATGAACACTAATATTTTTACATGGAAAACCCAAAATGGGGAAAACCACGATGAGGGTTAGCTCACAATATATTATAACTGGTTATAGTATATTTATAAAAGTGCTCACTACAGGTGGACTCACTATCCAAGTGGACTCACTATCCATAGAGAAAAAGTGTAGAAAAGAGATGGTGACTCGCAACCTATTTTGAACTGTTACAATTTCATCTAACATATGCATAAATATAGTCCCATTGAAGCACAATAAACAAACTTTATCTGATTCTGATTCAACACTCTGCCACACTCTTCATTCACACAACTTTGATCTTTAATTCAACCTTTGCAACTTAACTTTGCATTTTTTTGATCAAATTTGCATCACATACATCATGTCTCACACAAAAAACCAAAACCAATCCAACTTATATAGCTGCATCAAACATAACATCAATTAGGTCGACCTAATTAGATGTAACAATCAAAATATAATTTCTCATCTCTAAAAATTTCATACATACAATGCACCATAATTCAAATCCCAAAACAACTTGTAATAGGTCAGTATGGACCTATAATTGATCCCACATAAGATCAAAATAATTACTTAACCTTTGCATATCTTCAAACATATTAGGTCAGCTTCGTATAAGACCTAAAAGCAAAAACCTTCAACTATGTATCGACATCTCGACAAATGGATCTCAAAACTCAATGCCAACTGGAATCCATACTCCCCTGCCATCTAGCAACTCATCCTCAAAAGCGCAAATCCAAAAACTCATCTACGAAGAAGTGTGGAATCTCCTACACAAGTGCACTATATAAAAAATCACTATAATTTTCCAGGCTAAACTTTGTTACTCATAACTCTCAAACCACTTACTAAAACTTGATGAAAATCTGGAATCAAATACATCTAACATCCCCCAAAATTATGTTAGAAGCACAAAGTGAAAACTTTATTTGTGAAGTGGTGTGGACCCAAAAACTGATGCATTGTAATACTGTATGCACAGAATTGACACTTAGTCAATTTCCCTTTACAACTATCTTTACCAGATCAAACCAACTGGCAAAAATGTCTTCCTCAACAACTCAAAAGCTTGTTAGAACTGATCAAAATGATCTACAATTAAAATCTTCATATAAGTTACAATGTTGACATCAATGACAACATTGAAACACATCATTATGTGCCTTCCATGCCCATGCTTCCAAACAACATCATCAATGGCATTCTTCCAACGAAAACATATTAATTTTTTTTGAAAAATACATGGTAGAAGTACAAAGTTATGCCACACTATCAGCCAACTTATCAGCATAAGTGAATTTTAGTATTTCTAACTAGAATTTAATTTTAGTCAAACATATGATCTAATAAGATTCATTCTAGATAATTTAGATATGTCAACAACTTTTCCAACAAAAATTGTTGACTAAATGCATGTGTAGGACCACGGTGAGGCCAATTTATCAAAAAAATGATTTTATTTTTTTTAAATCGATATTTCAACAACTTCTACACATGTAAACAAAAAAAAAATTAAATGTAAAAACACCCTTTTGTAAATCCATAAGTGTAGTTTTCAAATATATATATATATATATTAATAGTTTTTTTTTTTTAAAAAAGGGTAAAAATTTATTCAATCATAGAAAGATCCAAAATACAATCAACCAGAAGAAAAGAAAGGCAGAGACAACAAAGGCCATCCACCCACCAGTACCCAAGGAACCACAATCCACCCAACCAAAACAAACAAAGCCCAATCAAAGAACAACCCTATCCTCCTGAAGCAACATTTGCAAATTAAGAGCATAGTCCCTGAGGAGCTACTCCCACTCATCCACCTTCCAATCCTCCCTAAACTTCAAAGCCCATTTAGAAATACTATCAACCACATTATTCCATTCCTTAGGAATGTGAACAAAGGACACCATTTCAAGCAAGCTACAAAGCTAGTGAATCTGTCGCACTATAGAGGACAATAGCCAATTCACCCCTTCATTATCTTGTTTATTTAACAAGTTAATCACAATTTGTGAGTCAGATTCACAAATGATCTTGCACCATCCCAGGGCACATGATTTTTCCAGAGCAACAAGAATAGCCAAAGCCTCCATGAGATTATTGGTCTGGACGCCAAGATACCCAAAGAAGAAGAAGATGACAACACTAGAACTATCTCTCCCCAAACCTCCCACACCAACAAAACCAGGATTTCCCCTAGATGAGCCATCAATATTAATTTTCAAAGTCCCAGCAGGAGGCGGAGACCATCTACCTTCTCTTTGAATTTTCCTTTTGGGTTGCCTTCTTCCAATGGAGAAAGCCTTCTTCACACTAAGATCATTCAGACCCAGACCCTGAGACACCTGAGCCTCCTCAGCATTCAGAGGATCACCAACATCACATCTAGCATAAATAGTCTCTCAAAGCATACCAAGAATACATTGCCAAACTTAAGCCGCCACTAACTTCTTATCTTGGAAAATCCTACGGTTACCAAATCTGCCAAAGAATGCATGAAGACCCCACAACCCAAGCCATCTGGAGAGGGAAAGAACTGGTAGGAGGTCTCCCCAAAGACCTCCAAAACTTCAGAAGGGATAAGGCATGAACATAGGGCTGCCTCTAAACTATCCACCACAAGTGCCAAATAAGTATGGAGAAATCACACTGGAAGAAGAGATGTGAAGAAGACTCCTCACTACTCCTACATAAAAAAACATATAGATGGCCTTGGAATCCCCTCTTCTGAAGATTGTCCCAAGTAAGACATCTATTACGAGCCATTAACCAAAGGAAGAAGTTGCACTTAGGCCAAGAAAACTTGTTCCAAACATACTTCCACCATGGGATTTCAACCTCCCCATACTTCCTTCTATCCAATTCATGATACCCAACAACCATCGAGTATACCCCTTTAGGATCAGGGGCCTAGGTCAAAACATCCCCATGCTGTAAAGAGCTACACACTCTCCCTGCTACAATCTTACCCAATTCAGCATGATCCATAGCCGATCCCCAGGAGGCCAAAGGTGACTCCCTTTCCATCTAAGCACCTCCACCCTGCCCAACCACTCCATAGCTTTAAAATCACTAACTTTCGACCATCTGGCATCCAAGAAAAGAGAGCCAAGTCTCGCAAATGGGGATGAGAGGAGAAAAGAGACGAGTAACCATCCCAAGAATATATATTAATAGTTTAATTATTATTTATATTTTATTTTTTATTTTTACTACAAGTAGGTTTTCAACATAAAATATTAGGTTGATTATCATATCAAGAAAAATACTAAAACTTATTAAAAAAAATAGAAAAAAAATATGATGCACTAGATAAAAAAATCTATATCAAGATGGTATAATTTTTTTCTATCTTAGATAAATAGTTAATATAAAAGTTGATGTCAGATGGAAAAAACTATTTTTCAATACACACACATTTTAATATTTATTTAAAAATATATATTTACCAAAATTGGGAAAAAAATATATCCATGCATTAAAGTTTCAAGTTTTAAATACACACAAAAAATTGAAGGAAAAAGATAAAATTTACTATATAAAGATTGACGTCTCATGTAACATCATTTTTCAACATTTTATCAGCAACTAAAGTATAGTGTCAATTTACAGAAAACTATATTCAAACATTTTTAATTTTTTTTTAGAAAAATACAAACATAAAATATACTAAAATATACACATTTTATTAGTTTAAATCATTTCAAAATTCAAAACATGTGTACCACTTTTTAGCGATTCAAGTTTAAAAGTTGAATCAGTGTTGGCCATTTCTTTTATGAAGTGTGACACAACTTTGTACTTTTACCCATTAGTGAAGAGAATCATCCTCAAAAGGGTATAATTTATTTTTTGAAAATGATAAAAAAATTAGATAAAAGTTGATGTCAATTAAAAACTATCAAATTGTAGTAAGTTTGATTTTAAAATGTTATTACGAGAAAAATATGCATCAATTTTTTTTTTCCATACACTAGACATTGGAGTCATCTATTTGGAAAAAAAAAACAAGAGAAAATATAATTGTTTTATTTTGTGACATAAAATTCATGTCATTTTATCCTAATTTTTTTAGCAATTCAGAATTTGCTTTTAAATTTATAAAAATATATCAAAACAAATATTTGAAAATTTGAAAAAATTACAAGCATAAACTTCATCAAGAGTTCTTCATTTCAATAGTTTACATCATTTTTAAATTCAAAACATAAAGACCACTTTTATGCGGTCAAAGTTGAATTTTTTTATTTGTTGCCGATTTCTTTATAAAAGTGTGACACAAGTTTGTACTTTTACCCTTTATAATAATTGTACATCCTTGAAACATTTCCAAAAATAAAACACACTAGACATTGAGATAAATTCCACCCAATTTATTGACTAAGCTAATAGATTTTTATTTTGATTAAGCTTGCTAAATAAGGTTTTGAAAGTAGGAAAATTCACCTAAAATAATGTTCTATCTTAAAAGGAAAATCTTAAAGTAAAAATTATTAAATTATTAGATGCATAAATATTAGGGAATGCACTAATTTTAAACAATGCTAAGAAATAAAATTTCATGAACATTATAGTTGTACAATAGACAATGATTACAAACTATTGAAAATTAAATTTTTAATTATATATTTCTCTAAAAAAAATATTTTTAAAATAAAATTTGAAATAACTTTCCAAATCAAAATCTTTAATTCTTCAACCACAAACTCTACCCTTATACCATTTGAATATATGGAATAGGTTTCAAACTAAGAAAACTACATGGGCAATGAGTGCTTGTCTCTTTCAAAAAAACCAAACAATATTGCAACTATAATGAATCACTAGAATGTTCTTATGGTAGGAAAATTTAGTCATCTCAAATCTATGAACAATGAAATTCATGCCATTCTCTAAAAACGACAATAATTATATATTTTTATATTGAAGCAAGCAAGAAAAAAAATTACAAATAGAAAAACAACCAATAGATTCTTGGATAAAAACACAGTCAAAGTACACAAGTAGTACAATACAACCCATAATGGGCTTGAGGAGAGAAGAATAACCCCTCACCAAACCTGAGAGAAACATTACTAATCAACAACATTAAATTCTAAATTTTAACATACATTGTAACTGTTTAGAACATAGAGTGTCTTTTTCATGAAGCTAAAACATTTGATACTTTATCTTATCCAAGTGGTTGCTGATTTTCACCTTTTCTATGTGCACCCCCTGCAATTGAGAACACAAAACAACAATTTGGAAAATGACATCAACGTAGAACTTTAGCATTTTTGCTTCCTGATGAACATTATGTTTAGCAAAAACTGACAAACATCTATTTTTCCATAGATTTAGTAAAATAGTATGTCTCATAGAATCCACAACAACATTATTTTGAATGCTAAATCCCAATAAAGCTTCTTTCTAACTTAATTTATGCTAAAAAATTGTATGAAGGGATTTATAGATAACATTCCATTTCCTTTTAGCCCACGAAAAAATCCAAAAAATGTGTTTCAAACTTTCACTATGTTGACAAAAAGGACATTTAATTGACTGCACCATCCTGTATCTCAACCTTCACCAACAGGTAGTTTGAAATGCAAAAGTTTCCAAGCCAAGATTTGAGCATTAGCCTCAACTTTTGACCTCCAAATTTGCACTCAATCTTCTCCAAGTCTTTTCTTTGAGATTGCATTTTCATTTTTGATTTAGCCTTGGAGTTTAGGGAAAAGAAGGAAGCAGACTTAGGTAGACTTTTTTAAAGGAAAACAACCAAAGTTACTTTGGACAACCACCAACAATCTTTGAGGATATTGCATTGCAGGGGAGTGCAATTTTTTTATAACAATATCTATGGGAACCAAAGCTCTCAAAAAAGGTAACAAAGCTTTGAAGCTTATTATTTAAGCATAATTTATTCTTAATAATATGTCGTGCAACCTAGTCAAATGCATTAAAATCTCATAGATATCTAAACTATTGAATCCCTTTATTAAATAGATGATGAGCATGTCTCAGAAAATCAACAAGAGGTTTTCCTTGATATCAAACCATTTTGATGCACCAAAATTGAACCCATGTTAGAAGGATGCACTTTTGGACAATTTAAACATTTACAAACCAACTACCAAGCCTTCCATATGGACAACAATAGAAATGAAGCTTTGAGCTGAAAAAAAGGAGCAAGCAAAATTTTATCAAATCATCTAATCAATTTCCATTTCCTTTTAATAGAAGCCTATATGATTCAATAACAAACCAAAATCTTCCAAGGTTCATCTGTGGCAACCACTCTAACTATCCATTTAGCAACCAAACAAACTCCTTGAGTTTTGGGATCTAACAAACCCAAACCCACCTCTTGATTTAGGTTGGATACAATGCAACCAAGAAGCTGATTTAAAACCAACATCACCATTCCAATTAGACCATAGAAATTGTCTAATAATTTTGATTAGATCTTCATAGCCCTTTTTTGAAGGTATCCAACAAGATGATTAATATACATGTGAAGCCAAAAATATGCAGTTTGAACAACTTGAATCTTTCTAGCTAGGGACAAAAAATTATTCCCCCACGAGCAAAGCTTATTTTTTAGCTTGTTAAGAAACCATTTCCACATATCAAAGAGAGTAACACCTATCCCAAAGGGGATGCCCAAGTACCAATGGATTTCTCCATATTTAATTTTCTTTCATTCTTTTGGTATCCAATTAGGGACAAGTTCAATTTTAACCATGAGAAATTTAGTTTTGTGATGAGTTGATTTAGAACCAGAAACAACACAATAAAGTTCAAGTGCCCCCATCATGTTATGAATCTCCTCTTCAGAGTTTTGAAGAAATAACATGTTATCATAAAAAAAATGAGAGTTAAGAACTACTATATCATTAGGTATAAAAGCACCCCTCATTAATCTCATTTGATTATACTTTTGTAGTAGATACCCAAGAGCATCAACAATAAGCACATAAAGGAATGGTTATAACAAACAATCCCATTTAATTGAACATTGCAAGGGAAAGGAGTTTGATAACTCTTTGTTAACAACCAAGAATTAGCATCCTTGAACAAAATTTTGATGTGTTTGTAAATCTTAGGACCAAATCCCAGCCATTAAAGCATTTTAAGAATAAAGCTTTGTTGGCAGATGGTTTGCGCTCCCCTTAGAATTCATGACATGGATTAATCGCATCCCATGGATTTGTTAACGCTGGCAATTGTATCGAGCATTAATAGGTCAAAATTTTCATGGAATGCCAATCATGGGGCCAACAATTAGTATTAGAGCCAAAGGTTGTGAGTTAAAATCTCCTCACGTAACAAGAAGGGGAAGATTGTTGGCAGATGGTCAGTGATCCCCTTGGGATTCATGACATAGCTTAACTACCTCTCATGGATCCGTTAACTTTGGTGGTTATATTGGGCATTAACAGGTCGACCTTTTGCGCAACGACAACCGTGGGGCCAACAAGCTCCATTATGTTTTATTATAAGCTTTATCAAAATCTAGCTTCACCAATAAGGCATTTTGTCCCGATTGTTGATCCCATTCAATAGTTTCTTAAGTAAGAATCAAGTTATCTAGGATAAATATCCCTCCAAGGAACCCAGTTTGTTCTAGCCTAACAATCCATTTCACCATCGGTTTAATTCTAGTAGCAATAGCTTTAGCAATAATTTTGTAAGAAGTGTTAAGTAGGGTTATAGGACACCATCCAAAAATAGAGTTCATTTTTCCCTTTTGAAAGGATTTTGATAAGACCCTTATTGATATTAGGACCTAAAGAACCTTGTGCTAAGGCCTCTAAATAAACTAGATAGAAATCGTATTTAATGTGCTGCCACATAGTTTGATAAAATTCCATTGAGAACCCATCAATACTGGGGCTCTTGTTGAGAGTCATTGAAAACAATGTTCTAAATCTTCCATAGAAAATTCTCGATCTAGAAACCTACTATACTTAGTATCCACCTTTTTGGAAATAATATCTTTGATCATATCTTCTAGAATTGCTTTAGTGTCTTGGCAATGAGAGTCTTCCTTGAAAATATTCTCATAAAAGATGAAATAAACCCTTAACCTCTTCTAGACTGGTATGCACATGAACTTATAGTTTAGAATTTAAAAAAAAGTATTTAGAACTGTATAGGAGTGAATTTGCACCCCTAATGCAAATTACCCTTTTACCTTTCTCCACTTTAGAAAACCAAATTCAGAGGCTTAATTCCACTTAAGCCCGTTGCCTCCCATCCACTTGATGCCTGTTTTGAGTGTCAGTAGAGGAGTTACTATCAGGGACGCCCGTGCAGATGTCCGCGTAGTGCGCTTACATCTCTGACAGATTCTTGCGGCTGGAGTCTACAGAGGTGTTACACTTCCTATTGGAAGTCAAATTGTAATGCCTCCCTTCGGCTGACCAACCCGAATATGGTCATTTCATCTCTCTTCTTCATATTCACCATTCATTCATTCATTTGGAGGCTAGTTGGAGCTTTTACACAATCTCTTCACCATCTTTAGACAATCTCACCCACAGGTTCAAGCACTTCAAGCAACAATCTCATCACTCCATCACTTCAATAGAGCAAGCATAGGACAACACCATTGCAATAGAGGTTTGAGTTGCTCTCATTTTCTCCCCCACTAGCCTTGAGTGCTTTGGGCAGAGGTGGTAAGCTCCCTACTTCCCTTCTCTATTACTTGGTTGAGTTAGCACATTACTATTTGGTAGTGTTTTAGTGTTCTTGCTTTCATTTCCTTCTTTATCGTACTATTTCTACATCGTTGCAAACTTGGTTGTCCCTGGAGGTGGAAACACCAAAATAGGGGTCTGACTGAGGAAAACCCCTAAACATCCCCCCAACATTTCCCTCTCTTCTGTGTGTAGGTGGAGATATCTTGGAGTGAGCTGGTGAACAAGCTATTGTGTGAGATCATTTTCGTCACCCTCTTGGTAATATAGTTGTTTTATCACATCCGTTTCTATATTTTTCTCCCTTAGAAACTATTAACTAGATCGTTAGTTTTTTAATGGTCAAACGTTGTCTTTTTGTTCCTCTGGTTGTACGGATGCCAACGCACCTGAGAGATGCCAATGCTTCGTGCTGTCATCCCAGAACCATGCTTTTGTCCTCTAACAAAGAGCTATCTAAGACACAAAGTTGATCCTGAAAACTGACTCGCCTAGTCTCCTTTCAACTCTCAGGTCTGCAAAGTGATCAAAGGAATTCATAGTCCTCATCATTCTCATCCCGCCTATCCTAACATTCCCTTAAACTAAGGTAAGTTAGGGCAGCCTGCTACTCTCAACCCTCTATGACCTGCCTAGGGCCTTGGTGTGGTTGGTCCCCTTCTCTTACATTTTTGGTGAACCCAACGTGAACCATTTTGGTTCCATTTTATGATATTGAAAATTATTTTCCTCTTCCTATGAGCATTGTAGGTATGAGTGTTGTGAGGCTTTCGCCTTACAACCCAACCTTCGACCCCTAGTAGGCATAGTTGGAAGGTTTTGAAGGTGTTGCGTGATGAAACTTGAATTGGGTCACTGCCTTATCCTGTAACCTTTAGGAGGCTTTATGGAAGTGTTGTTTAGTGTGCATGATGGCCTCTTTCTTAAATCAACCTATTCCCTTTGTGCAACCTGTGAGTAGTGGTATCGGTATAACCTTCACTTCACAGGACCTGTCAATGGGCTTTAATAGGGAACCATCTCCTCTCTACATTCCTGCAAGGATAAATGGGAATATCATAGCAGGTGTTCTCATTGATTTGACGTCTCAAGTAAACATTATAACTAAGGAGATTATGTTAATCAACTTCTTGCATAAGGATGTATATGATGCACCTGAGAGTACCATCCGCACACACGACGGACTTTTCGTACCTCCTATAGGTTGTATTGTCCTATCAGTCCTCGTTGGACCTAAGTTTGTGAACCTTATGTTTGACATCATCCCGAGGTCTTAACTCTTCAGAGTGAAGCTAGGTATCCCCTAGCTGGTAGATATGAATGTAGTTTTCTCGGTTGTGCATGAGTGTCTGAAATTCACTCATGGGGGTTCGATACATGTTGTTCATGACACCGGATATAGACTGCCAGTTGCGTGTGGCAACTATACCTTGGATTACCTTTGGCCTGCACCTATTGGTCCTCTCCTGCCCAAGAAGGACCTCTTGTATCACACCTATCATAATTACAAGAAAGGGCATTCTAGGCCGAAAGTGACATACCCTCCTTCACCTTATGTTGTTTCACATAGGGCTTGCTTGAAAGTTGACAGTGATGTTGCCAAGGCACGTAGAAGAGAAGCGGTCCTGAGATCCTCCTTCTTCCTCTTTCGATGTCCATCCTGATGCTTCCTCTTTCCCTATTGTGGTACCATCTACTTCTGCCTTGCGTTTGTGAGAGAATCCCCATGTGCCCGCTTGGCAAAAGGCCAAGCGTCTTGCTTTTGAGCTTCATGTCTTACCCACGGAGCCTAGGCCCGTTCGGTATGGTAGAAAAAAATACCTCCATGGACAGTCCTCTATGTCCTGGCCTCCGCGGCCTCCTACCGCTCTTGATCCTAAAGTAGTGAACGAGAAGAGGCTCGCTGCTGAGGCACTAGAGTCGATTCCAACTTTTGTTTTTGAACCTACTACTCCTGCTCCACCCAGGAGCATGTACCTCCGTTGGAGATAGCTATGGAGGACACTCCCATGGTTGAGCAAGAGCCTTTAGTTCCTTCGCAACCTCCAACCTCTAGTTTGAAGAGTCGCAAAAACTGCCTTGCGCACGAGTGTGAGCGCCGATGAAAGGATCTCCTGGCTGAGCAAGCTGCCTTACAAAAGAAGGAAGAGGAGATGACCGTTCCCGTATCAGGACCTCCTGTTGTGTCCTCCTCTCTCCCTTCTATTCAAACTAGCTCTGTATCACTATCGGTTTCCACTATGAGTGCACATGCACCTGGAAAGGTGCAGGTGTTCATCGCTCCTTTGATGGAGCCGCCTTTGTTGACATCCATTATGGATGCCCCACTTTCCTGAAGCTCATAGATATGATTAACACTTTAGTTGTATCTACTGTGATTATTTCCTCCTCTCCGTCTACCCTTCATGCTTCATCTGTGGGGAGTTCCCCTCCTTTGATGAAGAAAAAGGTAGAGAGGGGTTCCTCCAGCAACGAAGGATGTAAGAGGAGCCCACCTTCTCCGAAAGGTGGTCCCACGCTAACTTGTTTTGTCCTAGTAATGAAACTAGTCCCAACCTCTCCCGAGTTCATCACTTCTCTCGAATCACTTGGCGAGCCTAGCGGTGAACCTCAAGTGGAATCCCCTCTGTTTGTCAAGGTGAAACATGGCACTCCCGTTAAGTGCATATTTAACTCGGTGGATGAAGTTCTAACCTTGTCAGCGATCTTCATGAAGTCGTTGACCTTAGACCCACAAGAGTTGAGCGATGAAGACCTCACAGGTCCTTCCTTAGCCCTTATTGTGGGAGGGTCGGAAGCTCCTCCCATTAACATTATACCACTGCAGGCTCGTCCACCTTCCCCCTATGATGATCTAGAGTGGGAAGCTAACAACCTCTTGGTTGATCAATGCTAGGGGAGACCTCTTCTTGATCTTTAGATTAGATGTGTGTGTTGTGATGTGTTTCCCTCGTGATCATGCTATATGTGCTTGGATGACCCTCGTCACCCCTATTGGTGCTTGGATACATGCGTGGTGTTTGTGTTGTAAACCTTCTTCTATCTGTACCATCATTCTTCCATGTTTGTGATTGACTTTTGACAAATTGGGGATGATGCAAAGCGTTGGGAGCATTTAGGCTTCCTTCCATGTTGACCCAATTTTTAACTTTTACTTTATTTTTCGTGTACATTCTTCCTGATCTATTTGGGGATTAATGATATTTTCCCCTTGCATCATAGTTACCTACTATTTATATAAGCAAGAGCAGATCTGACCCTGCGAAACTAGATCCCCCTATTCCCTTTGTTCGTGTTCTGTTTTCTTTTGCTTTTTCCTTTATCTTTCTCTCTTTTTTGCTTGAGTTGTCCCTCTCATGTGTGACAATGCCACTTCTACATCACTTGGTCTTTAGAAAATACATTCGTTGCCAACGAATATTTTCTCAAGAACCTTCACACACCTCTTTGTTAGAATTGCATTCTCAACTT
This sequence comes from Sequoiadendron giganteum, assembly GCA_007115665.2. NCBI lineage: Eukaryota > Viridiplantae > Streptophyta > Pinopsida > Cupressales > Cupressaceae > Sequoiadendron > Sequoiadendron giganteum. The sequence goes on along the minus strand of CM021100.1, from coordinate 158,413,619 downwards.
GATACCCTAATGGAACATGTTTCCTTCATCATGGGTTCATAAAGAAAGGACTTGGAAACCTTCCTCCAAAGTGGGAACAACTTTGATCTTCCCCTCGCGTGGGGGCATATCCTTGCTTTTGAATTCCTTGATGAAGTGAACATATTTCAGAAGGATTCCTTGATGATGAATCGATTCGAGAAAGAAGACATTAGCTTTTGAACAATGCATCCCTTGAATGGACCCTCTTTTTACATCGGGTTCTTGAGGGACCCCTTCAAAAGTTTCTATCTCAAGCATCTAGCTCGAGGGCAGCTTGACTAGACCTACTTTATATCCTGGTATCTAGCTTAGGGGCAGCCTGACTAGACCTACTTCACATCCTTACGTCTAGCTTGGGGGCAACCTGACTAGACATTACTTTTCAAATAATGTGTCCCTTGAGTGGACCCCTCTTCCTTTTGAAGGGTTCTTGAGGGACCCCTTTGAAAGTCTTCCAACTTGGCGACGGTCTGTGTGATTGTCCGATTACTCGCCTGTGTGGTTGCTTCCTAATGTGTTCTATATGTGGGTAAACATGTCACCATTTATGACTCTGTGAAGTCCCCTTTTTCTCAATTTCCCTCATGTGAGATTTCTTGGGGGTACCTTCCTTGCAATTTTACGGGTTTGTAAGGTGCTCTTCTTAGTTTCCTTCATGTGAGATTTCTTGAAGGATACCTCCCTTGCAGGTCCGTGGGCCTATAAAGTGCTTTCTTTCTTTAGCTTCATAGTTCTACGAAGCTATGAAGTCTTTTTCTTGTCCTGCACTCTCGGGTTCTCCAGACCATGATCTACTTCCTCAATGATTCAATTATACATTTATAACCCTACTACTTCTTCGATCTACTTTATCGAAGCACTCATCCGTATTTGTGCTCGCTAAAGTGGGGGAAAAATGTATAGGAGCGAATTTGCACCCCTAATGCAAATTCCCCTTTTACCCTTCTCCACTTTAGAAAACCAAAGTCAGAGGATTAATTCCACCAAAGCTCGCCACCTCCCATCCACTTGGCACTTATTTTGAGTGTTGGTAGAGGAGTTACTGTCGAGGATGCTCGCACGATGCACAAACATCCACATGACATGCTTACGTCCCTAACAGATTCTTACGGCTAGAGTCTGTAGAGGCATTACACTTCCTATTGAAAGTTGAATTGTAATGCCTCCCTTCGATTGGCCGACTCAAATATGTTCATTTCTTCATCTCTCTGGGTATGTGTAGGATCATCATGAAAAAAACAGGTGCTTAAGTGGCAATGAAAATTCAGAAAAATCAAAGTTAGACAACTTGACGTAAAAAATTGAATAAGTTATCTATATTATTTCAAAAATATGTAAGAATATAATCTGTAGCAAATTGAATGTAGTTTCTAAACTACTAGATATATTTAAAAAAAAAATCTATTTGGTGAAATTTTGAAATTTCAATGCAGTAGTACTTAAATTTTAGGAAAAAAATAAGTAGGTGTCTGTTTGACCACCCTAGCCACAATAAAATGATAATATTTTTTTATAAGATTTTATATATAAGTAGAGGACTCTTGTCCCGATGTGATGCATATATTTTTGTATATTTTTTCCAAGTAAATAATTAATTATGAATTTTTTTATTACAACTTTTAAAAAATATAAAAACTCGTATGTCTGACCACCTTAACTTGGTCAAAACTTTATGAAATTCATTTTTTTTTTTTGAATCCTATAGTAAAGCATGTTTTGGATTCAAAAAATGTGATACGATTTGAAAGATATAGATGTTTTTCAATCAGCCTATTAATCAGGACTTTAGTCGTAATTCAAATAGAAAATGAATAATAATTATTTATTAAATTCAAAGTAAAGCATAATTTATATTGGTGGAAAGTTGATAATCTCCTTTAAAAACCCTTTTCGTTTCATCAATTTAGGGTAAAAAAAAAAGTCGTTAGCCACATTGGCGAAGTCTAGAAAAGTAAGGTAAGTTGTTAAACACATTTTTTGTGTTGACTTCTTAGGATTGGCATGTCCTAGCCAAATTCTGAAGCAAACCCGAGGCTAATCCCTAGGTAGTAGGTTATGTGTCAGACATATCGGATATCCGATTCAAAATAGATATCCAGTTTTTTTATATATAATTAAAAAAAATCTAATATAGTTTTTAATATATGATTTAAAAATTTGCAATATCCAAATCAGATATCCAATTTGAATTAGATATTCGATTTGAATCAAATATCCGATTTGAATCAGATATCCGATTTGAATCATATATAATTTTAAAAAATCTAATATAATTTTTAATATATGATTTAAAAAATTGCAATAAATAGTTTACAGTTTATTTTAATATATCTAGTTGAGAATATACAATACAGTTTATAAGTCAATATATAACATATAATTTATGATAATCTCTTACGAAATTATGTATAATATATAATATTTAAATATTATTTTATATATTTTAGTTAATGTATAAATATTTATATATATATATATTAAGTTAATATATAAAATATTATATAACTAATTAATATCACTAATATATAAAATGTTTAAATATTATCCCTTTCCCCTCCTCTCTCTCTCTCCCCCCTCCTAATTCTCTCTATCCCCCTCTATCTCTCTCCCCTTCCCCCTCTTCCCCTCTCCTTCCCCCTCCTAATTCTCTCTCTCACTCTCTTTCTCTCTACCCTTCTTCCTATCTTCCCCTCTCCCTTCCCCTCCTCTCTCTCTCTCTCTCTCTCCCTTTTCCCTCCTAATTCTCTCTCCTCTCTCTCTCTCTCTCCCCTTCTTCCCCTCTTCCACTCTCCCTTCCCCCTCCTAATTCTCTCTCCCTCTCCCTTCCCCTTCTCTCTCTCTCTCTCTCTCCATTTCTCTCTTTATCTCTTGTCCACCCTCGACCTCCTAATTAATCTTGGGTCTATGTGTGCCACAAATCAGATATCCGATTTGTGGCACCAAAATCTTGCCGCCACAATACATTTTTAAATATTTTTCAAATATTGCCCGACCCCAAATTGGATATCCGATCCAATTTTTTTTACTTTTAAAAATTGGATATTCGATTTGTAAAACTTAGGCTTGGGAATTGCTATGGAGAAATGTACTGACACCCAACCCAAAAAAAAGTCAACTTGAGATTTTCACATTTTTTGGCGAGTGCAAAACGCTACTTTTTTCATATTGCCACTTTTTGGCCCATCATGATCTTGCACATGCCCCTCTTCTTCATATTCACCATTCATTCATTCATTTGGAGGCTAGTTGGAGCTTCTACACAATCTCTTCACCATCTCGAGACAATCTCACCCACAGGTTCAAGCACTTCAAGCATTCAAGCAACAATGTCATCACTCCATCACTTCAATAGAGCAAGCATAGGACAACACCATTGCAACAAAGGCTTGAGTTCCTCTCATTTTCTCCCCCACTAGTCTTGAGCGCTTTGGGTGAAGGTGGTAAGCTCCCTACTTCCCTTCTCTATTACTTGGTTGAGTTAGCACATTATTGTTTGGTAGTCTTTTAGTGTTCTTGCTTTCATTTCCTTCTTTATCGTACTATTTCTACATCGTTGCAAACTTGGCTGTCCGTGGAGGTGAAAACACCAAAACGGGGGTCTGACTGAGGTAGACCCCTAAACAACCCCCCAACATTTCCCTCTCTTCTATGTGTAGGTGGAGATATCTTAGAGCGAGTTGGCGAACAAGCTATTGTGTGAGATCATTTTTGTCACCCTTGCGGTAATATACTTGTTTTATCACATTCATTTATATGTTTCATATTTCATAGTATTATTTTGCTCCCTTAGAAACTATCAACTAGGTCGTTAGTTAGTTTTTTAGTGGTCAGAACTTGTCTTTTTGGTCCTCTAGAAGACGCAACGCGTCGCGCTGTCATCCCAGAATCGTGCTTTTGTCCTCCGACAAAGAGCTATCTGAGACACAAAGTTGATCTTGAAAACTGACTCGCCTAGTCTCCTTTCAACTCTCGGGTTTGTAGAGTGATTAAAGGACTTCATAGTCCTCATCATTCTCGTCCCGTCTTTCCTAACATTCCCTTAAATTGAGGTAAGTTAAGGCAGCCTGCTGCTCTTGGCCCTCCGTGACCTGGGGCCTTGGTGTGTTTGGTCCCCCTCTCTTACAAGAACCTCTATTTCACTCCTTAACTCAATGAAGTCTAGCTCTTATTTTTGCTCCTTGCCCCCTATAAGACTCAATTTTCTGAATATGGTTTTCTAAAGAGGTTATAGAAGATTGTAAGGCAACATTGTTAGGATTAGCATTGAGTGATTTCTTGCGGTGTTCAAGTTTTCTTTGTAAGGATTTATCCTTTTATTTTCGCTGCCAAGCTATTCTCTTACCAAAAGCATGAAGGAACTCAACACAACGAGAAATAGCCAAATGCCACTAATCCTTATAAAACTCCCCTTCACTTGGTTTGGGTATAGAATTGCAAATGCCAACAAGAGCAACCACACAAGATAAATTTTTTAGGTAAGAAGTATTAATTTTATAAGGCAAATTTGTCTCCACATTGCTATTGTCATTTCCTGAAATTGAACAAAAGATAAGAAAGTGATTTGAAAGGGTAGTAGAATAATCCACTCTCACACTATAGCCAAATGTATCATGGATAACATGTAGGTTAGGGGAAATGTAAAATCTGCCATGTCTACTCAATTTTCTATCATCCCCAAATCTACAGTTAGACCATGCAAACCAATTATAGCCATGATTTGAGCTATTAGGGTGGACTGGGTTAGTCACCCCCACAAAAATGTGTCAAGACAACCATTTATCAAATTCTTCATTGCTTAACTTAATATGACTTTGCCAACTTTGATCATTATGAAATTCGACCATATTAAAATCACCTCCTATAATCCAATTAGCATTAGGGAGGTTTTTAGACATCAAATCCCACAACTCACTTCTATCTTTTGCTATGTTAGGAACATAAAGTGAACAAAACCTAATTGGTTGACTTGTAGACAATATTTGTAAAAGAAAACTTGAAAACCTTTTGATAAATCCATCAACAAAAACAAATTATAGCTAAGATATCATAAAACAAAATTATCCGCAAAGTCATGAGCTAGGGCCCCCCACCACTAGATTTGTATATTTTTGTTAAGCCTTTCATAGAAACTAGTTTAGCTAATGTAAAATTCACCATGAAGTAATGTTCCATCTGTGGAAGGCAAGAATTATAGAGAAATAATGATGACAAAATATAATGTTCAATTTACAATGACAAACATATTTTTCATCATCAACTTTTTCGTTGCATATAATTTCATATGGTATTGTAATTCCAAATATTTTTCCTTTCTAACATTTATTTATGGTTGCAAGTTTCAACTTTTTTGTTGCATATAATTCCATATGGTATTGTACCTGAGCATGTTTTAATAGTTGTGATAGTAGTTGTTTATATAATGCCCAATATTTTTATAAATATTAGACCAATAGTTGTGACTTTAAAGTTGTTAGTGTTGATGATGACTACCCATAATTAAACAAAATGTATTCCTTTGATCTAAAAAGCAACCAATCATGTGATTCCACATCAACGCTCAATAAAACATGTTGTGAACGCACAAGTATTGGTCTCACTTTTTTTTTGGGCCTTTTTGGACACCTTGACAAAAAGCATGTTGATGTGGCATCATATTTGATGATGCGGCCTTGAAACCTTAGTTATAAGTAGGGGACTTGCCAAGTAAGCTGCTATAAAAAATTGGGAGTGATTTGAAATTTCCACGTAGGATAATTAGAAGCGCGAAGTTAGGGTGCACAACTATCGGGTCCTCTCCCCTATAGGGAAAGACAAATGATTTAAACTCTAGAAAAAGATTCGAAGATTTGTAAAATGATGATCCTAAATCCTATTACAAAGAAAACCCCATATTTATAGATATTTTGGCATTAAATATAACTCATTTTATTGTGAGGATATATGCACCTTAAACATATATATTGAAAATCTTACCAAAACTTTATTTTTTGATACAACAGGGGTGTCCCCGCGACCTAGCCCAGCGGCCTAGCAACCCATACCTTGGGTACCTAAGGCGAGCTAGGGCGAGACTAGTCCCCTGCGGGTGAGATCCCCCACCCGCAAGAAGTCCCACCTCTTAAACCCGGGAGAAGAGTCAAACCCGAGACCAATGGAGAGCAAACCCACTGCCCAAGCCAACTCTACTACCCGTTTGGACTTTTTATATTAACTTTTTAACAAAACAAATATAAAAAAATAATTTTTTTGTCTTAAACCTTAATTTTTCCCTTCCATTTTACAAATTAAAAAAAACTCAAATAATACTCTCAACAATTAAAAAATAAAAAGAAAATATAGGTACATAACCATTAATTTTTATTTTTTTTATTTCACTTTTCATAAAAATTATAATCTTGTACCTACATATTAGAAATAGCTATTTAAGCGGAGACCCATCTGCGTAAGTGAAGAAAGGAAATCGGAAAAGCAGAGTAGCCTGATTAAGGTGCAGGTGCAGGTGCAGGAGGAATAGTTCGATACGACTTTCCTTTGTTGATTAGAGGAGACGGTGGGACTAATCTCCGTTCCCTTGCCATTCTCCTCTTTAACAACCCTGATATACCTGATCTTCTCTCATCTATTTCTGATATAAGATCAATATCCCTCGGCTCTCTCAACATTGAACGTACGCTCCAACACATACCTGCAAATGAAGAGACATTGTATTAGCACAAGAAAATGCAACAAACAAATAAAATCACCATCATAAGATAGGAGTTTAATAAGTTCACAATACCTGCTTGAAATAAAAGGAGAAGAAACAAGAGACACAGAAACTGTTTGCTTTGAGAAGCAGGCATGGCGGCCATATAGCATTACTGCTTTCGATGTAACTTATTTATAGAGTGAAGCCTTCAAACTGCCGTGTTCCTCTTACCCTCCTTTATCTTTGGGTGGGTAAATCATGACTTGGAATAGCAGTAGCTGTTGACTTGGAAATTGGAAGGAAATTCTGGCTAGAATTAGGCAAGCTTTGCAATTTTCTAGATAGGAAAAGAAGAGTGATTATTAGGACATTCCTTTTAAAATATTTCGTGTTGAAAAGTTTTATTGCATGGTGAGAAGAATAATACGAGGACCTTCTACAAGAAATATTGCACCATATTTCGCTATAGTCTTCGCCTCCATTATATTGTGTACTATTTGGTTTTTTTTAAAAGAGTTAGTGTTCTAATTTTTTCAAAATTCATTTGAATTTTGGCGAGTCTATTTATAACTATCTTAAAATATTTTTGGTTGTAGACTATTTGTACACCTAAACTTTTCATCTTACTAATAAATAATAGATTATGTGTCAAATTTGAAATTTGCAAAACTTCTATGATGCCTTTGACCTTCCTATCACTAAATCTAATTTCCACACTAACACATCTAACAATAATTAGAAAATGACTCTAACAATAAGATTTCTTCCCTTTATTGAAGCACTCGTAATTAGAAAATCACTGTTTATGATGAGTCATGTTGATAGAATCCTCTAAAGTTGATGGTCCATGCATCTTCACATGCATGTATAGCTAAGGCTAAAATGTAAATGTATAGTCATTGTCATCCTCAAAAGTTCTCAAATCTAATCATCATTTTATTCTTTCTTTGTTGTTGTTGTTGTACTCTTTCTTTATGTCGCTTTGTTTGTCACATTTCCAACGCTTAACTTTGAATCTTTCAAAAGACTTAAATCACCCTTTAGATTTGGATCTTTCCCTTCTCTTGTTCTTTCCTTTCTCCTTTGATCTACAACTAGCAAACAATCCATCCTTGATGAATTCTATAGTTTTCCATCTTAAATTGTTTGAGATTTAAGAACCCACCACCTCATCAAGCATACGCTTTGTTGTGGTATTATTTAATAGCCATCACTAGGCTATCCCACAACCCTAACAAATAATTAAATAAGGTAATGCATTGACCCACATCATCCATTTGCATATGTATGGACTATAACTAACTCACAATTATATAGAATCCATTCAAATTATTTGTAAATAAAGATTAGTAGAGGCCCACCTATTAAAACTAAAGATTCAACATACTTATTTGGTTCATAGACTTCTAGTTCTTTAGGCTTGATAAGCATCACTTACAATTGGAGCATAATTGAAAGTAGTATGAAAATATCTTTTTTCTTCAAAATTAAGAAGAAAGAGAACAACAATCATAAGGGGGTTTGACAACTATAGGATTCTTGATTTTGTTAATTTTATTATAAAATCTTTTGACAACTACGAAAGAAAGGAAAACCTAGTTACACACTAGCAATTAATTTATTTAGTTCACTATAACAACCAATCTTCTTAACCATCCTAGAAGTAGGTTGGTGTCATTCCTGTAGTTTTTCTTAACCATGACAAATAAATGGAAAATTAAAAGAAAGTAGGAAGGCATAAAAATATCTTTTTCTACTGACCCAACCTTTATGAAGAAAAATCTTGTGTGAAGAGATATTCCAAGGACCAACTTGTAATCAAAGTCAATTGTAGATGGGAAGTAGAGATATCCTAATGAGCCTCATGATCCCATATAAAAAGAAATGGGTAAATGTCATATGGGTTCCACTCAATAAACCTATGTCATAACACCTTCATTTGTAAGGCAATAAATATCACCCCTAATTTCATCTCTATAGAACATGAAAAGAGTATTAACGAGCCTTAAACAAAAGGTGAAGGGTAGAGAAACCCATATAAATAATAAATGCAAATTGAGATTCTTACAAGCTTCACAAGCCCACATAAAAGGTAAAAAATAAAAGAAGCAACGTAAAAGGTGAAAGATAAAAAGAACCCACATACAAAGTGAAAAATGAAAACTATTTGGGATTCTTGTTTAAGCCTCTACACATTAAGGTTAAAGGTAAACACACTTGTTCAGGTCACCAACAAAGAAAGCATCACTGAGGTTGAAAACCTTACTCTAATTCAAATTCAAATATGAACCTCCGATGTAATATACACTTACATTTATCATTAAAACTGCTTAAATTATATTTGTAAAATTTATCTAAAGAGCAAAAGCCACATAAAAGAAATTTATACATAATACTTAATTATTTCTAAGGTGAAATTAATAAAAATGTCTTAGGATGAGGACTAGGACTAGTCTTTAGTGATCATCTTAACCCATTTGTTTGGTCAACATAACCCAGCCAAAAGACCTGATCTATTCGACTTTGGCATAGAGGAAAGAAGCATTCTTGGCCAGAGTATTGTGAAGCCCTGCTCCTCTCACTCGGTATTCTAAGCTTCCATTCACTTATTCAACTTTCAACGCGCGATTTGATGGCCAGAGGCAAAGCATGCCTCCACCAAACAGTCATGACTTTTGTTTGATTATTGATCGTGCCGACATTGATTGTAATGCAGTATAGCTGGATGATCTCTGAGTCAATAATATTATACATTGACCTGTTGTTTGTGTTAATTTTCAACGCTGAGATAGAATCTTCGGGTTACGTACGTAGCCGCGTTAAATTAAAGCTATAAAAATATATTAGAAGTCAAACTTCACCAACCCTATCTTACTAAATTCAATTTCCATAGATTCATTTTGAAGGTACGTTTGGATTAATCAAGGCTAACAAGAATTTTGTGGGTATAAAATATAGTTTGCCTCGCAATGCCCAGCACAACATTTGTGTGATGGATTCTCTTACAGTCAAGAGTGTAAGTGCATCATGGCATGTTTTGTTTCTGATAGTTTTTATCTTCTTCTCGAACAAGTCTATGGGAACACGGTCAGGTATTTTAATTCAATTTCTATTCATAGCGTTGGAAGCATAATTCTTACTATTGATAGGTTCAGGTTGAGTCATGAAAACTAACATTGTATCAGACACAAAATTGTAGTTAAAGTGTTACATGAAGCAGTAATGAAACAGGAAAAAACAAACATGGCATCCTTGATTCTACTAATCTTGGCGGTTCATGGAATTAATTCTTTTCTTTAATATATTTGGTTGATTAATCTTATGAGTGTATGCCATGATAATATTCAGCGTCGTGTTTTCATTGCAGGTGTTGATAAGGGAAGCTTAGCGTTGGCTTCACTACCGGGGATATTGCATAATGCAGGTGGTTTTGCAACAAGATCAGCTGGAAGAATCGGCCATTCCTCAAATGGGTTGCCATTTCAGAGTGGAAATGGTGTCCGGGAAGCGAGAAAGCTAAGAGGAAGAGGCTCTCTAGTCCCACCACCTCCTAAGTCGAATGGAAATGTGTCTTATAATCCCCGAAATGCTCCTCCTCCAACCTCCTAAGAGCATTCACAACCATCAGATTGAAGGCCGGGGATGGAATGATATCGTCTTCTAGAAATCAAGGGGTGTGCTTATGCTTGTACCAGAAAGAGAAAGTGGAAGGTCAGGCATGTGTGTTATTGATATAAAAGCACATAACAAAATAAGACCTGAAGAGTTGTTTTGTGGCCGGTTTCTTTTCCCCTCTAGCCCTAAATTTGATGGTTGGATGGTCGTATTTAGTCATAAAACATAATTATAATTTTGGGAAGATTGCATCATACAATTCTATGGAGATGTTCAAATAACTTTCCAATATGTTTCATGAACTCAAATAATGAAGTGATTCAACTACTTTATAATAATAGGGTTGACAAATTTCCAACTTACCCGCAACACATTGATATTAATGAATTGTGCATTGTAGATAAGGAAAAACACTTTTAAATCAGAAAAACCAAATGAAGAAACTCAACCTAGTCTTGTTAAGATATTGGTACAACAATCACCACTCCCATATTAGATCAATTCCATATTCAAAAGGAAGAATCAATCTTTTACTGAATTTGATAAATAAAGTAAGGTGATTCTATTGTACAATATTTGACTATCATTAATTTGATTTTGAGTCAACTAGCTTTAAAAAATGATAAATTTACTGAAGAAGATAAATATATCTTTTTTCTTTGTTCTTTATCTAAATCTTGAGAGAATTTAATTGTTTCTATAACTGATAGTTATATATAAGAAATTGAACTTCTTTATTGTTACATCACTTAGTTATTTGTGTATTGTTGATTTACTTATGCATGCAATTTACACATTGAGTTTGGTTCAACCAAAATTAATTTAAATATCTTGGTTATTTACACACTTAACACTTATTTTCCTTGTTTTTGATGGTGTTCATTCATAAACCATTTGTTTCAAAGTGACGTAATGAGTCTTCCTTAAGCATTTGCCATGTAAAATCACGTTTTTGATCAAATTGTAAATCTTAATTTTTCATCATTGCTAGTTTGAGTCATACCATTTTCAAAGTGATTTATGTGTGTTTGTGCTGAAATCAAATTTATCACGCGAGGTTCAATGATGTAGTTTGTTTTTTCAAATTCGAAATCAGGTATAATTGTGAAAATTGGTGAAATTCACAAAAACAATTAAATTTGAAAATTGGTACAAGCTGGTGCAAATTACTTTAATGGGAATGTTTCTAGGGGCATTTTGACCAATGTGGCTAGTTTCTAAGTCATTACACCTCACGGATTGTGAGATATTAATGCTTCTATTTTTCACACCTAAAATTATGGAAACAATTAATTCTACATTTTCAAAAGAGCCGAGAAATTTTTGCTCACTAAGTTTCATCGTATCATTGCTTTGGATAAGTTGAAAATTTTTGGGTGAAAAATATTAAGCCGATCCAAAGTTATGGTAAATTATTTGTCGAAAAACTTGCAAGGTTATCTTGTTTCCAAGTTGGTGCATCAATGGTTTTCCACATTTTTGTGAATTAAAATATTTTGAATCATGGAATATTGCTTGGTCGGTGTTTGATTGTAGTAAATATTTGAATGGATGGTGGCACAATTTGAAGTCTCAATATTCAAGTTTTAATGATTACTAATTTTGAATAAATAAGTAAATATTGGAGAGAATGAAATCAAGTGGGAAAATAAAAAGAGTTAAAAATGAAAATAAGCTGTGAAAACTCACAAATCAAAATTAAAAAGAAAAAGTGGGGTTGTGAATTTTCACAACCTACTACAAGACAAAAATTGGGTTGTCAACTCAATTCTTAACTTAGACAATTGAGTTGCAGATTTTCACAACCCATTTGCAGTTATTTTTCTCACTAAAAAAAACCTTATTAATTAAACTTGAAGAGAAGAGTTGCATGAATTAATCTCTAGTCAAATTGTTGTTTTGAAAGTACTAAAGCCTTCATATTATGCATGTATTTGTACCAAAATCACTGAATGGAATGGATAAAGACATCGTAGGAGCTTTAGTTTCTAATCTTTCACATTATTAGCCACATGTGTACGTGAATGTGGAAGCTTTGGAACATAGTGTGGATATTTCTTGAAGTGCAAGAGCCCAAATTTATCAAAGCATTAAGGGATTTTAGCAATTGCAAGGGTTTTGATGGACATGCATGCAAATATAGAGATATGATCCAAACATGTGAAATCTTATGGAAGTATTAAAATAAGGTATGAACATTCATTTGAGCATCACTTGGTGTAAGATTAAGTATTGTAATTGCAAATTCTATGATATGCATGCATGTAAATTTGCCTTAAATTGTCTGATAAAAGGTTCAAAGAAATACCAATTTATGGAATGTCACAGTTGTAATTTCATGCATGTTAAGGTTATTTTAAGATTTAGAAACTTTCAAGAAGTTGTAACTAACATGTGTGAAGCCAAATTTTCATGAATATTATTGACAATTTATGTTGCCTACGCCCAAAATAGAAACATTTTATTCATATTGATGATGTAATTTATAAAAAATTAGGTTGTGAATGAAATAATTGCATGGTGTTCACAAATATAGAGGTTATTTGTAGACAAATTGATCAGGTGGAATCATCCTTATTCATAATCATGAAGTACAAATATCAAGGGTAGGATTTCATGTCAATGTTAGAAAGTACACTTCCTAAGATCATGGATACAAAGTTGGGTCACATCAACTTGTAGAATTTTTGGAAAATCATGGAAGAAGAGAAGAGATCACCACTATCTCAAAGGGTATTTGAAAGAGGATTAGCTCACACTATTGGATTTCCAATATCAACTCAATTCTCTAACTTGGATTTGGAATGTATGAAAGGTTACAATCCATAAACTAGGGAGGTTAAGACTATTGATGATAAGCTAGTGGCTAAGTTGGATAGATTTTTTGATTAGGATAGTTTTAATTTTTCCTCTTAGAGACCAATTTGTAAATATATACAAAGCAAAGGGATTGCACAAACACACTTTGCTAAGAAGAAGAATGAATATCTTAACATAATGGTGATAAATTGGTTATAGGTACTGAAAGGAAGAGAATCTTAGCTACCAAAGGTTCTACATAGGTCAATCTTCATCGACAAAGTATTAAATATCATTTTTTACTTCACAAGTTGATAGGAAATAAGAATTAAAATGAATTTGAACAATGCATGTTCCTTTTCATAATTATCATGTGCAGGTAACTAGTTCATTGATTGGGGAGATATTATCAGTGACAATCTATATGTACTCAATTGAATTTATTTGAAGAGAATCAATATTTCTACATGACATCCTATCTCTTCTATGCAATATCCCATATGGACATGGCTAAGTCTTGACACCAAAGGTATATTTGAAAACACCACTTTGATTTATCTTTTATACACAACTCCAGTTGGATCAAAGTCATAAACATTTCACGAGAGTGAATGATGCATTCACTTGTTTAATAGTAATAAATCTTTGTGGAAATATAAGAACCAAAATATCACACAAGAAAGCTATTCTTATCAAGAAATATGATAGCTATTACATCCAATTCTCGAAGTTCACTTACATTTGGGTAGGAGGATATGATGGTTATTCATAAAAAATGCCTATATATGTGGATGATGAGCTCATCTTGATTGAGCTCTTCAAGAAAATTGGAGTGGTTCACAAAATATGAAAAGAGATGAGGAAATCACAAATTTCATTTCTTAAATTGACCTCAGTCATTATAGGTGAAAAAGTTCTACTAATGCTCAAAACATTGAGCTCGATCAGTGGCGAAGTTGAATATGTACTTTAATACTATGAGAATCTCATTCAATAGTAAGAATTATGCCAAAGATATTGTGGATTTTAGTCCATATTTTTTTCCTTTCCCTGAAATTGAAAAACTTTTGGGAATATTGTGAAGATGATTATGGGGTGTGGAAGAGAGACTGAATGAGATTTACCTTGAAGTAGATTAAAAATTGTAGGCTTAGTTGGTATGTAGAAGGGATTGAAGATGATGGAATGGATTTGATCAATCCCATGTGTTTTGAAAAGATTTAGGTACTAAAAAACTGATTACAAATAGAAAATACCTCCTTGAAGTTATCATCTTCAGCATACATGTCCTTCAATGCATCTATGCCCACACTTTGAAGTTGTATCTCATACACCAACATTGACCTCTGGCTAAGAGCATCAACAAAATTTTTAGCTTAGCCTTTCTTTTGTTTGATGTTGAATGTATAGCTCTACAAATATTCAACCCACTTTGCATGTCTGTGATTCAATTTATCTTGACTGTTCAAAAATTGCAAGGCATGATTATCGGTGAACACTATGAATTCCTTGGGCAAAAGGTAGTGCTTCCACTTCTTAAGAGCCTGCACCATTGCATAAAACTCTAGATCATATGATGAATACTTCCTTTTAGCTTCATTAAGCTTTTCACTTAAGAAAGTCACCGGTCTGCCTTCTTGGGTCAACACTGCACCTATTGCAAAACCACTTGCATCAATTTCTATGGTGAAAACCTTATTGAAATCAGGTAAAGCAAGGATTGGTTGCTATGGCACTCTAGTTTTTAGATATTCAAAGCTCTTCTTTTCCTCATTAGTCCACTGAAATTTATTTCTTTTGTCTCCCTTAATGGTGCCAATAATAGGTGAGCAGATATGACTAAAGTTTTTGATGAATTTTCTATAGAAACTTGTAAGCCCATGAAAGCTTCTTACCTCTCCTACTGATTTTGGAGTTGGACAACTGAGTATTCCCTCTACTTTGGTGGGATCCATCTTCAATAAACCCTTGGAGATCACAAAACCAAGATATGTTAGTTCTTCTTTTATAAATTCATATTTTTTGAGATTTATCATCAATTTCTCCTCATGTAACCTCTACAAAACCATGTTAAGGTGCTGCAAGTGCTCTTCCTTTATTTTTCTAAACAAAATTATATCATCTAAATATAAAACAACAAATTTACCAATAAAAGGTTTCAACACTTCATTCATAAGCCTCATAAAGGTACTCAAAGCATTTTAAAGTCCAAAGGGCATCACCATCCATTCATATGGGCCTTCATTGGTTTTAAATACAATTTTTCATTCATCTCCTTCCCTTATCCTAATCTGATGATATCCACTTTTCAAGTCAATCTTTGAGAAATAACATTAACCTCCCAAGTAGTCTATTAGGTCCTCCATTCTAGGTATTGGAAACCTATATTTGATGGTTATTTTGTTTATAGCCCTAGAGTCCATACACATCCTCCAATCCCCATCCTTTTTAGGTGCTAAAACTACTAGGACAACACAAGGGCTCAAAATTTCCCTAATTAGACCTTTATCCAAAAATTCTTGAGCTTGTTTCCTTATTTCCTCATTTTGTTCAGGGGTCAACTTATATGCAACCTTATTAGGAAAACTAGAACCAAGGATCAAATCAATATGATGACTGACATCTCTCATGGGAGGTAAAAAATTTGGAAATTCATCAACTGCAATATCTTTATATTTATTCGACAAGGCTTGAACTTCACTAGGTAGGTCTTCCATCTTATTTGTTGCTAAAACAGACTTGGAATTAGGTATTGATCACTAAGGCAAATCCCTGACCTCCTTCATCCTTCAAAGTTTTCAAAAACTCCTTCTCTCCTACTACCATGACACTAGAACCAACTTTCTTGTCAAAATCTTCATCTTGTAGGGGTGTCAAAGTGTATGAGGTACCATCTTTATCTATCACATAGACATTCTTATGGTCATAATGCTTGTCCATTCTATCATACTGCCAGGGCCTTCCTAACAACAAGTGACAAATAAAAAATATATCCTATAGCTGACTTCCTATCATAAAAAAATCTAATATAGTTTGAGTCATCATATCCTTGTAAGAAGAATTGAGATTTCCTCTTGTATTCTAGACCATAATCAAGTGTACCTCAGATATATCTCAAAACATGCTTAGATTCAACCCAATGACATTGCTTCAACTCCTGCATAAATTTGAAAAGATAGCTAACAACAAAACATAAATTTGGTCTAGTATAATTCAAGTAAATAAGACTCCCAACAAGCTAACCATAGAGTGTTGCATATTCTTGAGGTGAATCCTAAAATTGAGAAAACTTGCAAGCCTTTCTCCATTGGTGTGGACATAGGTTTACAATTGAACATTCCAAAATTTTCTAAGAGTGTCTTGGCATATTTCATTTGGGAAATAAAAATATGTTGCACCTTTTGCCATATCTCCAAGCTAAGACAATAGTGAAGTAACCCCAAGTCTATCACATCAAAGGGGTGTTTCAGGTTATTCTTTACAATGTATCAATGCTCAAGATTGTCTAAACTTCTAGTGGTCACAAGATGATCCACATACAAAATAAGAATGACAATCTTTGTGTCTACCTTCTTAATCTACAAGTTAGTATTTGAGGGGCTATGAGTGAAACCATGCTACATGAGGTGACCATATATTTTTATGTACCATGACATAGGGGCTTGTTTTAGTCCATGAAGTGACTTAATGAGATGGCATACCTTTTAAGGATGATGTTCATCAATGAAGACTTCTAGTTGGGTCATGTATACTTCTTCTAGATCACCATTTAGAATAAAACTCTTGACATCCATCTGATGAAGCTTCCAACATTTTTATGTTTCCAATGCACAAAAAACTCTAATTGTTTGGAGCTTTGTAGTGGTTACAAAGGTTTCCTCATAATAAATACCCTCGTATTGAGAATAAACCTTTGCAACAACTCATTCTTTATATTTATCAATGGATCCATCTGTCTTGTATTTTTTTTGTAGTGGTTACAAAGGTTTCCTCATAATAAATACCCTTGTATTGAGAATAAACCTTTGCAACAACTCGTTCTTTATATTTATCGATGGATCCATCTGTCTTGATTATTATATTTATTTTTTATTTGTTGTGAATGTAGGTTTTTCACTGAAAATCAAGCTCTATGTTTTGTACGCATGCGGAAAAATAGTATATTACCAAAAAAAATATGAAAAATATGTTTATGCTAGGTATTGATGTCCTTGATCTAGAATTTTTTTTTTGAATTTCGATGCATACAAAAAAATTTATGCTATATATAGTTTGCTTATGTCTAAATTATAATTGGTTTGACTTCAAAACTTAATTAAGAAAAAAAATCCAATAAAACACTATGAAACGAAATGAAAGTGCTAGATATCATAGTTACAAATCTAAATTAGAAAAAAAAAAGAATTTTATGCTTCATAGAATTTTGTTTTTGTATACGGTGAACACCACTTTTTAAAAATGGTGTTTATTGTTAAAAACTAGTTTTCGAAGGAGATGGAAAAAGAAATGCAATCTAATTCCAAAAAAAAAAAATATATATATATATATATTTAGAATCTACACTCAAAAATTTCACAAATCACTATCTTGCATCATCTTCAAATTCCTCATGGTTTAGGAGCTATAGGTGCTTGAAAGTGAAGATTTTGTTAAAAAAATTCAATTCAATGTCTAGTTTGGCCAAAAATTGTAAACCAGTATTGTGGGATAACATAAGAGTATTAAGGAGCCCCAAAAAATAGGTGAGGGGTAAAGATACCCATATAAATGGTATATGTTAATTGAGATCCTTACAAGCTTCACAAATTCATATACAAGGTAAAATATAAAGGAACTTATATAAAAGGTGAAAGGTAAAAGAACCCATATAAAAAGTGAAAAATAAACGCTATTTGAAATTATTATTTAAGCCTTCACACCAAAGGTTAAAAATAAACACATTTTGAAAAAAATCATTTTCAAAATATTATGGAAGGCTAGGGGTTTGTGGTTTCTGCGGTCACCCTTGGCCCCTCTTGCGTCATACTGCGCCTACTGCTCAGGAAACCTTTTGTCATTGAGCACAACCACATTTACTGCGATTTTAGTGTTTTATTATGTCTTCAACTGGCTCTAACCCAACAATTCATGATGGTGTTAACGGTTCGATGACACAACTCAATGGCTCCTCCTCCAAACAAACATCCCCAAAAGTTTGTTTCGAAAGTCTTTCACGAGGTAAGAACTCTAATTCCTCAGCTGATGTGATTTTTCCTTTACCAAATTTTGATTTTGCTTGCCAGTGGCTTGAACAACACACCCTTGTGGGTTATTTTGTTGGGAGGACTCCCCTCAAACGTGTGCTGAAAGAATGGATCAGCAAGGCCTGGGTCCCTCATGGGGTCCGCCTTGATATGGTCCAAAACTTGACCAAGGGTTTTTTTCTGTTCTGCTTCACAGAAGTCAATCATTTCCAGGCTATCTTAGCCCATGGTCCCTGGTATGTTAGGTCATCCATGCAAGTTTTCCAGGCATGGAACCGGGATTTTGCTATATCAGACCACACCAAACTATGGGTCCTAGTCTGGATTGAGTTCCTTGGCTTGCCTTTGCCTTGTGTGCCCTTTTTGAATCACATTGCTTCCTCACTGGGGAGGTTTATTTGTGTTGAGCTAGATAGGTTTTTCCAGGCTCGACCCCAAAAGCGGGTATGTGTGGAAATTGACCTATCCAAGGATTTGAAAGAATCTGTTGATATCCAAATAGGAGCTATCAAACATACCTAGAAAGTCACGTCTTTTAACTTGCCTAACACATGCTATCGGTATCGGTCAGCCGACCACAAGATTAAGGACTGCCCTTTGGTAGTGCTTCGTACACCTTCCCCATCATGAGATGCTAAAACGCCTTGTTAGGCGGAGCCTTCTGCTAAGGCTGAGATAAAGTGGGCTACGGTTACAAACCGAAAAAATAAGTCAGCTGGTTCTGGGTCAACCTCCAAAGCCTTTGAACCACTAAAGGTCGCTTCAAACCCTTCAGAGAAGGGGACATACGCTCCTATTGGAGCTGTTAATGCTTCGGTGTAACCTAGATCAAAGGCGACGCCTCAACCTGTTGTTGTTATGTATGCTCAATCAAATCTCCCTCCCATGTCGAGAGCTCAAAGGCAGTTTCGCAGCCCGTCTCCATTGTGTGAAGAGGATGAATATATGTAAGAAAAGCAGAGGTTTTCCCCTCTTATTCAGATTGGTTTAGTTCCATAGGATTTTCTGCATAATAATTTCTCTTCCCTGAATGAAGAGGAACCAGATTCTGATAATATGGAGGAGTTTCATCCATGAACTTCCTCTCATGGAATGTTTGAGGTCTGACAAACCTCTCCAGAAAGTATTCTATTAGAGATACTTTGCAAAAGTATTCTGGTATTGAAGTGCTTTATCTCCAAGAGGTTAAAGTTTCTAGTTTCTTGCTTGCTTCGGCTTGCCGCTCTATTTGGCCGACCAGTAAAATGTTTTGTACCATGCATGAGGCTGAGTGTGGCTGAGCCATCACCCTTCTGTACTCACGATGGCATGCTTGTGTAGTTGATCAGGGGACTGATCCTTCTCATCAACTCATTTGGATTCTCCTTAACATTGATAATCACTCCTTTGAGATGATTAATGTTTATGCCTCTAATGATGCTGTGGAGCGCTCTTTGCTTTGGTGTTGGATTGTTGACTCATTACCAATTGCCACCTGGTTACTCTATGGGGTTTTCAATATGGTTGAGATGGCGTATGACAAGGATGACACCCTACCATTCAGATGGGCAACTGGCGACCAAGTGGCACGGTTTTACATGCACAATAAATTGGGGCTTTTTGATCCCAATATTGGTTGCCACGATTCTCATTCCCTCTGGCATACTTGGTGTAATTACAGGGCCGACTCTAATAGAGTATTTAAATGCCTTGATCGTGCCATGATCTCAACTCAATCTTTTATTTCTTTTGATAGCTCTGCTCTGCCAATGAAGTCGTTAGTGGATGTGACTCTATCCGATCACTTCCCTATTTATTTTCACATTGAATGGGAGTCTTGTCGACCTCGCATGTGTAAAACTCAATTCTTTTTGAACACATTTTTGCTTTGCCACAAGCCTACCCTGGCCCACATCCATAGAGTGTAGAACAGCTAACCAAACAGTCTGGATTACCTAATGGAATGATTCCATCACTCACATGGCTAGATTTATGTGCATTTATGGGTGCCAACTAGCTATTTTTCGTTGGTGATCTTATGAAGCTACCACCATCGACCTGCGCTGAGCTACTGATGCTTTGGAGGTCAACCCAATCTCCCCATTATTACAAGTTAGGGTGGTGAATTTAAGGCACAAAAAGTAGGTGGCTGGAAATTACACTACCATAGGAGCACAAATCAAAGCTTGGCTGCATTGGCTTAAAATTGGTGATCGTGCCTCCAAAGAGTTT
Organism: Sequoiadendron giganteum; assembly: GCA_007115665.2. Lineage (NCBI taxonomy): Eukaryota > Viridiplantae > Streptophyta > Pinopsida > Cupressales > Cupressaceae > Sequoiadendron > Sequoiadendron giganteum. The sequence goes on along the minus strand of CM021100.1, from coordinate 158,393,042 downwards.
TTTGGCACTACGTGCCAGGCACTCATCCCCGGGTATCAAAAAAATCAAGGACGATATTCAGGTGCTCTACGAGCTCCCTGACATTCTCCAGGCCTTTGTGCTCCATTATGAGTAGGTTTTCACTGCATAGGAACCCACGCCTGTGCGACAACAAGGCCTTCAAGATTGCCTTTCGGTTGTGCCAAATAGGCTTTCTTCATCCCAGAGAAATTTTTGTTATCAATTGCTCAAGGAATCTGTTCATGCCATGGTCGATGACAAAGCCCCGAGGATCGACGACTTCCCTTGTGAATTTTACAAGACCCTATGGGACTGTGTTGGGAAATATTTGTATCATGTTTACCTTGAGGCTTTTCATGCTAACTCTTTAGGTAACTTAATAAATAAAGATAATATCAAATTCATACCTAAGTCTGGGGATCTGGAAGACATCTGCAACTAGAGGGTAATCACGCTTCTCATGTCTCCTACAAGATCATTTCCAGGGCTTTGGCTCTTAAAATCCGCCATCTCTTGCCTCAAATTGTGCGCCTAGAGAAAACTAGGTTCATCAAACCCAAGTTCATTATGGATAATATTATTTTTGTTTGGGAAGGTATGGAATGGGCTCGGCATTCAAACAAAAAAGTCGTTTTCATTAAAATTGATTTTGCCAAAGCCTATGACCGCATTGAATGGCCTTTTATTCTTGCAATGTTGCAAGATTTCGGGTTTGGCCCCAATTTCATTCAGGTTGTTCATATGATTTTTGTAGATGCCTCGACTTGTATCACCATTAATGTCTGCCAATCTTCTGCCTTTGGTCTTTTTCGGTCCTCTTTTTTAGCATAATGGTCAGCCATTAGCTAAGTCGCCTTGGCTTAAAGCACTCATAATTTACAAAAGGGTATTCAGAGCCTACAACAGTTATTTCATAGACCCACTATGCATATCATGCAATGGGAAACATTTTGTGCCCTATACAGACTTCAAAACCAGGTCTGTGCTACTTATGATGGTCTAGTGATTGCCATTCCAACATAAATGCTTCATAAAGTTGGTATTCATGAGACCAAACCCTGGTGGAAAGACTCGAAGTGGTTTCTAGACACCCCTTTCAGAAATTACAAGCCTCAGCTTGGTTATAGGTGGCTTTCACCCCATTTTCCAATGATTCAAAGTTTGAATCAGAGGTGGCTACTCCAATATTCTACTCATGTCTGGCATAAAAGATTTGCTACCACGTGGTCTGCAAGTGTTAGTCCAAAGCTTGCCCACTTTGCTTGGTGTATTCTTTTCCAAGGCTTACTTGTGAGCTCTCGACTTGTTCACTTGAGGGTCCAAGACCCTCACTGCCCTTTTTGTGGGCAAGTTGAGACTTTTAAGCATCTTTTTTGTTTTTGTCCCAAAGTTCAACAACTTTGGACCTGGATTCATGAATTATTTCGACCTTTTAGGCCAAAACCTTTTTCTTGGCATAGGGTTCTACTAGGATACCCGCTTGGAATCCCTACTAAGTTTACCTAGTTTTGGCACACTTTCAAAGTGGAAATCATCTTTAATATTTGGAAAGACACAAATGATTGCATATTTGCTCATTCTCAAATGAATATTAATGTATCTTTATATGCTAAAGCTATTATTTTCTCTAATGTGCTTTTACAGATTCAGGTACAAGCAAACAAAGTTGCATTGGAGGTTGCTCACCTCCAAATTCTATTGGACCACTGGGGCAATGCGCCGTGTACTGTTGCTTAGGTCCCCGCTTCGCCCACCTCTTCCCATGGGTGGTCGCCTTCTTGGGGCTGATAGTGGAGTGGCTCCATGCATCCCCACTCTCAGCCTCCTCCTCGGTGGGACTCTCGCCCTCCTTGACATGCCCTCTCTCCTCTTTCACTGGTTGGCTAGGGGTGGCCCTCTGGTGGTGCTTTAGGGAGTGATGGTGGCGATTTCGGGTGGCCCTTTGATGATCCACCTGCCTCTGGTTTTGGATGGCCGGATACTAGAAAAAGCTTTCCATGTCTGGCACTTGCAATCCCACCTCGACACGAGGAAAAAAATAAAGAGAAAAAAGATGATGACGATGGTTGGGGTGCTTCTCTTGACATCACTCCAAACCCCGCTGATGTATGGGGGAAAACATGGATGACAAAGACCCTCCTGACTCTGTTGGCACTACTCAAGCCACTTATGGCCTTTTTTATTGTTATGTTTTGTAATCTTGGACTTTTGAGCTCAGCCCATGTGATTGGTTGATTATTTTTGGCTTTTCCTAGGTGCTGCCCATGTGACTTTTGGGGTGTGCCCTTTTAGCACCCAACCTTTTTGTGAATATGTAACTTTATCTTTATATTAATATAGATGGCTGCCTATTCATCAAAAAGAAAAAATAAACACATTTTGTTAGGTCATTAATAAACAAGACACCATTAATACTACAACCTTACTCTAATCCAAATTCAAACACAAACCTCCAATATGAAACACACTCACATTTATCATTAAAAATATTTAAATTATGTTTATTAAATTTATGTAAAGAATATAAACCACTTTAATTTTAAATATTTTAAATTAAAAAAATTATACTTAATTTTTTTTGGTACATAAATGAGTTTGGATTGATTTCAAAAGTAAAATTTGTTACATTGATCCGCCTCAACGGTGATATGACCAGAGACTCCCAGCCTTCCCACCACCCCCAATACATCCAACTGTTGGAGTTGAGAAAATACAACTTCATAGGAGCCCAATGACCTCTGCAAGCAAAGAATACCTGTTACAAGGAGAAGCAAAGAGAAGCAACAAAGAGAATGATTAAGAATGTGGAGCTCTATATTCACCCAAAATGTAAAATGAATAAAAAATACAAAAAAGAAGTTTACAACCTCATATAGGTCAAAACCCTAAAAAAGAAAACCCTAGGCTTGCACATTAATAATTAATAAAGTAATTAATTATTATGCACCTAATGTTAGCTTAAGTGTAAAAAGAGATAAAAAGGAACTTTAAGTAATGAAACAAAGATTGTTTAATTAATAAAGTAAATAACCAATTACTCTAACACCCCCCCTTAAGCTAGACTTAGGGAGAAGCTAAAACCTAGAAGAAGCTACTGAAAGCAAAAGCAATGGGTCCCGGTAACAAGGCCAGATCAGGTACCCAAGTACAAAGAAATCTCTATGAAATGGAGAAAAAGAGAAAAGGAGAAAACCCCGTGGGAAAAAAACTCCTCTCCAAAAAGAGATAAAAGAACATGCTAAAAGAAACATGAAGGAAGGAAGGCCTCATAAAGACCCCCCAAGGACAACTTCCTTCACCCCAAGCATAGAGTGCAACTGACGCGGAGATGCAAAAGGTTTCATGAAGATGTCTGCAACCTACTCGACAGTGGGAATATACTCCAAGATGAGAGAACCATCCTGAATCAACTGTCTGATGAAATGCATATGAAGCTCAATGTGCTTCATCTGCTGATGCTCCACTGGGTTGTGAGAAATGTGTATAGCACTCTGATTGTCACGCCAAAGAATAGTGGGACTATCAGGAGGAAAACCAAACTCAGTCATCAACTGATGAAGCCATAAAATCTCCTGAATAGCGAGCACAATAGCTCGGTACTTAGCCTTTGTAGATGATAATGCATGAGCAGTCTGCTTTTTTCACGACCATGTGATAGGACTAGAGCCAAGATAGAAAACAAAGCCAGAAGTAGACTTACGATCATTGACATCACCAGCTCAATCTGATTTAGTGTAGCCAACAATGTGAGGATCCCTTGATGTGTAGTGAATGCCATAAGAAGTGGTGCCCTGAATGTACCTCAAAATACGCTTGGCAGCTTGCCAATGACTCATGAGGATCATGGGAGAATCAAGAGACAAGGCCAACCGCAAAGGAAATATCAGGACGAGTGTGAGTTAGGTACAACAAACTGCCAACCAACTGCCTGTAAAGTGTAGAATCTATTGAAGGAGTGGGGCAAGTAGTAGTCAAAACAACCCCTGACTGAAAAGGTGTGGGGACAGGCTTGCAATCAAGCATGCCAAAGCGCTGAAGCATATCAAGAGAATAATTCTGCTGGTAAATGGAGATCCCCTCCGAAGACTGAATCACCTGAAGACCAAGAAGTGCAAAAGGCCAAGATCTGTCATCTCAAACTGCTCCATCAAAGCTAGCTGAGCATGCTAAATCATAGAGGATGAGCTACCTGTGATGAGAAGATCATCAACAAATAGCACAAGAATCAGGATCTCACCCTCAAGATGCTGAATATAGATTGTGGGATCAGAATGATAGTGTGTGAAACCAGTGGAGAGCAAAAAAGAGTCCATCTTCTCATACCAAGCCCTAGGGGCCTGTTTGAGACCATATAATGAACTCTGAAGTCTATAAACCAAAGAAGCATCATGCACACTTCACATCCATCTGAAAAATGGGCCATCCCCTAGAAGCTGCAAGTGATAGTACAAAATGAATAGAATTCATCTTGGCAACAGGGGCAAATGTCTTAGAGTAATCAATACCCTCAACCTGGGAGAAACCCTTCACAACAAGATGTGCTTTGTACTTATCAATAGAACCATCAACAACATACTTGGTGCAATACAACCATCGGCACCGAACCATCTTTCTACCCTTAAGAAGAGGACAAAGATCCCATGTACTATTCCTCATCAAAGAAGAATAGTCCTCCTCCATAGCACTATCCCACTCAGGGTGACCTGTCACCTCTGAAAACCTCTGAGGATCCTCTGAAAGAGCATGAATCAAAAGACTAGAACCCTCAGTATGAGAACGGGTGCGACGAGTGTCTGAAGGATCACTGGCCATAGATCTTGCTGCCTTAATAGTAAAGCGAGCCCATTTGGGCCTCTGAGGTGGAGCACGTGGAGGTGGAGATGGGGGATCATCAATATCCTCATTAGAATCATCCTCAAAATAATCCTGAAGAGCTGCAGTAGGTGGAGTAGGTAGTGAAGTAGACACTGGCAATAGGGTATCAACTAGAGGAAGGCGCTCATCAAACTGGACATCCCGTCGAAACAGGACCTCTCTGGAATCAGGATCAAACAACCTATATGCCTTAATATCCTTACAGTAGCTGACAAAAATGAGGGGTCGACTCTTCCGCTCCATGGCTCTCCTCTGAGCATCAAGAATAAATGCCCATGCCTCACTACCAAATACTCGAAATGATGAAATATCAGGCTTGTCATGAGACCAAGCCTCCACAGGAGTCATATGTCGAATCGCCTTGTGAGGCATTCGATTCTGAATATAGTTGGCACAATTGACTGCCTCAGCCCAAAAAGACAAATCCATGGACCTGGACTGAATCATTCAATTAGCCATCTCCCGTAAAGTCCTGTTCTTTCTCTCAGCGACACCATTCTATTGAGGGGTGTAGGGAACAAAAAACTGATGCTGCAAACCATGCTCAGTGCAAAAATCTCTGAAAGCTTGATTCACATACTCCCCCCCACTATCTGTACGTATCCGCCGAATAGAAAGGCCAGACTGCTTCTCTAAAAATTTCTTGAAGATTCGAAAGGAATCAAAGACATCAGACTTGTACTTAAGAAAGTACACCCATGTGCATCTGGAGAAGTCATCAATGAATGTGAGTACATACTTGGCCCCAGAAAAAGAAGGAGTGGGAAATGACATGAGGTCACTATGAATCAACTCCAAGGGTGCCAAAGCATGAGTGGCACTTCCCTTTGGAAAGGGATCCCTGTGATGCTTTCCAAGCACACAACCATGACAAACACTGTCAGTGCAGGAAATCTGTGGAAGACCAAGAACAAGTGCCTGTGTACTCATGTGCTGAAGATATCTGTAATTGACATGGCCCAAATGCTCATGCCAAAGCTTACTCACTGAATCTGCATATGCTATAAGAGATGAACTTGTACCCTCAGAAGGCTCAAATCCATCAAATTTGTAAAGACGAGATGCAGTATCAATACTCCCAATAGCCACAACTAGATCAGTGTCATGGAGGTCCCGAATAACCACATCATGTGGTGAGAACTCAATTGTCTTACTAGACCAAGTGTGGCAAATCTGATAAACGGACAAGAGGTTCGTCGAGATGTCAGGAACAACCAGAACATCTTGGAGAGTGCCCCCATCCAAAGAGACAAAACCTGAACCCAAAACGGATAGTTGTGAAGAGTCACCCACTGCAATATGTGAAGTACCACAAGAGGCAAGAGAAGTGACCAACTACTAAGTGTGAGTCATATGGTGAGAAGCACCAAAGTCTAAAATCCAAGTGGACCCATAGGTTGATGCTCGAGCAGTGACAACATGGCCTTTCCCTGTGGAAGAAGAAGACGACTGAGGTGAGGAGATGTGTTGCTACTGCATGGCTTCCTCTAAAGCCTCTAATCGTTTCCAATAGCTGAAAACTGGATGTCCTTGCTTGCCACAGAAGCTGCAAGTGTCTCTTGATTTCTCCTTAGTCTTGGAGGAAGACTCACCAGACTTCGAAGATTTCCCATGTTTTGGATTAAATGGTGGTTTAGAATCAGACTTAGGAGGAGGTTTGGAGGAATTCTCACTGCCTGCAAAATCTTTCTTGGGCCTTGGTTTCTGCTTCTGTTTCCCCTTAGGTGACTGAGCAACCAATGCTTTGTTCTTTGATTCTAAGAGCATATCCATCTGAGAAAGGTGAGACTGCTCCTGAAACAAACGCTCACAAAATAAATCAAAGGTAGGCATGGTAAAATTGGCACCCAAACCATCCATGGTGGAATAGAAGGAAGAAGCAAATATCTGAAATGGACCACGAAGCTTCAAAAGAATCAAGTAAATGCACTCTGTGTCTGACTTATTCTTGCCACAACCGTGTAAAATAGTGCGGATAGTTTTGAACTTGTTCAAAAAATCATCAATAGTGGAAAATAATTTAGGTAACAGTGAAGTCAGCTCTGTCTCAATCTGTAATGCTCAGAACTCATTAATGGCCCCAAAAAGTGTCTCAAACTTCAACCACATGGCTCGAGGAGTGAGCAAAGCATCAAGATGAAATAAAAGACTGTCTGAAACATGCATGCATAGCAAACCCATAGCTTCATCCATCTTGTTCCTATGCTGCATAATCTCAAAAAGACGCTGCAACTGAGGCTGAACCTCATCTAAACAAGACCACAACCCTCGTGACCTGAGTAGCCTCATCATGTAAGACTTCCAAGTGTGATAGTTGTGTGATGTGAGTAACTCAACTAAAGAGTCTGCCATGAAACCCTGCATTTGTACCTGCTTGTGTTTTTTATTATTATGTGATCTTTCAGAATAGACAGAAGATGCAGAAGGGTTTGATTTTTTTGAGAGTTTTGGTGTTCTGGTTTTCTGATATAAATGACAGAAAGCAAGAAAAAACACCCCCCACAAGAGATAAACCCAAACCCTAGTACAAACTGAGAAAGAGGAAGCAATGCATAAGCAAAAAATACTTAAAAAAAATTCTTGTGTACCTAGTGAAAATTCTGATAAAATAAATCACGTATCTGAATAGAGCATGTTGAGAGCTTTCCAACGCCTATTCGAGTTTGAAAAATGGCGTCCGTTTGCACCTTTTACGACCCCGGAAGTGAAGAAAGAAGACCTCACTTTGACTGGAAAAATAATATCTAGACTGGTAAAATTTTGAAAAAATTATTGCACCATCAGATCGGTGCCAAAACCAGCTTTCCAATGCCTATTTCCATTCGAAAAACGGAGCTAAAGTGCCCGAGTTATGTCCGTTTGAATGAAAGTTGCTCCAATGTGCTCAATAAGACCTTCATGACCCTCAAGGGCTTAAAAAAAGGGCCCCTGGTCGCGTGTAGGACCAGGGGGCTGGCGGCTAGGGGTTGGGCCGAAACACTCGGTCACTCATGGGACCATTCGTTGGAGTTGGGAGCCAGTGAAATAAGCCCACAGGGACTGCACCGAACACTGACGGCTGAGCGCTTAGCGCCTAGTCACCATGTGACCTCGGCGGGTGGTGGAAAGGCTAACAGGGGCGTTGGCGGAGCTCGGAGCCCATGGGGGCGGCGAAGGTCGATCGGCGCGGACTAGGGTCGTGGCCAGGCAGCGCTGGTTAAGCGGCGGCCGACGGGCGGTGCTATCGGTGTATGCGTGCAGCGCAATAAAAAATAAAAAAACCTTTGTTTTTTTTAATTTTTAAAATTTTTTTTTACGATTTTTGAGTGGACAGAGTGCCCTGGGGCCGTACGACCTTAGGGCAATTTTTTTTTTGGCTTCCCTAATCGACTGTAACCAAAATCGACGAATGAACAATCGATTTAGGGGTTTTTGGGCACTGCGAATCCAATGGCACTGTCCGTTTGGGCCCAAAGTGAACCCAAAAATAGGAGTATTCTGAATCCACCAAAAAAAACTTTAGAACCCTAGATTTGCTTCCAATGCAAAAAACTCAAAACAAGAACAAGCAGCTACAGATCTGAAGCTTTGACACCATGTTGGAGTTGAGAAAATACAACTTCAAAGGAGTCCAGTGACCTCTGCAAGCAAAGAATACCTGTTACAAGGAGAAGCAAAGAGAAGCAACAAAGAGAATGCTCAAGAATGTGGAGCTTTGTATTCACCCAAAATGTAAAATGAATAAAAAATACAAAAGAGAAGTTTACAACCTCATATAGGTCAAAACCCTAAAAAGGAAAACCCTAGGCTTGCACATTAATAATTAATAAAGTAATTAATTATTATGCACCTAATGTTAGCTTAAGTGTAAAAAGAAATAAAAGGGAACTTTAAGTAATTAAACAAATATTGTTTAATTAATAAAGTAAATAACCAATTACTCTAACACCAACTACATAAAAACCTTACAATCCAGGATTGACCACAACCAATCTGACTATCCCAACCCCGCCGGCCAAACCATCCAAAAATACAACCACGACCATAGCCGAACACCAACCTTATATTAGGCCCCGACCGATGATGATAGCACAAAATTTCTCTCTTCACAACATGCCAACCAAACCATAAACATCAACATTAGCCAAATAGCACAACTTCCTCCAACAGGAACTCGCGGAAGCAACCTTTCCAATCCACCTGCATCGCCTCCTCCAGGTATAGGAAGATCTTCAAAAACTCCATGCCATGTTGTGTCCACTCCTTGTGCTCCCTGAGCTCACGAACCTTGATGTCCAGAAAAAAGGGATACCTCTTCACCTAGGTGTCTACAAAAAAACACGTGCCATATCTCGCTAGCATGGTATGCTCGCCCCCAGCTCTGCAATTATTATGATGTCTCCCACATCACCCAACAGGTCTGCCATGACTAATTTACAAGCCATGAGCAACACCATGGATTTCAGAATCTCCAAGTCTAATAAGGCCACCACAAACCTCAATGATATGTCTGCATTAGTCCTATAACACTCTATTGACACCATAAAATCCTTGCCCAAAACCAACTCTATCACCCCCAACAACAACTGATCCCATCTTTGAACACTGAACATAGTCTGCTCTCCATGATCTTGTCGAGAAAGGCCCACAATTTTCACATCATCGTTAGCCTTATGGGTGTCTCAATTGTTACCACACACTATCACCACCACTTCACTGTTCGAATGAGGTACAACCACGACGATGACCTCCCTTTAACACCGAAAATACATGCGATTATTAAAACCTACTTATGCCAACTTCCCAAGGACCATCCTCTCCACGCCCTCAGAAAAGGCAACAACTATCTAGCCCCAGGAATGCACTAGGGCATGGATGCATGAGCATAGGGCAATGTCTATGGAGGCAAAAAAATGCCTTGCATGGTTCTAGTACACCCATGGGTGTTAGTATGTTGTCAGGTGGAGTTCCTCCATTTTCTCCCCTCGCCTTAAACTCCGTGCAAACAATTCTCTCCTTGGGGTTTTGTATAAAACTTAAATGAAATTTATTTTAAAAATAAGATTATATATATATATATATATATATATATATTATTCAATATATATTATATTTATTATTTTATTTTTTAAATTTCAATATTTAATCATTTTTTTAAAATTATAAAAAATACTTTAATATTAATAAAATTTAATATAAATTTAAAATTTTATTTTAATGTAAAGTACATAAAATATTTAGTATAAACAATACTTAATTTTTTTTTTAAAGTTTTTATTAAAGTAATTTAAATATTAAAATTTTCATATCTTTAATATATATTAATACTAGATTTTTTGATAAAAATAAGTTTAAAATTTAATATTTTGTATTTAGTATAAAAAATATTTAATTTTTTAATAAAAATTAACTTTAAAGATTTATCTAACGCATTTTAAAGATTTATTTTAATGTGAAATATTTAGTATAAAAAATATTTAAATTTTAAAAAAAGTTTGATTACAATTTAAAGATTTACTTAAGTATTAAAGATTAACTTAACTCATTTTAATCTTTAAATTTTAATTATATTTCAAAAAATTAGTTGATATTTATTTTATTAAAAATTGATATTTATGTATTTGTGTGCATCAATCAGTTTTATTAATTATATATATTTTTATTTATAATAAACTTAGAATAAACTTTTGTTCTTAATTATTTTGCTTTGAATAAATAAATATATATATATTTTAAAGATCAAAAGTTTATTCTATATTTTTTAAATTCTTAAAATGTCTTATATATACTTTTTAATAAATAAAATGAATATATCATTTTTAAAATAATATAATTTATAAAATAAGTCTTAAAAAAATTTAAAAAATCTATATATTTTTTAATCTTAAACGTGAACAATAAATTTAAAATTACAGTTAATTTTTATTTCAATAAAACTTTGTAACCATTTTATTTTACCAAGTTAGAAAAAAAATAAAAAATCTATATTACTTCAGAATAATAGATATTATACACATAATGCACAAAAACAGAAACACAATTAATTAATATGGGAATGCACGGAACCAAAAACCCGATCACATCTGACACAAAAACTATGGATGCCCCATGCTCATGCTCATGCATCCATGCCCCATTACATCTTGGAGCTGGATAACCGGAAAAAGCTACCCAACATACAATCTAGTCATTTGACCAGATTTATTAATTAATTAAAAATAAAGATACAGTCACGACCACCCTACTGCAAATGTAACAAGACGGGAATTAAAGACTCCCTCTCGCCGATGCGATGTGACAGCCAACCTCACAGAACCGCACAATGTCATCCTTACCACCCGCAGGTTGCCACGGGAAATAAATTATACATAATTACTTAAATATTTCTAAGGTGAAATTAATAAAAATGTGTCATAGGATGAGGACTAAGACCATAGTCTTCAGTGATCATTGAACCTAATTATTTTGTCTCAACATCTAACATAGACCATAGGTCTCATCATTCCACTATGGGCATAGGATTGTGAAGCCTTAGCTCCTCTCACAAGGTATTCAAAGTTCCCATTTACGTATTCAGTCTGTTGACTTAAAGTTACAATGCGCGATTTGCTGGTGAGAGACAAAGCATGCCTAGTCCATCAAACAGTCGTGACTTTTGTTTAATTATTCATCGTGTCGCCGTTGAAGTTAATGCAGTGCAGCTGGATCATCTTTCAGTCAATACTTGTACATTGACCTGAGATCGAATCTTCAAGTTACGTAGCCGCGTTAAATTCAAGCTATAAAAATATATTACAAGTTAAACTTCACCAACCCTATCTTACTAAACTCAATTTCGATTGATTCATTTGAAGTTACGTTTGGATTAATCAAGACTAACAGGGGTTTTTTGGGTATAAAATTTAGTTTGCCTCGAATGCCCAGCACAACATGTGTGAGATGGATTCTCCCACTGTCAAGAGTGTAAGTGCATCATGGCATGTTTTGTTTCTGTTGGTTTTTATCTTCTTCTCGGACAAGTCTGTAGGAGCACAATCAGGTATTTCTATTTTTATTGTTGGAAGCAGAATTCATGCTTTCAATGTGTTCAGGTTGAATCATGAAATCTAACATTGTATCATATGAATGTATGCCATGATAATATACAGCGTTATGCGTTCATTGCAGGTGTTGATAAGGGAAGCTTAACTTTTGCTTCACCGCCGGGGATATTGCCTAATGCAGGTGGTTTTGCAAGAAGATCAGGTGGAAGAATTGTAGGCCATTCCTCAAATGCGTTACCATTTGAGGGTGGAAATAGTGTGATGGAAGTGCGAAAGCTGAGAGGAAGAGGCCGTCTAGTCCCCCCACCTCCTAAGCCTAATGGAAATGTGTCTTATAAACGTCCAAAATCCCCACCACCGCCATATTAAGAGTATTCAAAATCATCAGATTTAAGGCCAAGGATAGCATGGTGCGTTATCTTCTAGAAATCAAGGAGCCCACTTATGCTTGTACAAGCAAAAAGAGAAAGTTGAATGTCAGGCATGTGTGATATTTGATAACAAAGCACACAACAAAATAAGACCTGAAGAGTTTACATTTGCCCCACTCTTGGCTGTATGGCTGTACTTTGTAAATTTTTATTGTAAAATATTATTAAATTTTAGAAGATTGTATCATATAAAAAGGAAAATTATGGATAATTTGTCAATAATTTTTGAAGATCATAGTAAAAGAAATATTTGATCTATGATATACTTTTTATAAATGAATAAATATTTTCTCATTTGAAAGGTAGTTCTTGACATGTAGATTCCACCGTCAAATTTAGGTCTTATAGTACACTTTTTTTTTTTTTATTGAAGATAGATTTGCGATGTAGAAACATGTTTGTTGCATATGAAAGCTATAATATAATGATGCAAATGTGTATTACACTTGAAAACCTTTGCTTAATTTTATTGTAAAATTCTCACTTAAATTAACTCCATAAATTCTTGAGGAAAAACTGTATATAGATTATATTACTTACTTTTAATATAATTTCTAACCCTTCCAATTATTTTTGTCTTGTAAATCTTTCCCCTACTATCCATCTTTTTACTTTGCCTTTTTTCCTTTGATGAGCTGGTTTATTTGTATCCATCTCCAAAAACTGGGCATGTGCACTTACCTCATTAAGTGATTGAGGTTTGCCATTAATACAACCCTACCAAGATGCCCAAATAATTTGACAATGTATTTCATCAACATATCTTTTTCCATCACTAGCATAATATTGGTTATGTTTCTCTTGCCATTATTGGCAACAATGCAACTATATTGCTCTATCCTATTCATAGCACATAGGGTAAAATAGTTTATTTAGCAAATTTATTTAATATCTTCTCAATTTGAAATGAGTAGGCCATTCTTCATTTGTAGGGAAGTTATATATGATTAATACCATGTTAAGGCATGCCCAAATAAATATAAATGAGAAAAATAAATTATAATGGTGAAAGTTATATACCCTTACAGTTTTTCATTATATTTTGATCTCACTTTGGTTTCTATCTCCTCTTTATATTCTTAGGTCATTTCAACTTTAACCTTAGTCTTTTTCCACCCATGGTGCCAAACCTAGCCTCCTATGAGATTTTTTGTATAAACTAATATTGTATTTTAAAGGGTAAAATAAAATGTTATTAAAAGAAAGCTAAACACTTACACATTGAATAGATATCCAAATAGTTGTAGTCATCAAGACATACCAAAGAAGAAGAATCCACTAAGGATTCTTATAGTACCATTCGATCTTACCACTAGTAATACTAAATCTCCCATCCACACTAGCATTTTCTCTAATCAACACACAACAATTATTCTAGCTGATCATTTTAGATAAGTTGAAGAATTTGTGGGGTTTTATCTTGGACCAAGCTTCCCCTGTCTATAAAATTTGAGTTACCCATCTATTTTGAGACCTATTTAGATAGAAAATTAGCCACCTTATTCCACTCTCTAGGGATATAGACAAATGCTATAGATTCAAAATTTATGGCCACATGAAGAATTTTCTTATCCGTCTAATATAATATCCATTAGGGCTCTTACAAATTCCTTTTATTCAACAAGGAAACCAAAATAATAGAATACACTTAAAAAATTACCTTTTTCCAACTTAACTCGTTGACCTTCTCTAAAGCCTTAAGAATTTCTTATGCTTGCATTTAAGTATTTATATGCAATCTCACATAGGTAAAAGAAAAAGTGGAAATAACCCTCACTATCTTGATTAATTTCACCAATCCTTGTTGTATTCACATTGCTTTGAGTAGAGAAATTTGTGTTAATATTAAAGAAACCGCTAGGAGGAGAAGACCACTTAACCTATTCACCTTTCAAGAAGGTTGTATTCTATGATTGAGCTTAGTTTGAGTAGCATCAGATGGTTCAAACTCCAAAATTTTAGCAACACAACCATTTGAAGAAGACAAAGAATCATTCATAAGGTAAGTGGAAAAAGATGGGGGCCAAAAAGGGGTCTTAAGTGGCCACTTTTTTTTTTTGAAATCGAGAAATACTGACCTTGGATGTGAAATTGAGGATAGTTATACTGAAAAAATTTAGATGCAATAAAAACAAGGATCGCAGTTCTCAGAGTCTACTTTCTAACTACTATTTTTTTTTAAATGGTAGAGATTAAGGGGTTCAAAAGAGGGAGCCACAAAAATTGGCGTTTTTTTTGTCAAAAAAACATAACTCAACTACTTTTGTGGCTCGCTCAAAAGGTTAACATTTTTTTTTAATTTTTAAAATTGCTTTAGTGAGAAATTAGCTTACAAAATTTAGTTTATGCCTGATTTTTTGATATTTTTTTAATGAATATTTGATTTTTTACTAGTTTTCAAAGTGAACGGTTCCTGAAAAACAAAATTTTGGCCGTCCTACCCCTATAAATTTTGAAAATTAATTGAAAATCATTTTTTTTAATATGTATAGAATGGAGTCTAGTTTTTTAAAAATGTAATTTATTTGAAATTTCGATGAACAGTTAATTTATAAAGAAAAAAATACCAAACATTGGTTTTTACCAAAAAACAGACACAAACAAAAGAAATTAAAGATGAAAGGCTTAACATTATCAAAATGTGAAAAAAATTACATCGTTAGATAGCTAAGAGAGTGCCTAAAATTACCTAGGTGTTTGATTTGTTTGACCTTGAAACATGTACAAACTTGATGCTTAACACGAACGTGATTATGTGAAATATTGTAAAATTTGCAAAACACATCTTTGGATCTATTGGGAAGGCACTCCAAGCCTTTGGGTTGGTATCCCAAAGAAAATACCAAGCCTAAGGCTTGGGTATTCCCAAAGAAAGAAATAATGTGAGTGTGTTATAATGTGCTCGTGTTATTTTATAGTTTTGACATTTTTTTTGTGTTTGTGCTTGAGTTGCCTAAGCAAGACATAACGTGGTCACGTTATAATGCGCTTGCGTTATGTCTTGCTTTGTGTTAAATGCTAGTCTACTAAATGTATGTATATATATTTGTTGTATGTATGCACCTATGCTCATATGACATGTATGCATGTATGCATGCTTGCATGTAAGTATGTACGCTTGTATGTATGTATGCATGTATCTATGTATGCATGCATGCTTGTATATAATTATGTATGCATGTATGTATGTATGAGTGTATGTATGTATGTATGTATGTATGTATGTAAGCATGTATATACATGCATGTATGTATTTATGTCTATTTACATGTATGCATGTATATTATGTATTTAAAGGGAGGGATAATTGTGTGTGTGTGAGAGAGAGAGAGTTGTCTAGGTAGGATGGGAGGGAGAGAGGGAGGGAGAGACTCGAGAGAGAGAGAGATCTGAGAGAGGGAGTGGGGGTGGGAGGGAGAGACTTGAGAGAGAGGGAGAGAGAGAGAGAGGGAGGGAGAGAAGGGGTTCGAGTGAGAGGGACTTATCTAGGTAGGATGGTAGGGATAGAGGGAGAGAGAAAGAGGGGGGTGGGAAAGAGAGACCTTAGAGAGAGGGAGAGATATAGAGAGAGTTATCTAGGTAGGGTGCTAGAGGGAGATAATTGAGAGATAGGGAGAGAGAGAGGGAGTGCGAGAGACAGGGAGTTTGGGACATAGAGAGAGGGAGAGTGTGAGGGAGTGGGAGAGATAGAGGGAGTGAGAGAGAGAGAGAGAGTTATTTAGGTACGGTGCTAGAGGGAGAGACCTGAGAGATAGGGAGAGAGGGGGAGTAAGAGAGAGGGAGTGGGAGAGAGATAGAGGGAGTGAGAGAGATAGAGAGACCTAAGAGAGGGAGAGGGTATGGAAGGGAGACCTAAGAGAGAGGGAGAGAGGGAGAGGGAGAGGGAGAGGGAGTGGGAGAGAGGGGTTTGGAGTGAGAGGGACTTATCTAGGTATGTTAGGAGGTCCATAAAGGGAGAGATAGAGAGTTATCTAGGTAGGATGCCATAGGGAGAGACCTGAGAGAGAGAGGGGGGTTGAGAGGGAGAGACCTAAGAGATAGGGAGAGAGGGAGTGCGAGAGGGAGGGAGTGAGAGAGAGAGTGAGTGAGAGAGAGAGAGAGGGAGGGAGAGAGAGGGAGCGAGTGATAGAGAGAGAGACCCAAGAGAGGGAGAGAGAAAGAGGGAGTGAGAGAGAGATAAAGGGAGTGATAGAGAGAGACTTGAGAGAGGGAGAGGAGGTGGTATTATGCACTTTTCACACACACACACCCCACCAAAGGTAGGGACCCTCTTTTGCTAGTATCCAAACATAATAACCCGACCAAAATAACCATGGACACAATAACCCCATCATAATACCCCAAGGAAAAAAAAAACCCATGGAAAAAATAACCCGTGGTCAAAATAACCCATGGATAGAATAACTCGTGGTCATTTTAGATCAAGCTAGTAAACTAAAAATGACATAAATCAATTAGAACATTAGAATTTAGATATTTTTCCAATTCTTATGCCAAATTTTTGCTCCAATTTGTACTTCTATCTCTTCATGTGCCCAAATGACCATAAATAGTCACATGTGTTGGGAGACTTTGCAACCCATAATTGATTATTTTGAAGACACATGGATCAAGGAAAATGAACCAGAAGAGGCAACAAATGATCACCCAAGTTTCCAATCACAATGTGGAATTTCTATTCAGCTATTCAAGATGATCTTCCCAAAACCAATAATACTATTGAGGGATGGAACAAAGGATTGAGTTAATTGTTTCAAGCATCGCACAACTCAGTCTAGAAATTCATCAAAGCAGTGAAAAAAGAATGGGGTCTCCAAGAGAATAAAATAGAGAAATATATGGCTGGATACACTGGGCAACCAAGCAGGAAAAAATATCGTGAACTCAAAGAAAGATTAAAAATATTGGTTGATGATTATGACAACCATAACATTTTAGATTATATAATAAGCATCGCTCATAATTTGACAATTTAATTGAAAATTTGAATAATAAAGTTTTTTAGCAACATACATGTAATTTATAAATTTTGATTTCCTTTCTCTATATTCTTACGGGGATATTTTGTCCATGGGTTATTCTGACCATGGGTTATTTTGCCTTGGGTTATTATGACCCTAGGTTATTTTGTCCTTGGGTTATTGTGATCGGGTTATTCTGTCTAGGGTTATTTTGGCCGGGTTATTATGTCCTACAATCTCTTTTGCTTGCTTTTTTTTTTGGCTTTGCTTTAGGTTTCACCTTTTCCCCTTAATGGATAGGTTGTTCGTTCTTGATTCACTTCACTTGGTTGTGCTTCATGGATTTATCTACACTTAAGCTATGTTATTTTGTAGCATTTCAATCTTTGATGATGCCTTGAACTTGGGTACTTCATGAAAATTTCATTAAGGCAACAAATTGTGCAAGTTTTGATGAGTTTCACGGAATTCTACCTTTGCTGGATTTTTCTGAAGGAATGAATGTTCGCAGAAATCTATCCTAGACGATTTTTTTTTACGGACTAGACCTTCGTTGAATTTGTCGCCTCACGAACTCCATGGGTGTTTGAAATTTCGCTAAAATCCTTATGTGATGTATTTTCCCGAATCCACCAAGGCCTCAAATCGTCGAAATTTTGAGCGCTCTTATCTTTGCATTCGTTGCTCTGTCAATCGCCATACTTGCTATTTATTACTATTCTTGGGGGTCAATTTATACTATTTTTTGGTCATTTGATATCCTTTTTGAGTTGTGTATTTGAAGAGAAATTTGGAGGTGTTCTTGCATTTGCTAGGGGTACGAATTTGGGTTTGGTATTACGACTATTGGATCATCAGCTAGGGTTTCCAAGTGAAATTTTCACCATTATCTCTCATTTACAGGCTCAGAGGTAGGGCTTTCACAATTTCTTGTGGTTTAAATGAAATTTCTTGATGGTTTAATGTGTGTTTTGGAATTACTTTCATTTCCATACCATCATTTCATTTCAATTTTTCTTTATTATGTGTGTTTGATGCTATTAATAATGGATTTCTTTGGTTGATCGACATTGGATTTTTCCCTCAAAAATTTATTGTTTGAATCATTCATTTTAAAGCGAATTAGGGCATAGTTCCCAAACTAGGGTTCTTTGAGATTTTTGGTCAAGATTGGATTACGACGCCTATGTTTTTGATGAGGTTAGGGTTTTATGCCGATAAAATGTGCATCCAAGTCTAAGATTCTGATTTGTTGATACCCTAAATATGTGAAATGAAATAATGAAATCATGAAATCTAGTCACCCTCAAACCCTAGTTTTCCATTTAAATAGGATTGATTGTGATCAGAGTCCTTTTACATTTTTGCATTCAAATCCAATCCCAACTTAGGGGTAAGAAATTTCAATTCGAGCCATATTATGAATAGGAAAAAATCTTACCAAATTTATGGTTTTGAGGAACAAGTTATGAGTAAAAACCTTCGTAGAAATCCGCCTTCGACGAAAAGGCCTAACAATTTTTTCCTTTGTGAAATTTTGTCCTCTACAGATTTCCCCAAACCTTGTGTTTTTTGTGGAATCCATTCAAGAATAGATTCCCCGAGAGTTAGTTCCTTCACGAAAATCCCTTAACCTCGGATTTCCTAGAATCCTTCATGCTTGAAAATCCCTGAAGTGGTAAATGTGTTTGGTATTTGTGGGATGAGTCTCGAAAAATGATGAATATTGAATCTTCATGAAGTTGGAAATGTTGGATGACCAGGTTTTGGCTAAGTATTTGAGGTTTCACTAAAATCTATCTGTGAGGGAAATTCCCGAGCCTCCAATCCTTCATGGTATCCACTTAGGGGCAGATTCTCCGAATGTGTTTTCATCACTAAAATCTGTTGGAGGCGAATAAACTCGAGGTTTTCTTAATTTAATGCATTTTCAAGGGTTTTAACTTGGTTTATGAGATCATGGAAATGATTTTATGTTGCATAGGAATTTTAATGATTCATTCAAATGATGCAATTAAATTATAATGGTTATATCTCTTTAGCAATATGGTAATTATAGCATTCTCCTAACAAATGTAGGGTGAGTCTAGCAAGGATGCAGATTCTAAAGCGAAATCAACTGAGCCAATTAAGGAAGGACCTCTGACTAGAGCTAAAAAGATGAAGTACGATTTCAAGGGTATAAATGTAATGCCCCGCCAAGTAACCTTAAAAGAAGTTGCAATTAACGTCTTAAGCGAACCAATTTTTTTTATTATAAAGTGCATTTAACATACACATTCACTTACTAATTAACAACAACCTCTAAGGCTACAAGGTTAGGATTACTAAAAACCCATACAAACATATTACATATAACCATAGCATTATACACTTATGAAATAAACATCATACATCATAAGAATACCACATAACATAATAAGATAATCAACCAAGATACAATCTCATAAACATTATCTTAAACCAATAGTTACATCACTCATTCCCAGAATGAGGCAATAGTACTCAAGGTTACAATTACAAAATTCCACCTCATAAACATAAGAGGGGTAAATAACTTATACAAAAAAAAATATTACAATGCAAGATAATACAACAAGAACCGAGAGCTGTCCATCTGGATGTCTCGCCACCAAGTACTATAGATAGATGGAGACCCAATGGTTTTGGTGCATGTTCCACCCAACCAATGTGGTACCCGAAGGCTCACCCCCCATGCTAGGAGATAGTAACAAAGTAACATGGACAAAGATCTACAATCCACTAACCAAAGGCAGACTCATACTGACTCAAACTGACATAAAAAAATAAATGCCATCAATAAGTACAAATCCAGTTCAACTCAAGTACAACACAAGTACAAATCAAACATCACTAACATAGGTCACAATGCTTCCAGACATAAAATAGATCAAGTATGTTCAGAGAACCATACACATAAAACAATTAACAATAGTTGTCCTAGATAGAGTGTCATCGCATAGTAGTCATGAGATCTCCTCTGGGCATTCTTCATAGGCTCTAGAAATCCTGGTGGCCTCAACCGAATCCTGACACTCATACTCACTCATGCGGAATCAACTACCTCTCGTAAGGACAAGATAGTTGATCTTGCCATTCCAGACCTTCTCACTCATTCCAAGTCTAAACAAGCCCTTGTGTCTATGAGTGAGGATTAAATTATCTTGATTAGTGTGAACTGCATCCTAATCATCTAAGTACATTAAATTAATTATCACTTGATTAACTCACTTCTGAAGGTTACTCGGTTTACCACTTTGGGCTCCGGCCCCTATCAAAAGCCACTCTTCTAATGGACAACACACTCACAACCAATCACTAAGGGAAACACAAGCGCATACAAACTAGGCATCATAACCACTCCAACACAAGGAGGATACAAATAATAGAAACTCACTCCAAACATCTTGGAGGCAACAATCACATAGTCCACTCCTTTCATAGGAGGTACAAAAGATCCCCGTTCATGGGTAAAATTGAAAAGACACCATGAACTACCCAAGGAAAAACAACTGGATGGCATAAATATTCAACAACCCTTACCATCTAAGTTCTTCTCGAAGACTTATAATTTAGGACTAACACTAATTCCCAAAACCAACACTGCAACTTGATGACATAGCAACAAAAGCATTCAAGTCATCAATCAAATCTAATATTTGGATTTCCTAAATCCATACTCATTCAATAGGTAGTGTTGACAAAGTCAAAGACATGATAACTAGATCATCTAAAATAATCATAACCCCTATTTCCCTTTTCATTATTGAAAATCTAAAACAATTAAACTTACTTCCCTTTACTGAATACAGAGAATTAAATCCTTTAAGATAATCATGAGGAAGATACTACTTTTGGATATACTAAATCCATATCTCTTTCATAATCCAATCACAATGATTCAATTAATCTAAATAGAAATTAATAAATAACATAATTGATTGTCTCATCAATAAAACAACTTCTTAATTTACTTTTAAATCGACACAAATTCATACAAGTAAACTCTTTCCATTTCCTAACCAAATCTTACATCTCATTCAATTTTCTATTTAAAACATTCAATCACTTTAATATAATAACATATTGCTTCTCTATCCATTTTCCATATACATTAATCAATCCATTTTTAAATCTCTATTCAATAATATATTGCATGCATCTCATTAAAATAAAATACGATAATGAATTTTACACTTAATATATATATATGCTCCATATTATATAGACAACAAATATATATATTAATAAATTTAATTACATATATTCTTTAATATGTCATTCACAATGACTAGATTACTCTACGGAACTAAATAAAACATAATAACTATTTTCCTTTTTCAATATAGTTAGTTCCTAAATTTACTTCTAATGCAACCTAACACTATTGCAAACAATCTTTTCAATTTTCTATCCGGAGTCTATGTCTCTTCAACTATCCATTTAAAAACATGTAATTTCATCAATGTATAATAATATCTTTTGGCTTATCTATTTGACCACGCATTCATATTGTTTCTAATTAAATCTCATTAATTAAAACAAACATTTAAATATAAATATTTTTATAATTCTTCAATATATTTAAATATCTTTTAAATTCTTTATGCAAAGTTAAATTACACGCATTTAAACAAAACGAGGTAAATACTGATTGAAAATACTCATGGATATATATATACATCTCAATATATTTTCTTCAATCATATTAACAAAATAAATATTTCCTTTTAAATCAAATAATTACTTCTATTAAAAAAATATCTTTCTCTATACATTTTCTACACATACTGATCATTTCTTTTAGAACACTAATAATACCCAATTTGCAAACAACAGAATAAAATAAGATAAAATATTATTTATTCTCTCAAATGGATATATATACCTTCAATATATATATACTAAATATAAATTAATATATTTAAATATATTTAATCATTAACATATCTTCTATTCTTTACAGAATATCAAATTGTTTAATTCAAAATAAAATATCCCTTATCATTAATTTTCCAAAATATATATATATTTTTCCAATTAAATCATATTAATAATTGAACCTTTTACACATGAATTTAAATTCCACAATTAAATTTTAAATTATGCATTCTTTAAATCAAATATTTAACTCCTTCAATTAAACTTTAACATGCCATTTTTAAATAAACAATAATTTCTCATACATTTATAATTTTAATTCCACTAATCTAATATACAAATTTTATTTAAAATAATATAAATAAATATAATACTTTAATATTATAATAACAATACATAAAATATTAATATTTATAAATATCAATTTATTATTATTTTATTATCAGAGCAGCCATGAGAAAGTAACTTAACAACAGTCTCATGTTTCAAGCATAACTCAAAAACTACGATCTGGATATTTGCGATTTTTTGATAGGGATAAGAAAATTTCAAAATGCAAAGACCCTTTAAATTTCCTGACAACCCAGTATGTGTAAGTGGAGTTATAGGCGACGCAACAGACCATTTTACCATGAAAAATATAACTATCCTACAGATTTTAAAATCCGATTTTTAATAATAAACAGAAGGTTTCATTTTCTAAAAACATTCTAAATGCATTGTTCAATCTCTATGTTTGATTTCCAATAACAACATAATCGATTTTCCCAAATAATTTAAATTCAACTGAGGTTTTCACAATTTTCACTCAAGAATTTTTACAAGCAAAGACTGTAAATTTATTTAATTCTTTTCTTCTAATATCAAATTTGTTTTCTAAAACAGATTTAACAAACAAATCTTTAATCACTACTATTTAAAAAAAACAATCAAGAACAATAAAACACAAAGAGGAAAACCTGGTACAAGAAGCTACAGGAAGAGATGAATTTCTGATGCAATCCTTCTCCAAAGATTTCTTGAATTTTCTTCAATCCTCCAATGAATCCAATTCAAAACCCAACAAATGCAAACAATCTTTCCTTCAATCAATTCTACAATCAAAACTTTCTTCAAACCCTTCTTGTGCAAATTTTTCAAAATTTCTTCTCGTAAAAATATATTTTTTCCTAAAGACTTTTCTGCCCTAAAATTAAAACATGTATTCCTTGTAAATCAAAATACCTAATACAACCCTAATTCACATTACAGGCAAATTAGATATTTCAATTTCAAATAATAAATTAATTTCCAAAGTTGAAACTCATTTCCCAAGTAAACATTTAATTACAATTTCTAATTTAATTCCCACACGTTGAAATTAAATTCCAAAATTAATTTTAATTCTTTTATTTCCTTTCATTCTCTAGCATCACGTTTAATTAATTAATTTAATTATTTAATAACTAAATTCAATCCTCTTGGATTAAATTTAATTAATTAAATAAATAAAATATAATTAATTAATTTAAATATAAACTTTTATCCATATTGCATAATTTAAATTAAATAACCATCAACATGATTTAAATGCAATTATTATAAATATCTATTTCCAAATCAAGAATCCTCTAGAATTAAATAACATTAAAGCAAGACAAACAATGACTCGACACACACAATTGATGACACACTAAGGCTAGGATGTAAAATTGACACATGTTACCTAGCTACTATCTCTCGTTCAACTTAACCGTTGGATCGAAACACTCAAACCTGTGAAACCAGGTGGAGTCGATGTCATGTACCTGCAATCCTGCAACCAAGTAAACAACATCATACAATATATCTAGCATATAATACACATCGTGAAGAAGACATCACGGATTCGCAGGGCGCTCGCAAGCGAGTGATGTGAAACCATCCTCTTCACCAATACACTCATCGAAACTAACACTTCCATCATAATCCAATAATCTCATGTTAACTCTACATCATTAATCCATAATGCATGTGAAACAATAATCAAATAACCACATCCCACAATAATAGTTGTCGCTCAATAGTAGCGATCAAATCATCATAACAAAATGTATCCAGTATCAAAGCAACTGCAACCAAACATAGCATAAAGCAAACTGAACGAGAAGCAAAATGGGGGGGTATTACAATAAAGCCAAAGTCAAAAATTCATTCAGTATCGGGAAAAATAGGTGATACCAACATGGGGCATGTGGATTATAATGACTTCAAGTAGAGGATGTTTGGAGATGCAACTACTAGCCTTGCTCAGATCATTGTACACACAGGGTTAGCTCAAGTTGTTAGATTTCCACCTTTTGTGCAGTGCTCAGATCTTGTCATGGAATGTGCTAAACACTATGATTCAAATAAAAGGACTATTGTGTGCCCTCAAGAAAGGGTTATGAAAATTTTGAGTAAAGAGTTCATTGCTAGAACATTCAACATTGGTTCCCATCAGAATCTAGTGAAGATAAATATAAAGGAGGTTGAGGATTTTTATCAAAAAGATCCTTCCAAGGCTTTGGACATCATGAATGGTGCTTGGATTGAGAAACCAAAGTCACATTACTCCAAGTTGCCCAAGTAGTTGCATAGGAGTGACTTCAAGCGGGATTATAATGATATGATTACTCTTTTAGGAAGAGTCATGGGATTAGATGAGTCCTTCATATTCAAAGAATGGATGTTCTATGTCACCTCACAGATTATTAGAGTACACTATCATTGGACTGGCATTATAAGTGACAATTTGGATATACAACTAAGAAGTGTGCAAGACACTAAGAAATTCACCATGACTTCATATCTCGTGTACTTGTTGGCTAGTACTTGAATAAATACAAGGGTCTATGCTGCAAGGGAGTCCTTGGTAAGGATAGAATCTATGATGTATATCCTCAGCTAAAGTTCAATACTTCCAATTATAGGAGGTTCAATGATGCTTTCCTTATGTACATCACAAGAATGCTACAAGATGCCTTACATTTTACAATCTCATTGGAGGCTATGGACTTAATTAAGAAGTATGGTTATTGGTTTATCCAATTTCCAAGGTTTTCATGTATGAGAGTACATGGATCTCCATAGGTACCTTTTAAACTTCCAAGTTACCCCACTGATAAACTCATATTATTGGAAGTAATAAGGTATTTGGTTGCATTTGATACTGTCCTAAAGAACATACATAAAATAGGTTTTGGAGTTGAGTTTACTTTAAGAATTGGAGGAATGGAGGCTTGCCCTTCTATTCAAATTTCCTACCATTTAGAGAAAGAGATGGTCAATTTTCATTTATATTCACATACAGACAGAGAGAAATTTGGTCCTTATGGTGTTGCATAGAAGATGGCTAGCAGGGAATTCAAGCATAAAGATCATATTGAAGATTATTGGGCTAAATACTGGAATGAGTTTGAAATGATCAAAATAAAATGATCTAGGTTGTCATTGAGATTGATCAGGCTTCACAAGATATCCAACGTTCCTGACCAAGTGGATGATGAAGATGATCTTGTGCTGTGCCATGATTATGAACAATACGAGGACAAGCCACTTCCGACAATAAATTGGTCAGAGGAAGAGGTAGTTGATTTAAATATACTTAATGCTCTTATACTGAAGTACTTTAAGTTGTGGGTGAAGCACAAAATTCTAGACTTAGATGCAAATGGCACCAATTTCACGTATGAATTGATGGGAGATCTTGAATCTCATTCACAAGAGGAAACATAAACCACCAAGGTTGATAATGTTGAGCCTCATTCAAAAGGAGAACCAATTTAGAATTAAAAGGAGAACTAGGAGCTAGGTTAAAGAGACTAAGAGGCAACTTGATGCTAAAGAAAGAAATCCCTCAAAAGAAACAATTGAAGAAGCTACTGAAGAAGCCCAACCTTCTAAGAAGAGGAGAATCATTATTGAGGGCCAAAAAATGGTTAAGTCCAAAAAGGCCAAGGTTAGTGAAGAAGACACTATCCATGTTAAGTTTTTTGATGTGGAAAGTTTAGGGGAGAAGCCTTAGGTGTATATAAGGATAAATTCCCCGAAGCATAAGACCCTCCTTGTAGAGGATGTCAGTGAAATGATGGGTGAACATGAGAAGGACAACGAAGAGGTACCTACTCATGATATTCCAAAGGAGACAAAGGGAACACCTACAAGAAATAACACTCCCTCCACTTATCCTTTTTAAGATATTTCAATAGATGAGGAATTTGTCCATGAAGAAGAGGAGGATGAAGAAGTTCCAACACCCAAGAGTGGAGAGTTTAATGATTTCAGGAAGCAATTGAATCAAACAGTCTTTGAAGCACAAATCAAGAATGTAGAAATAGAAGTAACAAAGGAGGTTCCTTCCCATTCTCCAGTTAAAGAGCATGTAAGTGTATTTGGTGAAGAAGATCAAAATGAGGAGAAGCATAACACAAAAGAAATTGATAAGGATCAAAAAGACATTGAAAGTAGTCCCTTTAAGGATCAACAAGAATAGGATGTTTCCCACCTGAGAATGAAGAATCTGATTTTCCCAACTAGCTGAAAGAGAGAATGAAGTCGAAGCCAATTATTGTTGAAGAAGAAACTCCTGATTGGGATAAATTCATAACTAGTTGGGGCCAATCCAAAGAAAGAAATAGGGCTAGAGTAGTTTCTAAGTTTGCAAGGGATGAATTCAATAACAGGGTTGTCCACATTGCTACTCCTGCTGATAACAAATACAAAGATGAAGTGATGCCTTCAGATTATAAATTGGAAACTATTAATTTAGGCCCAACCACTAAGGAGAAGGAAAAATAGGACCTCCAAGAGTTGGTGTTAACCATATTGAAGAGATTGGATAATGAAACAAAGGCTAAGGAAGAGCTGCAAAGACAATTAAGAGAAGTACAAAGATATGCCCAACATTTGATAAAGCCTTTGCAAAATCAGTTTGCTGGGGAGACTTCATTTTCTTTAGGATTATTATCCAAGGATGCAATCTCATAAATTGAAAGGATGAGATATTTTCAACAGGTTACTCAAGAATGGCTAGACAGTGTGAGTAAGAGAGGGGATGCAATAATTGAAAATATACTACATACTTATGAGAAGGTTGTATCATGTCTTGAGGACATATCTCAATTTACAACCGATTTCCAACAGATAGATGATGGTACCATTGTCGAATTGAAGAAAATCATAGAGATTCCCGAAGAGGAGTTGATAAAAAAAAAAATCTTTACATAAGATGATATATGAAAGTCGATGGAATGGATGGAGGCAAGGAAATTTGGAAAGGAGCTCATGATGAAGGCACTAAAAAAGATATCAAATATCCAAAGCAAAGTAAAGGAAATATTTGATAGTTGTGTTGCATTTCTAGATATTGTTACTAGAAGAAGAAATTATGGACAAAAAAATTTAAATGTTAATCAATTGCAAAAAAGGGGGCATGAAGTGTATTCTCCAACTGAGAATGGGTTGATAATCAAATATTAACTTCAATATGTAGCTATTTATGTCTCAAACCTGGATAAATACCAAAGGGCACATGAAGAATGGGAAAAAGCTTTGAATTAAGAATAATTAAGTTAAGAATAAAATTCATCCTAGTCCCAGATCCAACTGACCTTGATGATGTACTTTCCAAAGTTGAAGAACCTTCTAGAAAAGGTGAGGATAAGGACAAGGAGGATGACCTAGCCTAGTGCCATTGAAAAATCTTCTTTTTTACGTCAAGTTTGAGATACAAGTTAGCCATGCCTACTTTTTTCCCAGGCCAGGATTTTATTTAATTGTAAAATTACCTTTTGGGGCCAACTTTGTATTTTTTATTGGAAGATTAAATTAGGAAGTTATAAAATGATAAGGCCGACCTATGTGGCGGAACTATTTAAAACCCTAATTTTATTTTTCCTCTTGGGCCGACATGTCATGAGAAACTCTATAAATAGAGGCCTCTTGGACTCATTTTGTAAGGTAAATGATTGATAGGAAATAGAAAATAGTTGATAGTTAATAGTTGCTAGTTGTTGATACTACAGAGCTGAAGATACTCAATTTTTTGCAAAATCTTGGTGAAGTAGATACAAGTGAATACATTGTCTTTTGGTGCTCTTCTTTGTGTTATTTCATCTGTGAATGGTTCTTGTGTTTCTCGTCTATTTTAAACTGTTGAGTAAATGTTTTATGATTAATCTTGGAATTAGTTATAGTTCATTTGTGTTTACGATAAAGTGTTTGAGGTGTTGAGGAATCTTTGGTCTTTAATTTTGGTGGTCTATTGATTGTATATTACCTTGTAAAGTTAGCCTGGTCCTACTCTATTTTTCACTCATGTTCAATTGTGAATGTTTGAATATTTACAATCTAAAACTCTTTAATTCCTTTGGAGATTTCACTGTCTTTGTGATACTAAGGATTTGATCTTGGTTAAACAAGGATTAGTTTTGGAAGATTGGTTCAACTTGAACACTCTGTGTTTGCACAATCTATCTTAGGTTTTAAATTAGATATCTCTCTTAAACCCTTATCTTTTTCTATTTCTTTGAAAATATTGTTAGAACAAGATTTACAAAGCATCGCCATTATTATTATATTTGATGAATTTGAAGCTTCCAACATTTTTTTTGGAAGGCCCCTTGCGATTACCAACATTTTCACATACTATCATTGAATTGTTTATTGCATTGTCAAGACCCGACTTTAGAGACCTTGGGGTTACTTCTTGAGGCTTGCTAATAGAAATTTATCTTTCAAGAGAGATAGGATATTTTCATTTTGTCTGAGTTGTTGTAGTGCTAAAAACACCATCAATAGGTGGGAGGAGAGAGAGAGAGGGGGTTTAGATGAGTGGGAATTATCTAGGTAGGGTGGGAGGGAGAGAAAGAGAGGGAGGGAGGGAAAGACCTGAGAGATAGGGAGAGAGAGACAGAGTGAGAGGGAGAGAAAGAGAGAGGGAGAGACCTGGGAGATAGGGAGAGAGAGTGTGTGTGATAGAGAGGGTGTGAGAAAGAGATAGAGGGAGTGGGAGAGACCTAATAGAGAGGGGGTTGGAGTGAGAGGGTCTTATCTCGATAGGGTGGGAGGGATAGTTGAGAGAGAGAGGGGGGTTGGAGTGAGAGGGAATTATCTCGATAGGGTGGGAGGGTGGGATGGAGGTAGAGAGAGAGAGAGATCTAGTTATGTAGGTAGGGTGCTTGAGGGATAGACATGAGAGAGAGGGGGTGGGAGGGAGATAATTGAGAGAGAGGGAGAGAGAGGGAGTAGGAGATAGAGGGAGTGAGAGAGAACTAAGAGAGGGAGAGGGAGTGGGAGGGAGATACTTGAGAGATATGGAGAGAGATAGATAGAGAGAGAGAAGGGGGGTGGGAGGGAGAGAGAGAGGGGGGGGAGAGAGAGTGGGAGATGGGGTTGAAGTGACAGGGACTTATCTAGGCAGGGTGGGAGGGAGAGACCTATGAGATAGAGAGAGAGAGACCTGAGAGATAGGGAGAAAGAGAGGGAGTGTGATACATAGGGAGTGGGAGAGAGAGAGAAACCTAAGAGATAGGACGAAAGAGAGGGGGTGTGATACTTAGGGAGTGGGAGAGAGAGAGAGATCTTAGAGAGGGGTTTGGAGTGAGAGGGATAAAGGGAGAGACTTGAGAGAGGGGGTTAGAGTGAGGGGGATAGAGGGAGAGTGAGAGTTATCTAGGTAGGGTGTCAGAGGGAGAGACCTAAGAGAGAGAGGGGGTGGGAGGGAGAGAGAGAGGGAGTGGGAGAGAGAGGGAATCAGAGAGATGGAGTGAGTGGGAGAAAGATAGAGGGAGTGAGAGAGAGACCTGAGAGAGGGATAGGGGGTGGGAGGGAGAGAGGGAGGGAGAGGGAGAGAGGCCATGGAGTGAGAATGATAGTTGAAAGAGAGGAGAGAGAGGGAGGGAGTGGGAGATAGAGGGATGGGATAGATATAAAGGGAGTGGGAGAAAATTGAGAGAGGGAGAGGGGGTGGGAGGGAGGGACTTGAAAGAGTGGGAGAGAGAGGCAGTGGGAGATAGAGGGATGAGATAGATATAGAGGGAGTGGGAGATACTTGAGAGAGGGAGAGGGGGTGGGAGGGAGAGACTTGATAGAGTGGGAGAGAGAGGCAGTGGGATATAGAGGGATGGGAGAGAGATAGAGGGATTGAGAGAGGGAGAGAGGGTGGGAGGGAGAGAGTTGAGAGAGAGGGAGAGAGAGATAGATGGAGAGAGAGAGTTATCTAGGTAGGGTGCTAGAGGGAGAGACTTGAGAGAGAGAGGGTGGGTTGGAGAGAGAGGGAGTGTGAGAGAGAGGGAGTGAGTGGGAGAGAGATATATAGAGTGGGAAAGAGTGGGAGAGAGTAGGAGAAAGATAGAGGGAGTGAGAGAGAGAGATACCTGAGAGAGGGAGAGGGGGTTGGAGTGAGAGTGAATTATCTCGATAGGGTGGGAGAGAGATAGAGAGAGATAGAGAGAGATTTATCTAGCTATTTAGGTAGGGTGCTTGAGGGAGAGATGTGATAGAGAGAGGGGTGTGTGAGGGAGATAATTGAGAGATAGGGAGAGAGAGGGAGTGGGAGATAGAGGGAGTGAGAGAGAGACCTGAGAGAGGGAGAGGGGGTGGGAGGGAGAGACTTGGGGAGAGGGAGGAATGCAGGGGAGAGAGAGGGAGAGAGAGAGAGAGGGAGTTGGAGAGAGGGGGTTGGAGTGAGAGGGATAAAGGGAGAGACATGAGATAGGGAGAGAGAGAGAGAGGGAGTGTGATAGAGAGGGAGTTAGAGAGAGAGGGAGTGAGAGAGAGATAGAGGGAGAGAGGGAGAGAGAGGGGGGGAGGGGGAGAGAGAGGTAGGGAAAAGAGAGGGAGTGAGAGGGAGAGAGAGAGGGTGGGGGTGGGAGGGAGATAGTTGAGAGAGAGGGAGTGAAAGAGAGAGGGAGTGGGAGAGACCTAAGAGAGAGGGAGAGAGAGAGAGAGAGAGGGACTTATCTAGGTAGAGTGGGAGGGATAGTTGAGAGAGAGAGAGGGACTTATCTCAGTAGGGTGGAGAGAGAGAGTTATCTAGTTATGTAGGTAGGGTGCTTGAGGGAGAGGGGGTGGTAGGGAGATAAGTGAGAGAGAGGGAGAGAGAGGGAGTGGGAAAGAGAGGGATTTGGAGATAGAGGGATGGGAGAGAGATAGAGGGAGTGAGAGAGAGACTTGAGAGAGGGAGAGGCAATGTGAGGTAGAAACTTGAGAGATAAAGATAGAGAGTTATCTAGTTATGTAGGTAGGGTTCTTGATGGAGAGACATGAGAGAGAGAGGGGGGTGGGAAGGAATAATTAAGAGAGAGGGAGT
Source organism: Sequoiadendron giganteum (assembly GCA_007115665.2). NCBI lineage: Eukaryota > Viridiplantae > Streptophyta > Pinopsida > Cupressales > Cupressaceae > Sequoiadendron > Sequoiadendron giganteum. The sequence continues at coordinate 158,361,541 of CM021100.1, read as the reverse complement.
GGGAGAGATAGAGGGAGTGAGAGAGAGACCTGAGAGAGGGAAAAACTTGAGAGAGAAGGAGAGAGAGAGAGGGGGGTTGGAGTGAGAGGGACTTATCTAGGTAGGGTGGGAGGGAGAGAGAGAGAGGGAGATACTTGAGAGATATGGAGAGAGGGAGAGAGAGGGAGAGAGAGAGGGAGTGAGTGGGAGAATGATAAAGGGTGAGAGAGAGGGGGGAGTGGGAGAGAGATAGAGGGAGAGGATAGTTGAGAGAGTGGCAGATAGAGAGATGGAGTGAGAGAGAGAGACTTGAGAGAGGGAGAGGGGATCAGAGGGAGAGAGAGTGAGTGGGAGATAGAGGGATGGGAGAGAGATAGAGGGAGTGAGAGAGAGACATGAGAGAGGGAGAGGGGATGGGAGGGAGATACTTGAGATAGAGAGAGAGTGATAGAGAGAGAGGATGCAGGATAGAGATAGAGGGAGAGAGAGATAGTTATCTAGGTAGGGTGCCAAAGGGAGAGACTTGAGAGATAGAGGGGGGTGGGAGGGATATACCTGAGAGATAGGGAGAGAGATAGAGGGAGTGAGAGAGAGAGACCTAAGAAAGGGAGAGGGGGTTGGAGTGATCAAGACTTATCTTGGTAGGGGGTGTGAGAGAGAGTTATCTAGTTATGTAGGTAGGGTGCTTGAGGGAGAGATGCTAGAAAGAGAGAGGGGGATGTGAGGGAGATAGTTGAGAGAGAGGGAGAGAGAGGGGGATGTGAGGGAGATAGCTTAGAGAGAGGGAGAGAGAGGGAGCGAGAGATAGAGGGATGGGAAAAAGATGGAGGGATTGAGAGAGACTTGATAGAGGGAGAGGGGGTGGGAGGGAGATATGAGAGAGAGAGAGGGTGGGAGGGAGAGACATGAGAGAATATATGTATATATATATATATTCCATGGTAATCAAACAGATTTACATTTGATATACAAATGAATTCAAATGAGTAAACATTCACATAATAATAATATATATTATATATCTATAAATATATTTATTCACACTCCTCTATTAAGCATTTATGCTTATGTGTGTATTTATATATATATATATATATATATATATATATATAAACATATATAAATATTATCTAGCAACACGATAGTCAAATGCTTAATTCAATATACAAATGATCATGACCTACATGACTATAGCATAATATCAATCATTTATATACATATATGTATCTCTATACATATGTCATCATACTCATATGTATATCCCATTATATCCATCGTACACGTATGCCAACATATGCATATATCCCAATACTCATTCAACCACACAAACATGCACAATAACATGAGGAAGGACTCAAACTCAAATAGATAAACATCATTCAAGCATGCATTCAATAGTAATCAAGACCCTTACTAATATATACACATTACGCTAAGGATGACTTACCAATTCCCAACTTAATGGCTAGACTCAAACAATCTGTTGTGAGTGTGTGAATAAGCTCAGATCAGTTACGTTACTGGTTACTCGACCAAGATCTTCTCTTGAGTGATAATTCCCCTCCGCCTGGAGGAATGAACATATAGCTACATCCACATTCTCAAAATATTCCCAAGGTAGTTAGCTATTCAACAAAAAATTCATTACACATAATACATCTCATAGTTAAAATATTAATTCAATAACCTTCCATTTCGCATACATGCATTTCTTCACATATCATTTAAATGAGATAACATTCATTCATAATGCATTAATAACAAAGTGCAAGCATAATTTATTCATCCACAAAATTCACATTACATTCACATTTTATCCTACATAGTAATGGTAAATATTAATTACACAATTGGGGTGTAGCATTTGTTTATGAAACATTTAAGCACAACAACTTATTTTGTTATAAACAACATTTTTTTTTCTGCTAACAACATCATTTTTTTATAAAAAACATTTGTTTTTCTGCAACAAACATTGTTTTGTTATAAACAACATTTATTTTTCTACAACCAACATTGTTTTGTTATAAACAACATTTATTTTTCTACAACCAACATTGTTTTGTTATAAACAACATTTATTTTTTTGCAACCAACATTGTTTTGTTATAAACAACATTTGTGTTGCTACAAATAACATAGTTTTGTTATAAACAATTTTTTTTGTTGTTGCAAACAACATCGTTTTGTTATAAAAAAACATTTGTTTTGATACAAACAACATTTTTTTTGCTACAAACAACATTGTTTTGCTACAAACAACATTGTTTTGTTACAAACAACATATCAGTATGTGGAAAATATTCAAACAAACTTTTTCTCAGTTCTTTTATTTCTTATATTTCTAACAAACGATATGTCAATCTATAACATTATTTGAACGGAGACAATCTAATATAATAGTTTTTATTTTAGAATGTATGCACAAATTAATAAATTAAGTTGGCACATATATGTGTATGCACATAGACCTTCATCTATGTACATACACATATTTGTGACATACCTTCTTTTGTTACTTACATTTAATTCATTCTTAAATGAATACTGAATTATGTTGAATGTAATCATTTGACATATGTATGAAATGAATGGATAATGTATTGATCAGTTCTATTTGAATCATTTTTTTGATTGTATTTAAGTCAAGGAAATAAGTAGATTGAATTAAGTTTTCCGTAGATATGTGTGTAACAAATATTCTCTTGTTGAATAGAATAGCAATGTACCTAAGTAGACTAGAGCACCTCAAGGTAGATGCTACTAGAGGGTACATAGTTTCTATGAAATAACTGTGTTTTTGAAAGTTAACTTTTGGGACGGGTGCTGGAACTTGGCGTTTGGTGTTGCAACTTAATTTTTATACTTGGCCAAGCAATTAGCCCATTATGTATGTATGGACTTTGTGATAACAGTCTGCCATTCCTAGCATAGATCTTGCATTTTTCTAATCATAGATAGAGATGCATGTTGATGTTTGGGGTACACACCAAATTCCACCTTGTAGATTTTTCTTTTGCTAAACTTTTCATGTAGGGTTGGGTATTCTTCAAGTTGGAAGAATTATGCGGAAGCGTAAGCTTCGTGGTTGGGCGGTAAAACACTTGAACCACGTTCTCCTCCACCAATGGAGGTGAGCGTCAAGAGGAAACCTTAGATGTTTTTCATGATTATCATGGTCTATGATGTAACCTTGATGTAAAATTTGTATATTGTATTGACTTTGTGGCCCTATGAGCCAAGTCAACTTGGATATTGTAAATTGACATTGAATTTGAATATATATATATATATATATATGACTCATTTTAATTAGACATGCATTGCTATGATTGAAAATATTTTCTTAGTTATGTCTTTTTAAAATTAAATATTCATAATGTCATTTGCAATAATATAATTAAGTAATAATTAGAATGGGTTATTACATTTGGTATCAGAGCGTAGGGTTCAACTCTAGGCCTTTTGAGTCCACAATAGCAATGAATAGGGAATAGTTGACCCTTGACCAAATTGAGTTGTCCTAAGAATTGACCTGGACCTGGATTGAATGCAGGTATGGATAATTCTAACTCAGGAAGAAAGAAAGGGAAGAACATTAGGACCTCGAACAAGAAAGTCGTAGTGGAAGAAAACACCAAGACTAAGGTTCAACCTGAGATTCTTGATGATGAGACTCTAGCTCAATCCCTCGCTTGACTTAAGATGAAGAGAGGTAAGAAGATTGAGGAGTCAAAGTGAACACCTAAGATTAAGAATCTTTCCATAATCAGATATTGGCCTCTAGGGTGTGAACCAAATGCACCCTTATTAACTAAGGAAGAAAAGGAGAGCCTGTGTGTTCAACCCTCTTCTTCTAAGAAAATTGATGTAAATTCCGACGAGGACCTAGAGGAGTGTCCTCTCTCTGAGAATGATAAAAATGACTAATGTAACAAGAAGATTTTGTAAATAAGGGTCTATTGACCCACACTTAATATAAATAAAGCAAGATGTTATTTTTGGCGTGTTCAAACAAAGAACTCCAAAATATGTTTATTGTGGATGAATGTGTATGTCTTCAATGAATGAGGGATATATGCATGTCTATTTAATGTTATTTAGAATTAAAATGTTTATTCATGTGAAATGTGATGCATTTTGGGAGTGAGTCAACATGGTGACCACTAGGCAAGAGACGGGTGGTAGTGGGTCAGATAATGGACCAAACAAGAGGTTGGAATAGATTCTAGAGATTTTGAACAAGCAAGAGGATTGTATGGATCACATAGAACATGAGGTTTGAGTGGCACACGAGGATCGAGTTCACAAGAATGTAGAATTCAATAAGGGGAATAGTGGTCCAGGAGAAGGCCCATGAGGCTGAATTGAGGAAGAACTTGGAAAAGATCTCATACTTGAGTAGCACCACCTAAGTTTGATGGTAAGGCTATTAGAGCAGGAGCTGAGGAATGGATCATTGAGATGGATAAATAATTTGGACTTTGTAACCTATCCGACTAGACTAAAGCGCCATGGGCTACGTATCGGCTTTTAGGAGAAGCAGTTACTTGGTGGGACAATGAAAAGTTAGAAAGGAATCTTCAGCTTGCTAAGATTACTTGGGAACTCTTCCTCCACTCTTTTAGGAAGAGATGGTTACCACAATTCTTTTTTGATAAGAAGGTGACATAATTCCAAAACCTAACTCAGGGGAGCATGACTGAAAGTTCACCAACCTATTGAAGTATGTTCCCCAATATCAGGGAGATGAACATTTTCATATCCTAAAGTTCATATTGGGACTTAGACCCCATATTGGAGTAGAAGTGGACATGCATGATCCTCTCACCATGAATGGAGTTTTCTTAAAGGCCACCAAATAGGAGCATAAATTGCAGCAGTTATCCAACCTCCGTAACAATTCAAATCCTAAGTCATGGTTTGGTAACGAGAAGTTTCATAAAGGAGATGAGAACCATCAAATCCGTAATCTCAAGAGGGTACATGAGTCATAGGAGAAAGGTGAAGGTGGTAATGGTGGAAAGAGAAATAAGGAAAATAATAACAAAGGAAAAGATGACCAAAAGAAAAAGGGATTTAGAGAGGACAATCCAAGAGATCACAAAGGGCCTCATGATGGGTGCTATACTTGCGAAGGTGATCATTACGCATCAAATTATCTATAGTGGTCGAATTCATGAAGGGAAGGAAACTATCAACAATCTCAACATCATCAAAACCATGCTGCAGTGGATAACAAGTAGGTAGAGTATCAGGCTTCACCAATATAGTTGATAGGTAAGCTCTATGGCGGAACTGTCTCTATTTTAATTGATACTGTAGCTACTGAAAGTTTCATAGACCCTAGACTAATATCCAAGATACCTAACAATCCAATATGGTAATCGAGTAGGGAGGAGGGTAGATACTTGTCTCTTTTGAAGTGAGTTAGAGCTTCTAATCTTCCAAATCCAAGTCAACCTATATATGGCACTCTTAGGCTCATACGATGTAATTTTGGGAATAAATTGGTTAACCGAGCATAAGTCAGTAGTGAACTATGAAGATAAGGTAGTTAGTTGTTTGGATGATTATGGGAACCCATTCAATATTTGTAGGATGAAAAGACCCTTAGAGCTTATACAGATCTCTTCTATGCAGCTCAAAAAGGCTCGACGAAATGGATGTGCTATTTATGTTGTGCATATCAATAACCCTGACAACAAGGAATCGTATCTAGATGAATACCCTATTCTCAAGGAGTTCCAAGATGTATTTCCTGATGAACTCATAGAGTTACCTCTGAAACGAGAATTTGACTTCTCTATTAACCTTGTACCAAGAGTCGAGCCTCAATCCAAAGCTCCTTAATGGATGACCACCACCGAACCCTATGAGTTGAAGGCCCAATTAATGGAATTGTTGAAAAAAGGGCTCATAAGACCCACTGTGGGAGCACTAGTAGTAAACGAAAAATTTACAGACATACTTGATCCTGATTACTAACATCGTTTCACCCTGAATCACCTTCTCAACATATCATCATATTTCATCCCTTAATTGAATAAATCATTGTTTATCTGATTAAGTCATTCTTCCTTGTTGATTAAATTAATCAGTTTAATTTAATTAACCCTACATCTCTATTTAATTAAATAATTCCTTTTATTTGATTAAATCCCTAAGGTCACTTTATTAAATTAAACTTTGTTTAATTTAATATCATCTCTCCAATTAAATAAAACAAATCCTTTATTTAACTAAAACTAAATTGTTTTCCTCTCATCTTGATTTATTTCAATCCAAAAATTTAAATCAAATGGTAACATCACTTAATCTCTCATTAAATTAATTAAAACTTGATTAATTTAATCACATTCTCTTAAATTCTCTATATTTTGCCACTTGCAGATGAAAATGCATTTAATTGATTTATTAAAATTAGCATTTTCTCTCAACATGGCATATTTAGGGAATATTCCTCCAAGTTTGAAAATCCCTCCAAGTGGATTTGTACATCCAACAAAGCATTCACTCTCCTCTTACATGTCCTTGTGCATTGAACCAAGTAGCATTTAAGTCATTTTTTCTTCCCTCTTCAACAAGTCATTTCACAAACTTGAAATCACAAACTTGAAATCCACCTAATAACATTTATTGACTCATTCATCAAAATGTGCAAAACTTTCCTCCATTCACATCTTGACAAGTGGCACTTGGCCATTGGATGTTGAATGATCACACATTCATCCATTTTGCCTCTTCTTCTCTCAAGTTCATCTATAAATAAGAGGCTTTCCTTCTCATTCTTCATCCACAATTTGAGAGCAAAGTTATTATCTTCACATTTAGAGATATTTCATCCATTTTATTAAGCATTTTCCATCACCATAGCTAGGTTATTGCATATTTTATCAAGAAATAATCTTGTTCTTCATCAACAAAGTGGATCAATCTCCATCAAATCATCAAGATTACAAAGGAGTTGGGAAAGGGCCAATTTCTACACATAATTGACACCAATTCCCCTATGGGATTAAGTGTTTGCAATGCTTGAATAGAATTTAACTTAGTTTCTTGTCTTGTTCTTCATTTTCTTTCTATCTATGAGCATTGCTAACAAATTTCATGGGGAATCCTTGTTCTAACTTGCATATGGATCTAATTGTGTGTTTGTTTGATATGTTTATGCAGGTATAGGATTGGGGTTCACACCAGTTATATTTGTGAAAAATATGGATGAAACCTTGCGTCTGTGTATAGACTATCAGATGTTGAACAAGGCGACCATTAAAAATCGATCTTAGGTTGGGGTACCATCAATTGAGAATAAAGGAAGAAGATATTTTGAAGATTGCTTTTCAAACTCGGTACAAACATTACGAGTTCACTGTGGTACCTTTTGGTTTGACTAATGCACTTGCAACTTTCATGAACCTCATGAATAGTGTGTTCAAAGATTTTTTGGATGATTTTTTTTTTATTTTGATTGACAACATCCTAGTTTACTCAAAGTATGTTGAAGAGCATGATAGGAACTTGAGGATAGTTTTACAACAGTTGAGAGAAAATAAACTTTTTGGGAAGCTATCCAAGTGCTCATTTTATCAAGATAGGGTGCACTATCTAGGCCATATTATTTCAACTAAGGGAGTCTTTGTAGACCCTAAAAAGATTAAGGCGCTTGTGGAATGTCCAGTGCCTTAGAATGTGTCAGAAGTCCATAGCTTCATGGGTCTCACAAGATATTATAGAAAGTTTGTGTAAGGGTTCTCCCAGATTGCATCTCCAATCACATCACTCCAAAGAAAGGGAACACAATTTGAATGGAAAGATAAGTGCGAACAAGCATTCCAACTCTTGAAGGAGAGGCTCACGAAAACACCAGTGCTGGCCATCCCTGATCCTAATGGAAGATTCATTGTAATCAAAGATTCTTTAGGTGAGGGATTGGGAGAAATACTAATGCATGATGGACAAGTGGTAGCGTATGAATCAAGAAATCTTAAGAAAAATGAGGTGAATTATGCATTGCATGATTTAGAGTTGGTCATAATAGTTCATGCCTTATAGATGTGGAGGAATTATCTTATAAGGAAGCCATTTGAGATTCAAATAGACCATTTGGGATTGAGATACATTTTTACTCAACCAAACCTTAATGCACAACAAAGAAGGTGGTTGGAATTCCTTAGTGAGTATGACTTTAGAATTGAGTATATAAAAGCAAAAGAGAATAGAGTGGTTGATGCTCTTAGCAGACAAAGACATCTGACAACCATGATCTTGACAAGATCTAATTTGAGACAACAGGTGATACAACATTTTCCAGGGGATGAGCACTACGAAAGAGTGAAGAGGACCCTACCTGAAAATCCATCAAATCATCGGTTTGATGGCTATGAGATCGAATCAAATGGAATTTTGAAACACTAGAGAATAATATATATTCTAGACTCTAGAGAGCTGAGGAAGTTGGTTTTAGAAGAGGTTCATAATGCACCTTATTCAGGACACCCGAGAGTATCCAAGATGATCACAAAATTGAAAACTCTATACTTTTGGCCTAAACTCAAGAAAGATGTAGTGGGGTACGTAGCCAAATGCTTAGAGTGCTAGTGAGTCAAGGCTGAGCATGCACATCTAGTGGGGCTATTGTATACTCATGACATACCTAAGTATAAATGGCAGGTGATCACTATGGACTTCATATAGGGGTTACTTTTGAGAAAGAATAAACATGATGTTATCTTGGTTGTGATCGAAAAGTTTACCAAGGTGGCACACTTCATTCCAAGAAACCTTAAGGATGGATCGTTGAACCTAGCCAAGAAATTTTTCCAGGAGATCTTTTGCTTACATGGAGTGCCAGAGACTATCATTTTTGATAGAGACATTTGGATGACCTCAAGATTTTGGATGAACCTGAATGCCACATTGGGAACCAAGTTGAATTTCAGCTTGACTTATCATCCTCAGACTGACAGAGAGGGTGAATCAGGTAGTCGAAGACCTTCCCCAAATGTGTTGCATGGAACAACAATATACGTGGGAAGAATACTTACCGTTGGTATATTTTTTTACAATAACTCTTATCACACATGTCTAAGTATGACACCATTTGAAGCTATTTATGGGTGGAAGTTTTGCACACCCATTAGTTGGGATACATTGGAAGACAAGATCATAGTAGGACCTGAAATGCTTAAGGATATGGAAGAGAAAATGAGAATTATTAAGAGAAGACTGAAAGAGGCGGCAAAACAAAAAAAGAGTTATGCCAACAAGAATATAAATCTTAGACAGTTTGTGGTAGGGGATAAATTCTTCTTAAGAGTTAGGCCTCATAAAATTTCCATTGCCTTTGGAAAGTCTTCCAAGTTGGCCCCGAGATATGTGGGTTCATTTGAAGTCTTGGAAGTGATCAAAGCAGTTGCTTATAGACTTGCTCTTCCACCTTCTTTGGCTCGAATTCATAATGTATTTCATGTTTCTTTACTTAAGCCATATCATCCTGATGTAGCTCATGTGCTTGATTGATAATACTTGTAGGTATAGGACCTAGGAGTGGTTCTAGTGGAGCCCATTAGAATCTTGGACAGACACAAAATAAGTTGCAGACCAAATATATTGCTCAGCTTAAGGTCCAATGGGACTAGTATTCAGAAGACAGTGCTACTTGGGAGGATAAGGAAGAGATAGAATGCTCCTTCCCATATTTGCTTTCTTAGAAAGAGACTTTGATAATTTTGATTGAAATTTTTGGATTGAATATTATAATGTTTTGGCTTGGAAACAGTATGATATGATGTTGAAATAGACATATATGCTTAAATATACATCAGGAAGATGTCTCTTCCAAGAGGGGAAGGATTTCATAACCCAATTTTTATTACATTTAAATTATAGTATGATAAATTGAAATATTGAGGAAATTAAATATGTTGAATTAAATTTTTTGATAGATCTTTGAAAAAGTTTGAAAGAAGTTGATCGTCGTTTGACTATGTGATCTTTTGAACTATCTTATACTTTATCATGATTGAACGTTACTGATGAACTATGTAAGTGCAATTGTGTATAATTCCAGGATACTAGGTTGAAGGATGAGAACATGGTTGAAGTAGGATAGTTTAGCTAGATTGAACGATAAGCTTGATGGAATCTAGGTGCACACGTGCAACAAACGACATGATGTTTCCATTTAAAATTTCATAAGAGGAGATTATACTAACTTGGTTTGAAATGATTCAATGTTTGAAAAATAAGCTTGTGGAATGATTATATATGTGACTTCTTATTCAAATTGTTTATTTGAATCATATATTTTCAAATTTTAAAAGAGAATGATAGCATGATTAAAAAATAAATTTGTATGTAATAAAAAGGCATGCTTGAAGGATAAGAAAATTACTTCTTTTGAAAACTATTATTTGAATAACAACAAAAAAAAATTATTTGCTTGAAAGTGATTCCACACTACACTGTTATAAACATAAAATAGTGATAAATAAAAGAATATGTATATATATATATATATATATAAATGTATACATATATATGTGTGTGTGTAAACATGTAAAAAATAAAATATATATAAACACAAGTGAACTCTTTGAAATTGAATATGAGTTTGAATTCATCGAATGATGTTAAATTTTGATAATAAATGAAAATATAATAAAATAAATGATAGTATCATAGTGGCTTGCATTCAATTATGGCAAGATATTCAAATTTGAATAGTGGGTGGCCAAAATTAATGATAATTATGAAGGAAACAACTCCCATAATGCTAGGAAGAGGTATGAGAAAGATGTATTCCCATTTTGGTAACAAAACATACTGGAGAAGGAATTGGGCTAGGTCTAGTAGTGGTGAAAAAAAAATCAAGAAAAAAGTGAATCGAGTGCATTGACCCATCAGGAAAAGCAAGAAAGAGACAAGGAAAGCCACAAGTAGAGGTAAAAATAGTCATTTGATGCAGTTTATGGTTGAATATTACTTTCAAATCGGATCCAAATTTCTATTTCCCTTTACTTTTGTCGATTTCATTCAAGTAGAAGGAAAAAATGTTAGAATTTCATTCTCTACAAGTGTAATTAGCTTAGATCAAGGTATTTTGTTTGAGGATCGACCATTTCTTTTTATTGAAACATGTTGGAAGGGCCTTATCGTCTGAGGTTTGCATGCACCATATATTTTTATCTTACTATCATCATGATAACTGAACCAGGTTAAGCCTGAATGAAATATTTGTTTCACCTCTTCATTTATTTCTTACATGTATCTTTTGGTTACCAATACATGGTTTATCAGATGAAATCTGATAACTGATAGTGTTGTTTTTATTTTACAAAGAAATACAATTTAAAATCATATATCGACACCCTATAAGGATTCAACGAATATTTTCTAATGATATTCTCACTGTTGTGATTACCCAACTGGCTATGCCAAGTGGTGAGCCATGCCCATATGGGTGAAAATCTTCAACCATCGTTCATAGAATGATGTTTAAATGTCATTGTATTTAAGCTTTTCACCTCATTCCTCTTGAATGAAGGTTGAACAATTATATCGTTCATTTTTAATTTCATTTAGTTGGATCGATCCTTATGATCAACTTTCAGTGAACCTTTTGTTTACAAATTTAATCATTCCTCATAACGATATTCATTGATATTGTTGCGGGTGTTGTGGATGCAAGTGTTGAGATGAAGCTATAATAGTAGCAACATGTTGTGGTGGCACTGATAGTGTGGTGGATTGATGTGGATTATTTGGAGGTTGTTGAAATGTAGGAGGTAGCACATTGGTAAGTGTAGGTGTGCCCCCAATATTAGAATATGGGGGAGGAAGCGGTGGAGCAGATGGGATGTATGGTGACATGCCATAGGTATGGGGATCATTAGGATCAGATGGTGGAATAGTAGATTTTGTGGTTGGAAGATGAGGATATTCTTGGACTTGATGGATGACAACATTTCCCAATTTGGGGTGGTACCAATTTTCAGTGGGTGCACCTTCAAGAACGTAGGAACCTTCTGGAACATTTTGTGAGGTTTGTGGGTCAAAAAATGCGAGAAGGGTGTATTGTGATGTATTAAAACCAGATGGTGGTTTGACCCCCTTCACGAGTAAGGTGGTAAGGATCTTATCCCCATGTTCATTTAGGATATGATCTATAATTTGGACATTGGCAGGATTACTGAGATATTCGTCAATGGTGACTTCGGGTTGATTGATCATGTTTTCGTCACTAGGTGGTGTGATATTCTGGATGTCAGTGTTCGATTGAGACGAGATGCCATTATGGAGATCGTGTGGGATGTTATTAGGATCTTGAGGGATATTCGATTGGGAACCTTGAGTTTTTTGGTCTGCCATTTTCTTTTTTGTTTGTGAACGGGTTTGAATAGGCATGAACGTGCAAAACAACTAGGTGATTTCAAGATGCAATCTCTAAAGGATGATCTAGGTGATGATTTGGATCGATTAATTTAGATTGGATGATGGATCAATTGATGATGTATAAATTGGATGATTTGGATGAGGATTGGTTTGATTGGATCAAATGCTGATGTATCAATTTGATGATTTGGATTTAAATTGGATTGTTTGGATCAATTGATGATGTATCAATTTGATGATCTGGATGAGGATTGGTTTGATTTGATCAAATGATGATGTATCAATTTGATGATTTGGATTTGGATTGGATCGTTTGGATCAATTGATGATGTATCAATTGGATGATTTGGATGAGGATTGATTTGATTATATCAAATGATGATGTATCAATTTGATGATTTGGATTTGGATTGATTTGATTGGAGGGAATCCTAAAACCTGATTTGGAAATCATCCTAAGTGACTTATGACGTTGGTTGATCGATTTGAGCTAGCTAAATCAATGATCACAACACCGAATCCGCCTTGAGATGGAAGGGGATTGATTTGGGCCAATGATATTGACTTGCAACACAAATCCACCTCAAGATAGAAGTGGATTGATTAGGTTGAAGACAAGGATTTTTATGTAGGATAATGATCAAACTTAACACCTTGGTTAATTCGGGAGATAACTCCTAAAACAAGGTTTAAGGGATTTTGTGCTGAGAGATGATGATGAATGCAAATGGAAGATGTGTTGTTGAAGTGATCTTTTGGAAAGTGCAAATGTTTAGGTCACACGGTAAGATGGGTATCCAAAATGGTGGAATGATCAATGAGAATGTGATAAATAGACATTTAAAAAGGTTAAATGGAGGTTTGGAAGGTCAAATGGATGTTTGGATTGGTTAGATGAGTGTTTAGGATGATCAAATGGTCAAATGGAGATTTTTAGAGTTCAAACGGGGGCTTAGAATGGTCAAATAGATGAAATTGTTCGTTCAGGGTCGTATCCGCACTTCTGCAGTACAAAACTATCAAAAACGTTGGAACAGGGGGGCGTATCCACACTTTTGCAGTGAAAAATGTTGAAACAGGGGGGCGTATCCGCACTTCTGTAGTAAAAAGATTGGCAGAAACATCAGAACAAGGGGCGTATCCGCACTTCTATAGTAAAAAAACTGGCAGAAATGTCAGAACAGGGGGGTGTATCTGCACTTTTGTAGTAAAAAAACTGGCAAAAACATCAGAACAGGGGGGCGTATCCGCACTTCTACAGTAAAAAAAAGTGGTAGAAACGTCGAAACAGGGGGGCATATCCGCACTTTTGTAGTGAAAAGTGCTGAAATAGGGGGGTGAATCCGCCCCTCTGCAGGAATAGTGACTTCGTTTGGAATGAGGGATTATGGCAAGGACTTGAAATGACTCAATGAAGGTTTGACTTATCAAAATTTACTAGTTTTTCACAGAAAGACACTTTGAACAAGCACAATCCTATGATTAGTATTAAGGGTATGGTTAGCAAAGGTCTTACTCTAGGATGAACAAGGTTTCTAGGTAGTCCTCGATATACACTCGATACATGAGGCCCAACCGTGAACACTAGTTCGTCACAAGCATGAGTTGGGAATTCTAGTGAGAAACTAAAAGGCTCAGACCAACTCTTCACGTCTATCTAGGTATCACCCTAGCTTCGACGCTTCACCAATTACAACGTAACCGGATTGGGGTACAACTTTGGCTTTCCCCCCTTTTTATACCCTGTCGATACGCTGGTTAGGATCGCCCCTTGGGTGATGAAATTCTCAAGTAGGTCTCGCTAAGAAGAGGACACTAATCATTTCCAACTACCCCCTCGGATCCGCGCAAAGTGCAAAGGGGAAGGTGAAAACAAACTAATGCCCCCTTAGGGTAACATAGAAAAATAGACACAACAAACAACAAGTATTTCTTCCCCCTAATTATGCTAAGTGAATAGATAAAACAAAAAGGAAAACTTATTTGAATGAAATAAAGGCCCTGCAAGAAAATGTTAGCTGTGGAAAATGCTGGAACAGGAGGGCGTATTTTCCCTTCTGCAGAATACTATCAAAAACATCAGAACATAGCAAAAACGTCGGAACACAGGGGCGTATCCACACTTCTGCAAAAAATAGTTAGCAAAAATGTCAGAACACGGGGGTGTATCCGCATTTTTGTAGAAAACAGTTAGCAAAAACATCGAAACACGGGGGCGTATCCACACTTATGCAGAAAATAGTTAGCAAAAAACATTGGAACATAGGGGCGTATCTGCACTTCTGCAAAAAATAGTTAGCAACAATGTTAGAACATGGGGGTGTATCCGCACTTCTGCAGAAAACAGTTAGCAAAAAAAAACGTTGGAACACAGGGGCGTATCCGCACTTCTGCAGAAAACAGTTAGCAAAAACATCAAAACACGGAGGCGTATCCGCACTTCTGTAGAAAATAGTTAGCAAAAATGTCAGAACATGGGGGCGTATCTGCACTTTTGCAAAAAACAGTTAGCAAAAAAAAAAAGTCGAAACATGGGGGCGTATCCGCACTTTTGCAGAAAATAGTTAGCAAAAAATGTTGGAACACAGGGGTGTATCTGCACTTCTGCAATAAAACAGTTAGCAAAAACGTCAGAATGCGGGGGTGTATCCGCACTTCTGTAGTAAAATAGTTAGCAAAAACGTTGAAACGCAAAGGCATATCTGCACTTCTGGAGTAAAAACTGTAAAAAATGTCGGATCGTGGAGGCATATCCTTACTTTTGCAATAAAAATTGTCAGAAACGTCGGAATAGGAGGGTGTATCCGCCCTTCTACAGCGCTCGGGAGGGCAAGTCTGCCCCTTTGTGACCTGAACCTGCAAAGAACTTAAATAACAACAAACGTGAAGAAAAGAGACCCGTTTGTGGGTCCCATCGGGCGTGCCATAAATGTGATCCTTTTAAAATGTCAAGTCTTAATGTGAAACGTTAAACAAATAATGAGTAATGCAATAAGAAGAACTAACATAAGAAAAGGGCACATCAATGATTAGCCTAAGAAATAGATAACATGAAAGCAAGATAAACAAATTGATTGTTGATTGTTATACCTTCATGTTGCTTCTTCCTTGGTTGGCCCTTGATCTTTGGATGTCTTGTGTGCTCCTTGGATGGCAATGGAGTGAAGTGGATGCAAGATGTAAGATGGATTGATGAGAAATACTATGGAAAAGCTAAAATGCTGCAAATGACAATTTGGCAAGAGTTTGGTAGCAAAAGACTTGATCTTCAAAATGAGATAAATGAGGGGGTATTTATAGGATAATTGGAATTCTCTAGAAAATTCAATGGTTGAGATTGATCCAACAAGATCAAGATGAAGGGCTATGGTGAGTTGAGGACTCACAAGCCCTGACATCTTGACATGTGGAATGTGAGATGTCTTAGGGTGGAATGATGTGGAAATGAAGTGGAAGAGAAGTACATGATGTGGATGAAGGACAAGTACCTTGGGGGATGAGAAGATTCCTTCGAGGAATAAAAGTGAATTAAAAATTCACAATGATTGGAAGAATCTAGTGGATAAGAAAGGGTTTCCAAAAAGGTGGGGATTTGCCACATGTGAGATATGTGACAAGTCCAAGGTTCTAGAAGCCTTGGGCACATGTAAAATGACAAGTCACATTTACATGGGGATAGGGTAAACCTTGGAAGAATAAAAGTGAATTAAAAATTCAGATGGGGAAGAGAGGAACCTAGGATGAATAAAAAGGAATTAAAAATTTCTTGGGGGATGGGGAGAGTTGACTAAGGTACTAATTAGGCTAATGATCTTGATTAAGGTGTGCAAACACAAGATTATGATAATTAATGAGAGTTTAGAGGCAAGTGGGAGATTATGGAGGATGTGACACTAATCTTGATTAAGTGGTGCACATCATAAGCGTGGATTGATTAATTTAATCCAGATTAAAAGAGGATTATGGAGAATGTGATAAGGAGAGAGAAAAAGAGGGATTAAAAATTGGTTTTAATCCAAATAGGTTAAATGACTAAATTAAATAATTTATCATATTTATTTAATTTAGAGAAGAAAAAGGATAAGGTAAAGTATTTAATTTATTTAATTACATACATTATGAACCTTAGGCAGAAAATTAAATAATGATTAAATAAATTATCACTATTAATGAAATAGATGAATAGAGTAGATGATTTTGATCATATAGAAGTGATCAAATTTGGATGTCTATAGCTGCAAACAACATTTGTTTTGCTACAAATAGTATTTGTTCTGCTACAAACAACATTATTTTGCCACAAACAAATTTATTTGTTTGTACAAACAACATATCAGCATATGGAAACTGTTCAAACAAACTCGTTCTCAGTTATTTTACTTCTTTTATTTCTGACAAATGATATGTCAATCTATAAAATTATTTTAATGGAGGCAATCTGATATAATGGTTTTTATTTTAGGATATATGTACACATTAATAATTTAAGTTGGCACATATATGTGTATGCACATAGACCTTCGTCTACGTACATACACATACTTGTGACATACCTTCTTTTATTACTTGTTTAATTCATTCTTAAATGAATATTGAATTACATTGAATGTAATCGTGTGACATATGTATGAAATAAATAGATAATGTATTGATCAGTTCCATTTGAATCATTTTTCTAATTTTATTTAAGTTGAGGAAATAAGTAGACTGAGTTAATTTTTTCATAGATATGTGTGCAAATAATATTCTCTTGTTGAATAGAACACCTAAGTAGACTAGAGCACCTCAGGGTAGTTGTAGTTAGAGGGTAGATAGTTGCTATGGAATAATCGTGTTGTTGAGAGTTACCTTCTGGCATGGGTGCCAAAATGGAGTTCGGAGAGTATAGGTTTTTATTTTATCCAAAACCTAGATCATTTGTTTTTGCAACTTAATTTTTATGATTGGTTGGAAGCAATTAGCCCATTATGTATGTATGGACTTTGTGATAACACTCTCTATCATTCCTAGTAGAGATATTGCATTTTCTAATCATAGATAGAGATGCATGTTGATGTTTGGGCACACACCAGATTCCACCTTGCAAATTGTTCTCTTGCTAAAATTTTCATGCAAGGTCAGGTATTCTTCAAGTTGGAAGAATTTTGGGGAAGTGTAAGCTTCGTGGTTGGGTGGTAAAACGCTTCAACCATGTTCTCGTCCACCAATGGAGATGAGCGTCAAGATGAAACCTCGTATTTTTTCATGATTATCACGGTCTATGTTGTAACCTTGACATAAAATTTGTATATTGTATCAAGAATTTGTCACCCTATGAGCCAAGTTAGCTTGGATATTGCAAATTGACATTGAATTTGAATATATATATGACACATTTTAATTAGACATGTGTTGCTATGATTGAAAATAGTTGCTTATTTATGTATTTTTAAAATTAAATATTCATAATGTCATTTGCAATAATATAATTAAGTAATAATTAGAATGGGTTATTACACTTGCATGGAAGTTTTTTTTGTTCATTGTTTGATCCTACATCTTGTGTTATTCACAATTCTAGCAGCTAGAAAATTTGATTGGGTAGGAGAAATTGACTAGTATAGAAATAATTAAATAAATTAGGCCACAAATAAATTATTCTCTTTGTTAAGCATCTTTTGTATTTGATGAGAGCTTACCATGTATGGGGTATTTTAACACAACTCTCTTACTTCAACCATAATTCCTTTTAAGTGAAATCTCATGAATAGTTGTTAGAAGTTCATCTATTTTTTTCTAATGTAGTGAGACACTCTAATCCCAACACTATATCTATTGCACCTATAAGAATCATAAACAATAAATGTATTCAATTTGATACTCTCCCATGATCAATTTAATGCTATGACATTTTATTGAAAATTTGATAGTACACTCATTTGTAATTCAGGCCTAAAATTATAAAGAAAAAAATATAAAATAATTTATGTGGGTAGATAACTTCTTGTTAATGAATTTGTGATACCTTCTTTATTATCTCAATACTATTACTCTCTTTCTTCAAGAAACCCACAATATTGAGAATTTGTTAGGTGCTAGCTCTAGAATGTGTGTGACAAGAAATGGTACATGGTGTATCTCCTAATTCCTCTTCTAAATATTATCACCCTATAATATTGGTTCATCATCATCCTCTTCCTCACTCTAGCCCTTCAATTTAGATTAATTTATTTTTAGTACATTCATGTCCTCAATTAGATTAGCTACCCTAGTTATAACATTACCCTTTCACTCTCTTCTCTTCATTTTTTTATGGAGTCAACCCAATAGGATGAGGAAGTGATTATGTAGGAGACATTATATCTCTTATTGTTACCCAACCTTTCCTTCAAATGACCAACACATTTTCTTCTACATGTATTGTCATAATCATTACTTGTGACATAAAATATGGACAAAATAAATGTACCTCATATTTGATGTGGTCCTTTGAACCCCCTAGGAACGATTCCTTCAAAATTTCCTTTGCAACATTCTCCACTCTTCAATAAAAAGTTTGGAAGTAATGAATATAATCCTTGACCATACCTAATTTTCTTTATATCTTGATAATTTGTGTAAAGTAGCTATATTCATATAATATTGTCACCATAATGTGTAGTGAGTTCTCCTAGAAAATAGACCATGTAACTACATATCCCTTCTTTTTATTCTCTTCACATAGCCAATGATCCCAAATGAATTGGTCAAGGTTCAAGCATAAGGATGTCATCACAACCCTTTGTTGACAAGGAACATGATGAAGATCAAATAATCACTTTATTTGACAAAGCCAATTAGCGAGATCTTTGCCATCAAACTTTTACATATCCATATGTGGTGTGAAGTGTCTAGCAATAGAGTATATTTGAGTGATGATCCATCTTGAGATTTGAATCAAAACCATATCATGTACCTTAGAAGCGTCATATTCTTCTGAATTCTTTTTGTGTGACTCCATATGTTTAGAATCTCTAAAATCTCTTCTAGAAAAAATCTATTCGACTATTCTCTTGATATCACTTAACATAGATACCTCTTGCATTCACTCATCTATGGTTGACAAAATGTCATCCTTAATCTTTTGGTTTCTTCCCAATTTTTTTCTTGTATAGATTCACTACCTCTAGGACCAATCTCCTCAATTTTCACATTATCATTGCTTGGATATTTTCCAAGTGTGATAAAATTATTTTCGCCCCTTGTTTTAGGCCTTGTCATGATGGAAAAAATAATTTTGTAATAAATCATACAAAACAAATCCAGATTATCTAAAAATTATATTGTAGCTTACTTGGCCCAAGGTTGTTCCTTTCTAAAAACATCTCTAATAGCTTACTTGGCCTGAGATTTGCAACTTTGGGAGTGAAAATGGTGGAAACACTAATTTTACAATAAATTACCGAAAATAATTGCAATTGCCTCCAAATTTGGACTGTAAGTGAATAACCCACATAAAAGGTGGAAATAAAGGAACCTACATAAAAGGTGGAAATAAAGGAACCTACATAAAAGGTGAAAGGTAAAATAAAACTTATTATAGATTCTTATTTAGACATCCACACACTGAAGATTAAAGGTAAACATACTTATTTAGGTCACCATTAAGACCAACAACCTTACCCTTATCCAAATTCAAACAAAAACCTTCAATGCAAAATACACTTACATTTAAATAATTAAAAATAAATAAAATATATTTATAAATTTATGCAATGAATAAAAAATCACATTATATTTAATTTTTTATATTAAAAAATTTATGCATAGTTAATTATTTCTAAAGTGACGTCATTGATGGTAACGCATGCGTTACATTGAATCAATTTTCAATTCTTTAGGTTGCATAGCCGTGTTAAACTTAATCTATCAAAATATTCAAGTCAAACTTCACCAAACTGAACGCACTATGTTTAATAGAAGTAAACTAATTATTTACACAAAATGTAAAATTATTATTCACTATGAATAGAATGGAATCTTTGTGGGTATATAATCATAGTTTTCAAAGTTTGTGCTCATGCTTGTACAAGCAAAAATAGAATGTTGAAAGTCGGGACTCAGGCATGTGTGATGTTTGATATAAAAGCACACAACAAAATAAGATCCGAAGAGTTTATATTTGCCCCACTCATGGTTGTATGGTTGTACTGAGTACGGTCAAGGAGGTTAAAGGATTATTCTGATAGAAAATTATATGTATGTTAATATGTTAGAGAGTACATGTTTGTACATGGGTGTGTGGATGTCATGTGCTGCAAATTCTAGTTGTATGTGGCTAGATTGAACAATTAATAATAAGTGTTAAATAAAGGAATCAAATAAACTTAGACAAATCTAGATTTTTCCTTAAAGAAATTAAGTGTTATTTGATTTTGAAATATTTGCATACATATTTAAAACAATGCAAATAAAAAAAAGAAAGTTACCATCAAATTGACAAAACACATTGTAAATGGAAATAGAATGTTCTCATCGAGTTGGAAAATCAATATTTATCTGGCTTGTATGTGATAAGTGAGATTTTGGAGGCTTTCACCTGATATTTTGGAGGCTTTTACCATTAAATGACAATTAGTTTACCATTAAACGACAACTAAAACTTGTTTTCTAATGATTGACTTGTTTGTTGCAAATGAAAGCTATAATAATGATGTTAATGTGTATTACACTTGAAAACCTTTGCTTAATTTTATTGTAAATTTCTCACTTAAATTGACTCCACAAATTCTCGAGGTAAAATTATATATAGATTATATTATTTATTTTTAATATAATTTCTAGCCCTTCCATTTATTTTCATCTTGTGGATCTTTCCTAGACACTATCCATCTTTTTTACCTTGCTTTTATCCTTAAATGAGCTGATTTATTTTTATTCATCTCTAAAAAATGGGCATGTGCACTTACCTCACTAAGTGTTTGAGGTTTGTCATTAATACAACCCTACAAAGATGCCTAAATAATTTGACAAGGTATTTCATCAACATATCTTTTTTCAAACACATCTTTTTCCAAACATATATTTTTCCATCACTAGCATAATCTTAGTTATGTTTATCTTGCCATTGTTGGAAATAATGCTACTATATTGCTCTATCCTATTCATAGCATATAGGGTAAAATCGTCTCTTTAGAAACTCTTTAATACCTTCTCAATTTGAAATGAGTAGGCCATTCTTCATTTGTAGGGAAGTTATATATGTGTAATACCATGTTAAGGAATTTCCAAATACATATAAATGAAACAAAAAAATTGTAACATGATAAAAATTATACCCTTACAATTTTGTATTATAGTTTGATCTCACTTTGGTGTCTATCTCCCCTTATATATTCTTAGGTCATTTCAACCTTGACCTTAGTATTTTTCCACCCATGGTGCCAAAACCTAGCCTCCTATGAGGATTTTTGTATAAACTAATGCTTTATTTTAAAGGGTAAAAATAAAATGTTACTAAAAGAAAGCTAAATACTTACACATCAAATAGATTTTTAGATATTGTAGCCATCAAGATATACCAAAGAAGAAGAATCCACTAAGGATTCCTATGGTACCATTTGATCATACCACCAGTAATACTAAATCTCTCATTCATACCAGCATTTTCTCTTATCAAAACACAACAATTATTCTAGTTGATCATTTTAGATAAGTTAAAGAATTTGTTGGGTTTTATCTTGGACCAAGCCTCCCTTATTTATAACATTCAAGTTACGTATCTACTTTGAGGCCTTTTTAGATAGATAGTTAGCCAACTTATTCCACTCACTAGGGATATGGACAAATGATATAGATTTAAAATTTATGGCCACAAGAAGAATTTTATTATCCATCTAAGATAATATCCATTAGGGTTCTTACAAATTCCTTTTATTCAACAAGGAAATCAAAATAATAGAATACACTTCACAAATTACCTTTTTCCACCATAACTCGTTGACCTTTTCTAAAGCTTTAAGAATTGCCTAGGCTTGCATTTAAGTATTTGTATACAATCTCACATAAGGAAAATAAAAAGTGGAAACAACCCTCACTATCTTGATTAATACCACCAATCCTTGTTGCATTCAAATTTCCTTGAGTAGAGCAATTTGTGTTGATATCAAAGAAATCAATAGGAGAAGAAGACCACTTACTCAACCTATTCACCTTTTGAGAAGGTTGCATTCTATGATCAAG
The DNA here is from genome assembly GCA_007115665.2 of Sequoiadendron giganteum. NCBI lineage: Eukaryota > Viridiplantae > Streptophyta > Pinopsida > Cupressales > Cupressaceae > Sequoiadendron > Sequoiadendron giganteum. The sequence goes on along the minus strand of CM021100.1, from coordinate 158,338,966 downwards.
CTTAGTTTGAGTAGCACCAAATGGTTCAAACTCCCATATTTTAGCAACACAACCATCTAAGGAAGACAAAGATGAGCATTCATACTAAACTTAGCCTCAATACTTTTCTTGTACATGTAAAACTTGTATAACTATACTCTGACATCCTTAGAAAATGCATCTATTTTGCTCTAGCTATATTTTAAAGAATAAAAGGACCAATCTCCCACACTACCATAAGGAAGGATGTTGAATTTGGAGGTTGGCCCATATTATCCCAAAACTCTAACAAGGAGGTAGTTAAATAACCATATCTGTTCCAAGTATTTTGTCATAAGATCCACACCACTATACAGAAAAAATATTAGAATTTTTTTGATTGGAAGTGTAGTGTAGGAAAATGCATACCCTTGCATTTTCACACTTATTTGGGCCCACCTTGTTTTATTTATCCTTATTTATGTCTTAATTGGTCCTATTATGCAACCACAAGCCTATTAAACTATATCTTTTTCTACCAAATCCCGACAAACATTAATGGATAAATGATAATTTAATGATTTTGGCTAAGTGTCCTTGATTTTTGGGTCAGGACTAAGATGCCACCTTGGGGATCTTTGTCCCCCTGATATCTTGGGACCCCCTTTTCAAGTGTGCCTTAAATGGGCCCCTTTTTGAAGTCTGTGCCCTAATATTTTAGGACTTGGGACTAAGATGCCACCTGCGTCTTAGTCCCCCTTAAGGTTTTTTTCGAGATTTTATTTCAAATTCTGGCGAGATTTGGCCTCCTTTAGTTAATTGACTTGTCGCTCCTCAAAGAACTTGACAAAGTTGGGCTTCTCCTGTTTTGTCAATGATTCTGCCAGATAAAGAGTTCTTACTGTTTCCATAGTGTCGACATTGATGGACAGTGTTGGTTCAGTCAGGACTTTCAATCTCTCCTGGAAGTGTTCTATAAGAGTGTCAAATTTCCCATCCTTAGGTGCCTCGATGAGGTTTTCACTGCTGGATGCACTCTTTACTTTTAATTTTTCTTAATCTGATACTGCCATAAAATGGTTTTCACCATCAGATCTTTCTTTTGATTTGTTTATTTTGTAGTTGGGGAAATTGACACTCTCCTATTGTAAAGCTCTGTTATGATGTTCAATGGTGGGCACTATTTTAGGATTAATGACACAGAGGAAGTTCACAATGGCCTCATCGTTCGAAAAGGTGGGTATGCCAATTGGCTCGGTTTGGTCCCAATCTATCAGTTGAGGGTGTCGTAATGGTAAGGTGTCATCAAATGGGTTGTCAGATGTTGTAAGTGTCCTAATAGCTATATCATTATCATATAGGACTGGGGCCATGTCGAGGTCCATAATGTCACTCTCTTCCAAGGGGTCCATCTCACTATGAGTCTGCTCATCTTCACTCGAGCCACCGATATTGTGCGATTATAACTCAAGTACTGGTCTAATTCCTGAGTCTTGTCCTTCCTCAAGTGTGGAAGTGTACTTGTGGATTACATCAAAATTCTTGTCATGACAGGATTCTTCTAACAATGAATCCCACTCATATTTATTAGAATTAGACTCATAGTGGTCATTGGCTTGGAGCTGTAGGATCCGTTCAACAACTTTATGCTTCAGTTCTTCCTTTGTTCCTTCATCCTTCTGATGTTCTTTGTATCCCAACCTTGTTTTTTCTTTTGGATTGGTTATAACGGGTTGGATAGGTTCTATGATACCCTCTTTTCTTTTTTTGACGGGTCCTTGTCCATCGTACCCCATCTTATAAAAAATAGAGAATCCTTTTCCATACTAAGTGGTTTGAACATTTATTGTTGCAGCTTGGGAATCAATTTCATCTTTGTAGAGCCAATTCAAAACATCTTTGTCATTTGATTCTTCCTCCTAAGTGCTCCGTTTTATGAATCGGCCATCAAATAGTGTGACTAGTTGGGAGGATGATGAGGTCGATGATTGACCATAGGATTTTGGTGACATTAACTGTGAGAGGCAGAGGGACTATTCAATGGAGTATTCAACGACACCTTTATCTTTGATTTGGAATTTCTCTTCAAATTGTTTGGCCAGGGTATTTAGCTGGGCTTCAGAATTGGTGGATGCAAAAGGGCTAGACTCTTCCTTTTTCTCTGATTGTTTGGATGGTGGATTGGATTGACTTCCTCCCCGAGAGGATGTGGAAAAAGGATTAGCTTGACTGGAATTGTTGGAGACATCAGAAGTGGAATTAGAGGCTTCACAGTTATGAGGCACAAACACATCTTGGACAACCTTTAGAGCATTTCATTGTTGAGGATTATTTGAATCAGTAGGAATAGTGATTTCTTGGCCATTGCAGAGGAACTTTAGACACTGATGATATGTTGAGGGTATAACTTTCATTTCATGGATCCATGGATGACCCAAGAGTATGTTATATGTTAAATCCTTGTCCAAGACTTGACAAATCACATCTTTCTGAATTGGCCCCACTTGAATAGGTAATATAATTAAGCCTTTTGAAGCTCTTTCTTCATCATCATATGCTTTTATTGTGATCTTCTTTCTTGGATCTATTGCATTGTTAGAGAAACCTAGTGCCCATACAAGTTTTAAAGTATAGATATTAAGTCCAGCTCCTCCGTCTATAAGGACACGCTTGCCATGAATTTTATGGATCAAGACTTCAGTATAAAGGGCTGGGTTGTGAGGATGAGTAAGAGATACATCATCATTGTCTAAAAAGGACAAGCAATGAGGTGCAATTAGGTGTCCCACAATGGCTTGGAAAGAACAGACTTCTAGATCATTTGGTACTATTGTGTCGACTAGGGCCTTTTCCAGGATTTCTTAGTGAGCAGGAGAGATTTTGAGAAGCTCTAGTATTGATATTTGTGCAGGGATTTTTTGAATTTGATCAACAATGTTGTATTGATGAGATGTAGTAGTAGGTATTTTGGAAGCACTACCTTTCAAAACATATTTTGTTTGAGCCGTGTGGTTACGTTTACTGGCACACTGTCTTGTTTTCCATTGATTTTGATGACATTTATTTGATTATCCGTTACAATTATGTCTTGCGGGATATTGAGGATTTGATAAAAAAGAATATTGGCGTCGTTGGTTGGATGAGTGGTTACAACAAGACCTGGTGGGTTTTAATGTCATTTGCATGATTTTCAACGGCTGAAATGTTAAGGATGACAGTGTCTTGAACATAGTTTACATTATTTCCCTTGCCATTGCTATTAGAAGATTCTCCTTTGTCATAATTTGGTAGAGGGTTCTTGAATACACCATGATTAGTGTTAGTTTGAGGTTCCTCGATCCTTATGATTTTTTTGTCAATCAAATCTTGTATTTTATGCTTCAGTTGCATGCAACTGCTGCTGAGGTGACCTTTACATTGATGAAACTCACAATAATGAGCACCATTCCACCATGATGATTTTACTTTTGGCTCAAAGCCTTGAGTATCAGGTAAAGTGATGAGATTTTCTGCAATAAGTTCCCTCAAGGCAGATTCATGTGATTGACCCAGGGGCGTAAGTTCCTTCGATTGTTTGATGTTTGATAAGGTAGATTCCTGGATGATGATGTTTGATTATTCCCCTGGTTAGCATTTTGGCTATTGGTTTGATTGGCAGTTTGGGTAGTCTTTTGATCTGTATTTGAAGAACTTCTTGACAAATTAAAAACTGGTTTAGCATTGCGCGTTTCAACAGAGGTATCATTATCATTATTTTTGTACTTTTTCCAAAACTTCGAGGTTTATCATTGTTGGGGGAATTTGATGAGTTATTTTTGTTATAGATTTTTAAAATCCATCGTTTGACCAAAGCCTCCTCAATCTTGATTTCGTTTTTGATCAATTTATCAAAAGTTGGGGGACATTATAATTCAAGCCTATAGCTCATGTCATCGTTCAAGCTATCAATGAGCACCTCTATTTTCTCTTTTTCTGGTATGGGTTAGGGATACCTTGCGAATAAACTTCTCCACCTTTGTAAGATTATGAGGAATGATTCTCCTTTCTTTTGTTTCACATTGCAAAGGTCTTTCATTGTAATTTCATGTTGGATATTATATGAATACTGCGTGATAAACTTATTAACCAGTTCTTCAAAAGTTGTAATTCCCGAAGGTAATTCTGAAAACCACTGCATACATTGTCCTCCTAAATTGCAGGGGAATAACCTCATTAGATAAGTGTCCTCATGAGAAAATTCAAGACTCATCGTTCAAAATTCCTTCACGTGATCTATCGGATCAGTTTTCCCATTGTACTTGTCATATTTGGTAAATTCACAATGTTTAGGGAATGGTATCATGTTAACATTTTGATCGAATAGGTAGGGACATATGTCTTGTATGGAATACCTCTTAGTGGCCCCCGTTTGCATGTTCTACATTTGTTGTTGAAGGGATTGTATTTGTTGTGTCAAAGTATCCATGGGATCATTGGTCTCTATTTCTTTTTTGGTTTCAATTGGTTTTTCCGTTTCTATTTTCTTAGGGGTTTTTTGCAATTTTGTGATATCAAAATCGTTGGGTAATTTGACTCCTTTATTTGCTAACATTAAAAGGTATGTATCTCCTTCTTTCTCAAAAATCTTTTCCAACTTGTGGAAGTTTGGGTCTTGTTGGGCTTGCTTGATTGTTTCTTCTGTTATCTCTTCAACCTTGTCTGAATGAGTTCTGAAAAAAGGATTTTCTTCTTTTTCCACCATGGTTTCTTGGTTTTCGATTGTTTGGTTTTCAATTTTATTTTGATCTAGTTTTTTTTTTTGCAACCTTGTTAAGACATGCATACAAGTGATGAAAATTTTCTAAATGTTTGACCAAAGTTTGGGGAGTGCCAAAAGGGGTTGGTTGAAAATCTGGTTGAGCGAGCTTTATTTTAGGATAAAGGATGATGAATCATGTTGAAGGATGATAAATTCTGATGGTGAAATGTAGCTACCGAATCCGAGATTTGATCTGATAAGGAAGGCACTTTGAGATATTTGACCAAAATTTAGATAAAGGGTTTTCACTTAACAATGCTAGTTTTGATTTAAGATTAGGATCTATTGCAGAAATTGGTTGGGATGATTAGAATATTGAATGGCTGGTTGAGAAATGTGAGAATGAAGAATTGGCTGACTATGATTATGCCTTTGGGATAAAGATCTTTGTTGATAATAATCTTGTGAAGATAAAGGCTCTAAAGCAAAATCTTCAGTATACCCTCTATCAAAATCATGATATCGATGGAGGAAGGTTCGATAATCGAGCAAGACTTTCCTACTTTGGTATAAGAAGCATCTCTTTCTCAACAGTTTCTTAAAACTAAGATGTTTCTTGGGTTTCTTGATCCTCTTGGCAATGGATTTCTTGACAAATTTGGTTGATTTCCAATCCCTCAACATAAAATTTAGGATGATGAAAATATATTTGTTTAAGGGGGAAAATCTAGATTCAATGTTGACTAACAGAAAAGAGGTCAAATTCAGGTTTTTGTTTGGAAAGTTACTAGATGCGCTAAAATAGGGTATGGATGCGCTGAAACTCGGATGCACTGCAGAATGGCTCAGACCCGCTACAAAAAGTTCTGGATGCACCAGAACAGGTTATAGATGCGCTTAAAGATGGTCTAAATGTGCTAAAATAGGGTATGGATGCGTTGAAAGAGCATATGCTAGGAATGCATAAGCGGGATGTGCTGAAATAGAATATGAATGCACTGAAGAATGGTATGAACGTGCTAAAACATCCACCAAATGCACCAAACTGGAAAGTGTTTTTTGGTCTTTAAAAATTTGATAGAATTTTCTTGATTTTTGACAGTGAATGTAAATTGTTTGATTTAGATTTATTTCTAAATCAATGGTTGAATGTGTTGGTGTAATGTTTGTTTAAAATTTGGTTCAAAAATACTTTGGTAAACACATCAGACAAGCACATTCCCTAAGTTGTGTAAGACTGTATTCTTTTGGATCCCACACGTATTTTACACCAACCGCATATTCTTAGCAAATGAATCTAGAACCTTGGCTACACGGGCTCCCCCTTAAAGTGCACTCACTTCTTAGGCCAACCAAGCTTCCAACTCCCATGAATCTCCCATGGCAAGTTGATCATTTCTATTAAAAATTGGAAAAATGTGGGTGCCTTCACAATGACCATTGTTGTACCAAATAATAGATAAGGTAATTGGGCTTACTACAACAAAGTGGTTTTTAGTAAGGGAATTCTGTTACGAGTGGACTATACATACGACAAGATTAGTAGTGGTTAAGCTTTATAGGTTTTTACGTACCTCACGGGTACTGAGGGAATCACTTGTTGGCATAACCATTCATGGTCCTTGAACTTTCCTCAAGTCCCAATTTTATATACCGGTTGGAAGGGCTTGGCCTTAGCCTGTTACCGATTTGGGTTGTTCCCTCCTTTCGAAGTGGGGAGGCAGGCCCTCTAAGGTTAAAAATGCAAATAAAGTGAATGGGTCTAGTTTTCTGATCACCCAGTTAAGGGGAGAGCATACTCACCTACCATTCCAAACACAACAAGTATGGTGTAAATTTAACATTCCTATTTATACTAGATTCTTATCTTAACCAAAGGAAAAGTAATAACTAGATCTAACCCTGCAGCCAACTGTTAGTAGTTTCAATGTTTATCTTTGACAACATTCTTTTAAATGTTTCTGCAAAGTCTCTGACTACGTATCAAGGTCTTGCAACATATAAATTTTTTAATCAATTTCAAGAATCTGGAAAAATAGCAGTAAAAAATGAATGTGCCATTACAGAGACAAAATGCACTAGAAGACAGACTGAACACGCTAAACTATTGAATGCATCAAAAAAACAACCAAATGCGCTAAAATATGAACTGAATGCGTTGAAACTAAGAATGACAAAATTAAAAATTTTCAACTCCCTGACACACCGAAATAGAGTTTGAATGCACTATAGAAAACACCAGATGCACTAGAACAGGAGCCAGATGCACTGAAAGAACAACCAGATGCACCGAAACAAGCAACCAGATGCACCGAAACAGGAGCCAGACGCGCTGCAGAAAAGTTTGTATGTGTAATGATCTAAAATATATTAAATCCTGCAATATCAGATCTAAGTTAGAACATGCATGCAATAATAATAATCATTCAATGGAATGCAAAGGAGAATATGAAAGAAAAGGAATGAGACTAGAACAATCTCACCCATTTCTCTCCTCCATGTCTCATTTCCATTGTACCTCCTCAAGCTTGCTGTTATGAAAATGAATGCCCTCAGCTTTGTGAGAAAACTCTAAAATGCCTAGCCTTAGCAAATGCCTTTGAAGGATTTTTAAATAAACTAATATGCAAATAGAAATTTAATCCTATTATGCAAATAGTAATATTAAGCCTATGTGTGATAATGAAAATAAATTAAGTAAACTATCGATCCCAAAAATGAGATCAAGATTGTCATTTTATAGAAAATGCAATCTTGAATGGACAGACGAGATGAGAGATTGAAGAATGCCCTAGAATCAAAGGTCAAGATTCAATAAGGCAACTCTCAATTAGGGTTAGGGCAAAATACCCACATGTGTGAATAAGACTTAATTAAATGAATTAAATCAAGACTGAATGTGACAGTTGAGATGAAATTAGTAAAAATAAGAAGACAAGAGGATAAGATTTTAGAAAATCAGTAATTTTAGAAATTACTTGATTTGTAGAAGAATAATTCTATTTTGAATTAAATTAATTCAAAATAAGGATTTTGTGAGATAATAAGTAATTGATTTTTGAAATTAATTACTAAATGAAGAATCAGTTAACCATGTGATATTTTTAAATGATTTGTTTTATTTAAAAATATAAAAGTGTCACATGCCATAATTAAATAATTACAAATAATTATTTAATTTAGAAGAAGTAGTTAATTAATTAAATAAATTATCAAATCTATTTAATTAAGAGGGTTTAGGAATTAGTGACACATTAAATAAATATGTTTTAAATATATTCATTTAATAATCAGGAGGACATTAATGATAAGGATTAATTAAATAAATTGATGACTTTATTTAATTATTAGAAGACTTTGACAATTAGTGACATATTAAATTAAATAAATTAGATTTATTTATTTAATAATCATGAAGAACGAAAGATTATGAATTAATTAAATAATCTTGAATTATTTAATTAATAGTTGAATGTGGGTTAGGGACATAATTCAAATGTTATAATTATGCTAGGACGAAAGATGGTAAAATATTGCTTGTAGGCCTAAGTCATTTTTAGGTGTCTACATTTGCCCCTCTTTGTCATAATGTAGCTTGTTGCGTTATGGCAAAGAAAACAAGTCTAGAATATGCCCCAGTGCAAAATAAGCTGAAGAAGAATGACGAGGAGGTAGCGGTATGCCCCCTCGAGAGGACAGTTGGGTTCCAAGAACACGGGTGTGCTCTCAAAATTGATGAGAAGATTAGAATATGAAGAGACAAAGAAATGGTAGAGAGAAAAGATGAATGCTAGGATAGAAGGAAATGCAAGTTAGTGCGGAAAATGAAATGCATGTTAAAATCCTTCAATATTTGCCAAGGTACTAATAGGTGTTGCTCGAATCATCATTGGGTGGTAAAAATGACACAAATGGACAACAAACACCATGGTATGACATAGACCAAGGTGTGCAAGGTCATCCAATTGCAAGATAGACAGTCGCAAACAAGGAATGTCCTAACTCATACTAGAGGCCCATTTGCCCCAGTCTTTTTGTCAAGACAATCCACATACAACAACCAAAGAAAAATAAAATAGGTCATGAGATGTCGTCGCACCTCTAAATCCTCCATGGGACATCCTTGAGGTAGCTAGTAACATGACCAAAAGACAAGTCAATAAAAAGATAAGACAAAATAGCCAAAACATAACAGTCATTTACTTGTATTGCCAATGTTTGTTTGCTAAAGATTAATTGTTTGAAAGATTGATAGTTTTGATGGTTCTGACGATTTGACGGTGCCTAAGGTTAGGAAGGACACATCCTGAAAAGGCAAACGAAACTTTGACGAGGTCCAAATCCAAGAAGGACACATCTTGAAGAGGACCAAAAGTGACGAGATTGAAATTTTGACCAATGTCTTGGCAAGTTGACTGATGCTGACTGTGTAATTGATTTGCTTATGTTGTCTGATTTTGACCAATTTTGACGTTGATGTTTCGAATGACTGCCTTGTGCTAAGGGTGACTTTTTCTGACTTATTTGAATGACACAACCATGTTTGACTTATGATTTTATTTTGACAACCTAAAGGGACTGACCTAAATGTCTTGGGGATTCAAAGATGAATCTTGCCTACGTAGCAAAGACGTAAAGACAACGTAGTTCAGACAAATGACAAAGATTGATTGACACGACTGACCAAATTGATAGGATTGATATTGAATTTGACTCTGTTTTTGGGATTTTGACACTTTTTTGAATGTTTTTGTTTTTTCTCAGGACAATTTTCAAATTTTTAGGTCTTTTTCAAGACTTTTTCTGATTTTTATGACTTTTTGATGTTTTATGGAAATTGTGACAAATGCATGTGGATGATGCCGATGCACATGAATCCAAGGACAACCATGATTTTGCTACTAGCCAAGCTGAATACCGATGGACAAGTGATGATGACGATGACAACGTTGTTTGATGTGGGAAGGACACATCCCGAAACAATGTGAAAATGACAATGTTGTTTGACGTGGGAAGGACACATCCTGAAACAACGTGAAGATGACAATGTTATGACAAGAGTATAAAAGTCTGCAGCAGGTCTAGGGACAAAGCCAAGGAATGTTTTGGATAATGTGCTAGGGTGCCATATTGTTGCATTTGCAATGACTTGATGAAGACTAAAAATGGGATGATGGAGGATTGTAGGACCATTGACAAGGGAAACCAAAATGGGTGACAGGTATAAAAGGACAATGGAAAGCCTTGGTAAAAGATAGGAGACATGGATGGATATTATAATATAGTTGTCAAGGAAAATGTCACATGAGGCTATGATGGTAATGACATGATACGAAATAGGGTATGGTCAAAAGATAGACACGTCAAAAGGTTTTCCAAAGCATGATCTCTGTTTTTTCCCCAGTCTTTGTCAAGATCAAAATAGGTGGAAAAATGGATGGACATGATAGGGCTAAGATGGATGGATGAAAATGTCATGCGAAGGGAGTGGGAGATGAGACAACTTGCCCCCAAGTGTAATGGTCCACATAGATGATTTATTCTACACATGATGCTTGTTTGCCAGGTTTTCACCATTGGACGAAATTTTTCTCTTTACTATTTTTGAAATTTTAAAATTTTTTGGTGTCACCAAGATGCCTGTTTGCTAGGTTTTCATCAAGGGATGATTTTTTTGATTTTTGATTTTTTTTGTATTTTTGCATTTTTGCTGGATAGCCTTGATACTTTATATGACCACTGACTATGTTGAAGCCTTTGACAATGGTGATGTAGAGACTGGTGTCATGACATGCCAATAATGACCTTTCTGAAGTAGTTGCCTTGTCAGGATGATAGTGCTTGCATACACTTGATTGATGTCATTGTGATGTTTGTTGATACTAGAGTTGGCTTTATCAGAATACGCACATCGCGATAGAGTGCCATGAGAGTCCTTATGATAGAGAGTTGTTGCCAAGATGTGATGAATTTTTGACATGGGATGTTTGGAATTTAAGGATGATGTAGGATTATGATGGATGATGGTGGACATGGATGGGTTGGTTGGATGTTTGGATGTAGCTGTTTTTATTCTCCAAACTTTGGGTGTTAGGTTAAGATAGTGTTTGGAACCAACACTTTTATATGTCTTTCTTGATGGCCATTTTGATGGAGGTGGACATGTATTGTATGTGGGAGTCCTCTTGTGTTGTGGCTCCACATTTTGATTGAATTTTGAATTTGGCATCTTTTCTTTGCCTGATTCTTGACTTGATCCCTTTTGTTTTGGGATCCATTTTAGCTTCATTTGTCCACTTGACTTTTTGTCTGATTTGATGGCCTTTGACGTTTGATTTTGTATTTTGTAAGACTTTTGTTGGTTCCAAATGGAAGGTTGATTTATGATGGAATGATGTTTTGGGGTGTGGAGGGAAGGGGTATTGGTAACAATCTTATGACAAGGACCACTCATGATACCCATTTTGACATTTGTATTAGATAAAGGTGCCCCCAATATTGAGGAGGGACCACTAACATCTTTTGATTTTTTGACTGATGGATAGCCAAGACCTTGATGTCGGTAATGTGCTTGAACTTGTACAGGTTCTAGAATTCCTTGCTCATGTAGGCCTAATCCTTTGCCTTGATAATGCATGTTCTGACAGATTTTGTTGGCAATGGGATACTTGTTACTTTGGAAGCAAGATTCTAACCCATCGTTATTGGGGAGATTAATGCTTGAAATCTTCTCCTCTGTAAGAAAGCCTGCTCTGAAAAACTTAGATGATCCTAATTGATAATTCTCTTGGTGCTTCCAAGTCTATGTCAAAACCGTCTTCATGGTCATTGTCATAGAGCCCACTAAATTCAGCTATAGCTTGATCATTTGAAAATATGTCCATGCTAGAATATTCTTGTTCTAGTGGTAGATCATCTATGTGTCCCATGGAGGCAAGTGTCTCACTTTTGGGAATGTCAATACTTGAAGTTTGAATGGGATCGTCTTCAAGCATTTCATTGTGAATGGCATAGGGGTCAAGCAGTGGATCTTTGTGGACTTCTTGATCAAAGATAGTGTCTTGATCAAAGATGGGTGCACTTTGAATGTCATGATTGGAAATAGGGTCTTGACCGAGGATAGGTTCCTCCTGAATGACATGATTTTGGATGGACTCTTGAGCGAGGATAGGTGTATTTGGTGTTCCATGATTGTCCAGGAGGACTTCTTGAATGGACGTAAAGATGGAGTCATGGAATGGAATACTTTGATCTTGAAATGACGGTGATGTTATAATGTTATGCTTTGGACTTGCCTCTTGACATGTATCCTCAAGTTTATGAGATGGGATGGGAATTTGGAGACCATGACTAAATGTGTTTTCTTGACCCAATGGAGTGTCCTGAAATGGATTGGTGCATGATGGAGTAGGATATGACATGGAGTTTTGGACTTGGTTGAGAGATGATGGGCTAGAGTAGGACATGAATGTATGACAAGTTTTTGTCGTGGATGAAGGACTAGGATTAGGATTTGACGTGGGTGGAGGACTAGTATATGACAAAGGACTAGGATATGACATGAATGGAAGACTCTGATATGACATGGATGAAGGACTAGCATATGATGAAGGACTAGGATATGACATGAATGGAATATTTTGATATGACGTGGATGAAGGACTAAGATATGATGTGGACACTAGGAATGGATTAATGGAGGGTTGGTTTCCCTTGTCAAAGTTAGGGTGGGTATGACTAATGGAAGTTTGTTGTGACTCAGTGCCATGGATGGTGTTATGGGACCCTTGATAGTAGATGGATAGAGGACTAGGACTATTAGACTGTTGGTAAGAGGGATGGATGGACAGAGGACTAGAGGTTGAGGTGCGTTTGGACTTGCATTGGAGGTATAGCATTTTGAAGTCTCTAGCAAGTTGCGTTTGACTGTTAATATTGAATTTGCATTCAATTTGACTAGCAAGCATGTCATCGTGACTTGAAGACATGATGGTGGATGAAATGAGACTAAGACTATGCAAAGGGATAATGCAAAGTAATAAAATGGGATGCCTTATGTCGAATGATTTTTAGGAAAGATTTTCTAACCACTCCAAGTTTGGCCAATGTCTCGGTTTGGATTGTCAAAGGATTGATTTATCGGACAAGATGATAAAATGACAAGGTGAGACTTCCACACTAGACTTATGAGTTGGAAGTAGCTCACCAAAAGGACAATGACTTAGGAATGATTTGTTAAATTGGTCCAATGACAATGTATTTTTGAGACAAATGGTTTGACAAAGGAAGGAAATTTTGCCTATCCCAAAGGTGTGCAAAAAAAATTGAGGACTTTAGACTTTGCCTATGAAGATGACAATGGCGGATTGCAAGCTAGATGAAGAATAAAATGCAAAGATGGATGACATGGACAAGTGCCTTGCTGGTTTCCGACAGAGATTGGCAAAAAAGGATGTCAATAAAATTTGATTGCAAAAGTTTGGCCTCTTTTTTTTGACAGAATTAATGTTTTCCCAATTAACAGGCAAATGCATCATTTAAGGTCTCAAATGTGGTGCACTAAAGCAGATGTGTTGCAAGATTTTGACTTATTTTGCAGATTGGAAAATGCGTTGTTTCAGATTGCAAATGCGGTGCGGTATGACGAATGCGTCGTTTGATGAGGCCAATGCGTGGCAGACAGTCGATTACGGTTTTAGGACTTGCAAATGCGACTCAATATAGCAAATGCAGCGGGACACTCGCAAATGCGACTCAATATGTTTCAATTGCGGCTCATCACAGTGAATGCAGCTCAAGGTGACTCAAATGAGGCTCATCAGAGTGAATGCGGTGCACAAGGTGGCGCTTGCGATTTATCAGAGCAATTGCGTTGCAGAGGTCAATTTTTTTAGAAACCCGAACACTGTTTTGCCGTTTTGACAAGTTTTTTGACCCAGATTTTTGATGTTCAGTTTGTTGAAGTTTGTGTGAAAACAATTGACAAACACAAAAACTAAACTACTTCAAACAAACTTACTCTTAATAGTCAAAAGGCCATCATCGCAACCATAGCCCACATCTTAAAATCACATCGACTCACACAGCCATGTCACCCCCTAGAGGGCGCCCGTGTTTTTGTCTTTTCTAGGTGCGTACTCAAGGTGACAGAAGTGGATACCGAATCCCCTGAGCAAACAGTTTGTGGTGATTATATGGTGAGTGTCTTGGGGGGAGATTCTTTCCTCCCCTTGCATCGTGATTGAAACAATGTCTAGCTACTGACTCGGCTGGCTTCTACACTATGGTTCTTAGTCAAGGTTTCCGTTCGACGCAGAAAATGATAAACTCCCTCAGGAGACCTCCCAACCTTTAGAACAAAGGTGTTGGGGATGGTTATCTTTGCACACTATCGTCGAATTGCAGACTTTCCCCAAATTCGCTTTTGATTATAGTGGGTTGGAAAACCTGGCTTTGGTTGTTCCCACTTAGGTCGTTCCCGTAGGCTGAGTACTTTTTCCCACTACGGCAGGCCCTCTAAAGGTTGTAATAAAGCAGTAAATGCATAAAGAAAAATGGGTAAGTTTGGTTTTTTGATCACCCAGTAAAGGGGAGAGCATATACCTATTACCCCACAAACACAACAAAAAGATGTTCAATTTTAAGCCCAAATGAAGATTATCTAAACTAAGTGAAGATATTGCTTCACAACATGCATGGGATTCATTTTTTAACCAACAATTAAGGTGTGGTGACTATCCTAGAGTTGGTAAATTCCAAATTAGATTGCCTATCTTAGGATTGATAGATTTCCAATTAGATGTCTATCCTAGGGTTGGTTCTTTTTAATCCCAAAAAAATAAATAAAAATAAAAATAGAAAACTGGTCGCGGATGCGTCGGAACCAGATTACAATTCAATAATGCAAATTACCAGGCAATTGTGGCTTAGGATCTAGCTATTGTGGCTCAATATGGCAATTGCGGCTTAGGATCTGGCGATTGCGGTGCAATATGGTGATTGCGGCTCTGGAGTTGGCGATTGCGGCTCTGGAGCTGGTGATTGCAATGCAATATGGCGATTGTGGTGCAATATGGCGATTGCGGTGCGATATGGTGATTGTGGTGCGATATGGCGATTGCAACTCTGGAGTTGGTGATTACGGTGCAATATGGCGATTGCGGCTCCGGAGCTAGTGATTGCGGTGCAATATGGCGATTGCGGCTTAGGAGCTAGCGATTGTGGCTCGACAGAGCACTTACGTCATTTTTTAATGCAGATGCGGCACTGCGTCGTTTCGTACACCTATTCTTGCAAAAGAAAATCTGAAGCCGTACGAAAAACCTACAAAATGTGTTAGTGGGTCGGGTTCACCAATGTAATGATCTAAAATATATTAAAACCTACAATATCAGATCTAAGTTAGAACATGCATGCAATAATAATAATTATTTAATGGAATGCAAAGGAGAATATGAAATAAAAGGAATGAGACTAGAACAGTCTCACCCATTTCTCTCCTCCATGTCTCATTTCCATTGTACCTCCTCAAGCTTGTTGTTATGAAAATGAATTCCCTCAGCTTTGTGAGCAAACTCTAAAATGCCTTGCCTTAGCAAATGCCTTTGACGGATTTTTAAATAAACTAATATGCAAATAGCAATTTAATCCTATTATGCAAATAGTAATATTAAGCCTATGTGTGATAATGAAAATAAATTAAGTAAACTATCGATCTTGAAAATGAGATCAAGATTGTCATTTATAGAAAATGCAATCTTGAATGGACGGACGAGATGAGAGATTGAAGAATGCCCTAGAATCAATGGTCAAGATTCAATAAGGCAACTCTCAATTAGGGTTAGGCAAAAATACCCACATGTGTGAATAAGACTTAATTAAATGAATTAAATCAAGACTGAATGTGACAGTTGAGATGAAATTAGTAAAAATCAGAAGACAAGAGGATAAGATTTTAGAAAATCAGTAATTTTAGAAATTACTTGATTTGTAGAAGAATAATTCTATTTTGAATTAAATTAATTCAAAATAAGGATTTTGTGAGATAATAAGTAATTGATTTTTGAAATTAATTACTAAATGAAGAATCAGTTAACCATGTGATATTTTTAAATGATTTGTTTTATTTAAAAATATAAAAGTGTCACATGCCATAATTAAATAAATTATCAAATCTATTTAATTAAGAGGATTTAGGAATTAGTGACACATTAAATAAATATATTTTAAATATATTCATTTAATAATCAGGAGGACATTAATGATAAGGATTAATTAAATAAAGTGATGACTTTATTTAATTATTAGAAGACTTTGACAATTAGTGACATATTAAATTAAATAAATAAGATTTATTTATTTAATAATCATGAAGAACGAAAGATTATGAATTAATTAAATAATCTTGAATTATTTAATTAATAGTTGAATGTGGGTTAGGGACATAATTCAAATGTTATAATTATGCTAGGACGAAAGATGGTAAAATATTGCTTACAGGCCTAAGTCATTTTTAGGTGTCTACAGTATGCATCATTTCAGATATTTTGACGGAACCTACAAAATGAAACTCAACAGAAAATTTATTAAATCACGAGGCTAGGCCCCATGGTGGGTGCCAATTTATGTGTGGTTGTTTAATGTGTATATATCTTGCAATGTCAATTACAATATCAAATCAAACACACCTTCATGAAATGCATTACATAAAAGGACAAAATTAAAACTACAATTATCCCCTTAAATCATCTCATTGTTCTCTAAACCCAAGGAATCTTGAAAATTCATGCTCTCAAATATTATTGATCTGCACATAAGCTTGCATAAGATTGACAACTTAAGCTACGAGATGCTGAAATAAAAGCCTACATGCCTATGCTTTTGGATTTTTCAATAACTTGATGCATAGAAGCTAAATGATCCTAGGATGGAATGGTGCTAAAATCTAAATGCTAAAATGATGATGATGATCAAATGTAAATTCTAAATGGAAGGATGGAAATAACTAAACTATGAAAATTAAAATGCTATTATAACACTAAAATGAGCTAAAAATGCAAACTAAACTAAAATGCTCTCTAATTCTCTCACAAATGCACTAAAATTCAGTAGCATAAACTTGTCTAAATATTCACACCTGAAATGTTGTAGCAAAGGGCTCCATTTATAGATTTTTCAAGCCTCAAGGTGATGTGGCAATAATGGACGGTCAGGATTGTGATCCTGCGGCATCAACGACAGAGCATCGGGAGGTTAGAGGGAATCAGGGAGATGGTTCCCTTCCACAAGACAAATTGCCAAGTGTAGAAAGGAATCATAGAGCAAGAGAAGCCATGTGTCTCAAGTTGTTCAAAATTGGTTGCAAATTTTTTGGAGATATTTCATATTTTGTAATTTATAAAAATTCATTTGTGAGACACATGATGAGGTGGCAGGTGAGTTGGAGGTGGTTAGAAGAAAGTTGTAGAAATGTGCTTAAATTGAATTAAAAATTCAATTTAATAGGAGAGGGTAAATTTGTAAAATGACAAATAAATTCCTTTGTGCATTTTAACCAATTTTTAGAAGAATATTCTAAATTTGAATTCAAAAATTCAAATTTAAAAGGAAGAGGGAAAAATTAATTAAATACAAATTGATTAGTTTGTCCTTTTAATTAATTTTAGAAAGAAGGTGAATTTTGAAAAGAGGAAATAGAATATGCACCATATAAATAAATTTCACAATTTATTTATAATAGTAGAGGAATTAAGAATATTAATCAAATAGCCAGTATTTAATTAATGTGATGCTCAAACCATTTTTGCGTGCATACAATAAAACTATAGTAGTCATATTTCGATAGTTGTTTGCAGCTTCTTCATGCTTCGATGATGTTATTCATGTTCCTATTTCTTGGGACATTGTTTTGGAGGCTTCTTAGTCCTTCATCTTGTTTTTATTTTCTATCTTTTGGAGGGGTTTTTCCCACAGGGTTTTTCTCATTTTCTATTGTTGTGAGAGAACTACCTATCTACCGCTATCTCTCTCTCTCTCTCTCTATCTCTCCCCAAATTTCTCTCTAACTCTTTCATGCCTCTCTACTCTCTATCTATCATCTCCCTCTCTCTCCCTTCCTCCCTCCATCCCCCTCTTTTTGTCCCCCCTATGAGGGGGTCTAAGGTTTAGGGTTTAAGTTATAGGGTTGAGGGTTGAGGGTATATGGTTAAGTGTATAAGGTGTAGGGATTAAGGTTTTGGATATTGGGTGTAAGGTTGAGAGTATAGGGCATAGGGATGAGGGTTGAGGGTGTAGGGTTTAAGATATAGGGTTGATGGTTGAAGGATGGTGTTCAATGTTGAGGGTATAGGGTTAAGTGTAAGGGTATAGGGATTAGGGTTTAGGATATTGGGTATAGGGTTGAGGGAATTGGGTTTAGGGTTTAAGTATAGGTTTGAGGGTTGAGGGATAATGTTAAATCTTTAGGGTATAAGGTTGAGGGTATAGGGTATAGGTATGAGGGTTGAGGGCGTAGGGTTTACGGTTTAAGGTATAGGGTTGATGGTTGAGGGATAGTGTTCAGGGTTGAGGGTATAAGGTTAAGTGTATAGGGTATAGGGATTAGGGTTTAGGATATTGGGTATAGGGTTGAGGGTATTCAATTTAGGGTTTAAGTATAAGGTTAAGGGTTGAGGGTATAAGGTCAACTATATAGGGTCTAGGGATTAGGGTTTACGATATTGGGTATAGGGTCGAGGGTGTAGGGTTTAGGGTATAAGGTATAGGGTTAAGGATTTAGAGTGTAGGGTTTAAGGTTTAATTATAGGGTTGAGGGATTTTGTTCAAGGTTTAGGGTATAAGGTTGAGGGTATAGGGATGAGGGTTAAGGGTGTAGGGTTTAGGGTTTAAGGTATAGAGTTGAGGGTTAAGGGATATTTTTCAGGGTTCAAGGTATAGGGTTAAGTGTATAGGGTATATGGATTAGGGTTTAGGATATTTGATATAGGGTTGAGGGTTTTGGGTTTAGGCTTTAAGTATAGGGTTGAGGGTTGATAGTTGAGGGATAATGTTTAAGGTTTAGGGTATAAGGTTGAGGGTATAGGGATGAGGGTTCAAGGTGTAGGGTTTATGGTTTAAGGTATAGTGTTGAGGGTTGAGGGATAGTGATCAAGGTTGAGGGTATAGGGTATAAGGATTAGGGTTTAGGATATTTGGTATAAGGTTGAGGGTTTAGGGTTTAAGTATAGGGTTGAGGGTTGTGGGTATATGATTGAGGGATAATGTTTAGGGTTGAGGGTATAAGGTTAATTGTATAGGGTTGAGGGTTGTGGGTATATGATTGAGGGATAATGTTTAGGGTTGAGGGTATAAGGTTAATTGTATAGGGTATATGGATTAGGGTTTAGGATATTGGGTATAGGGTTTAGGGTATAAGGTATAGTGTTAAGGGTTGAGAGTGTAGGGTTTAGGGTTTAAGTATAGGGTTGAGG